>CM063506.1:78703508-78716008 GCA_032207245.1 Pardosa pseudoannulata | reverse complement strand
CTTTACTCGCTTTGAATTTTGCTAACCTTTACTGATCAAGAATCCAATATGGATGCCTCTATCCATTCCAGGTCCAACTGCTTCATAAATTCGAGGACAGATAGACAAATTAACTTAGGCTATTATTTTATAGGGGATTACAAGTAAATTCACAATATGCATTCATTACTTTTGATCAATTCACTTGAAATTGTAATACGAGGGTTGCTATTTATATTTCTGGCCTTGGCAACAGTACGTGTTGCTAGGCGGCCGTAGACGATTTTAATCGAAAGTTTGATATTTTTAAACATAAATTCAGCAGACGATTTACCATTATAGGTTTATTTGTGTTGTTGACAGTAAATTGAAAAGTTCTTCTCTTTCAAAAAATGGAATTGAATTGTGAACATTTTTGTGCCATTATTTTTAACTTTCGACGCGGTTTGTCAAGACAAGAGGGCTTCGATGAACTTAATTCTTTACACAGCGATAAAGCGCCATCCTACAGCACTGTAAAATATTGGTTTAACGAATTTAATCGTGGTCGATGTTCAATCCAGGACGAATCCCGTTCAGGTTGTCCAAAATCCGTTGTTGTGCCAGAAAAGATCGATGCTGTGCCTGAACTGATAAAGCAAGATCGTCATGTGACATACCGTGAGATAGAGGCGTCTTTGGCCATTAGTATGACTAGCCTCAATAAAATATTGCATGAACATTTGAGCAAAAAAAAAATATTGTTCGCGTTGGATCCCGCATAATCTGACAAACGCTCAAAAAAAAAAAAAAAGGCTCGTGTCGATTGGTGCAAGGAAATGTTGGAAAAATACGTTCAAGGTACATCAAAAGCTGTGTATAACATCTACACAGGTGACGAATCATCGATCTATGCATATGAGCCTGGAACAAAACAGCAATCAACTGTATGGGTCTTCCAAGACGAGGCAAAACCAACAAAAGTTGTTCGAGGAAGAAGCACATCGAAACAAAGGATTGCCTGTTTCTTCGGCATTAACGGTCATGTGGCAACAGTGGCGTTAGAGCAACGCAGGACGATCAATTCTGAATGGTACATGACCATTTGTTTGCCAGAAGTCATCGGAGAAATTCGAAAAAAGCAGAACAGGCGAATCATTCTTCATCATAGCAATGCCAGCTCTCACACATCGACTCAAACAAAGGTATTTTTGACGGAGTGAAAGATCGAACTGATGGGTCATCCGCCGTACATCCCTGATTTGGCACCCAATGACTTCTTATTCCCACACATTAAAAATAAATTACGTGGACAACGTTTTCGACCCCCGAAGAAGCAGTTGATGCATTCAAAACGCATGTTTTGGAATTACCTCAATCGGACTGTAAAAAGTGCTTTGAAAATTGGTTCAAACGCATACAAAAGTGTATTGATCATCATGGAGAATATTTTGAAAAGCAATAAAACCAATTTCGATCCTACATATTTGTTTTTTCATTATTAGGCCAGAAATATAAATAGTAATCCTCGTATGTCATTAGAGCTATATTTATGTAAAAAGTCCCCGTACGAGGGATCTTAAGATCATGCATTAATTTATCTCTCTTACCAGGTGCTTCAACCTTTTCCAGGATTGAGAGACAACCTTCGTACCTCTAGCCTTCATATTGCTGACTAAGCTTGCCATAATACTGGTACTGAAATAAGAAGAAATAATTCTTGAATGCCCTCAGAAATAGTTTCTGTTGGATGCCAGGACTCTTGCCTGAAGATTGAAGACAGTCACTGCTTTAATGTACATCCCAGCATTTATTTCAGGGTTCACTCCTCCTAATAAATAAAAATGGAAATGAAATTGATTATTTTTTTACGTGTCCCACAGAATTGAAGTTGAACTCTATTTTAGAAAACCGTCTGTTGACCCTGTGTGCTATCCCCCCATAAACTATTAAGGCTATTAACCCTTTAAAGGTCACCTATATAACCTCTTTGAAATTTAATGAAATTAGTTTACAAATATTACGTATGAACTTTATAAATGCAAAATTTATTAAATTTTTTCTATACAATCCTTAGGTTTGCATTAGAGAATACTGTAGGAGGGATTGAGAGGGGTTCACTGACAAACCCACCCCCTTGTGAACGTAATATTTTTTAAAATTTTAATTAAATTGGAAGAACAATAAATAAGTGTTCTTAAAAAGTATAGTAAATAACTAGTTTAACGATTTATAAGTGTTCTTTGAATAGATATTTTTGTTTGGGGTCATACTTTAAAAAATTACTAACTTTCCAGGTACATCAGGTTTAAATACATATATTTCAAAAGAAAAAATTAAATTAAGTGTAGTACTATCACTTATTGTAATTTTTAAATGTCAAAAACATAAAAAACAGAAAAAAAACATTCATATTTCAAAAAAAAAAAAAAAAAAAAAAAAAAGAAAAAAAAAGAAGAAGAGAGAAAAATGTTTAACAGGAGGTTTTCCTGAGAAACCACTGTCCGCTAAAGGGTTAAGGGCCCGATTCAAGTCATACGCTTATCCCTCGTATCTCGCCTTCCGTCCACAAACTTGCGGAGATAAGCAAGTTTGGGGTTTAGTTTGGAGCACTACGTCTACTTTTCAAACACGAAGACTAATGAGGCTGGGACCTACTGCTTAAAGCCAATTCTGAATGGCTACGAACTTATATGCCTCGGTGGAATTCCAACGCACGAACTTCGGTACCAAAAATCAGCGCTCTAACCGTTCGGCGGTTTAATTCCCGGTCTTGATAAGAGAAAATCTCTGCTCAATGAACCTAGTGCTCATAAAGTAGGAATAATTTTAAATGTTATGTTTATGCTTTTTGTTGCCAATCGGCAACAAACAGAAAAATATGGTTACAACAAATATTTTACTGTTAAATATCCAAAGAGTGTCTTTAAATACGGGCTACATACGCTATCTTTTCTTATAAAAATTTTTACTTGATCAGTGCAGAACAAAATAGTGCATTTTCAAGCTTCTAAAAAGAAAAAAAATAACACATGCAACAAACAAATTAATAAATAAATCTATCTATATTCTCAAAAAAAGTATAAGGGCCATCTACGTGTTGAAAATTTGTTTAATAATATCTTCATTATGTGTTTTATTGGCAACATTAGGTATTGCACTTCAATATTTTTGTAATAGTATTTTAGAACCATAAGTTGGGTATATTTCCAAAAGGCAACACATGGAATTTAAGGGTTAAATTTACCAGAAATTCCGGCTGAGTCTTGCGAACTTTTTTCCAATACAGACGTTGGGTATTCGGACCTACCGGAGTTCGTGAATTCGAATCCCACCAAGGCATGGGTGTTCGTCGTCATTCGGAATCGTCTTTAAACAGTAGGTCCCGGCCTCATTAGCCCTCGTGTTGCAAAATTAGACAGTACCGCTCCAAACCAACCAACCAGTTCTGGCTCTCCTGGTTCGCTCCACCCTCACTAATTCCGGCTTCGAGAGGTTCGCTAAGCATCCAGTAGTTTTCCAAATTCTCTCCCTCACCCAGAGCTCGAATCTTTGTGGACGGAACTCCGCACGTTTGTGGACAGAAGGTGAGATACGAGAGATACGCGTTTGACTTAAATAGGGCTCATAGTTATCCTTTTACTAGTTATTAGTTTACCAACTTACATTTGTCCTTTTTACTTTCTCATATACCCCCTAGGAGAGCACCTTCTTTAGGTGTGTACGGATCTCACGCACCTGGGGTACGTGAGTGATCTTTTCTCTAGCGTTCTTTCTAGTAGTCTTGAGCTTACCTCTGTAGAGTTTGCTCCTTACCGGGTAGGACCACATTAAACTACCAACCACGACGGGCCTCAAGTAGGTCAGCAACAGCTTTATAGCTGTTGTGGTTGCTGTCACGACGTACTGGTTGTCAGTTTGAATGCTGCATGTCTTCGGATAGGCCAGCGTAAGAAATAACTTACTTTCTCATATACCAAATAAAGTATTATAATCGTAGAAAAATTAGACTTCGAAATGCTGATACACTTTCACGTTTTGAACCTCTCTGAGTATGGAAATACCATTTTTGGAGTTATCCCATTGTGTGTGTGTCTGTATGTGAACAAGATAACCTGAGTACGTTTTGACTCCGAGAAACTATATTTGAAATACGTATATTATAACAAAATTATAGTTTTCTATCAGTTTCGAGGCCTAGCTATGACCGAATAAATAGAGTGCTCCTCGTCAGTACCGGAGCTCATGGGTTCGAATCCCACTTATGACATGGATGTTTGTAACCGTTCGAAATTGGCTTTAATCAGTAAGTCCCGATCTCATTAGCTCTCCAGTAACAAAGAAGTAGACTGTAACGTTCTACACCTGTTAGTCACAAAAATCTTCCTACGTAAGAAATTACTTCTATAGCGTACAGAATAGATATAAAAAAATCCATTATAGTTGCCGAATTTTTCTAAAACGGTGGATTAAAACAATAAGAAAAGTCTCAACTACTGCTATAATTAATTCACTCTACTATCAGCGTTTGAAGAGCACGATGTATCGATATATCGTGAAATATCTATATAAAATGCTGCATCGTGGTATCGATTTCCATATTTTCAGTTTGTCGATGTATCACGATGTGTAATGAACGTCAATATAGCTAAATCGATTTAAACTTCTCCTCCGCTTTCCTATGTTGTATCATCTTTCCGATATCCCAATAGTAACAGTGCATGCACGATAGAACGTTTCCGAAGGTCACGTCCCGATATACAAATATCGTCTTTCTGATTTCCTGACGTTGAGTATCATAACATGCTTGCTATAACTTGACTGCCGATTTATCTACATCGTAAAATCATTCATTAGTTTCCACGAAAAGAAGTAATACCGAGTGCGAGATATAAGTGATCGTTGATTTATCTACATCGAAAAATCATTTTTCCTACTTCAGGTATGTGCAGACGTTATATGAAATTTTTTTTAATTGGACCTAATTACTCTAGAACATCATTACTGCTAAAAAAATAGAACTATTTATATTTTTGTCACAAAAATTATATTCAAGAATTTTCTACCATGTTATTTGTTACATGAGTGGGCAAAGAATAAAAATGAAACATTTGACTTGTTCCTACTTCTTACATCTCCATCGAACTTCATGATGAATAATTTTAAATTATTTCATAGTTATTAATTTATATCGAAGGAAAATACATTTGAACTAAATTTTCTAAAATGCTGTTACGTTCGGCATATTGTATAGGGATATATGTATTATTTCCAATACTTGATTTAGAAGCATTTGCACATAAGTCAGGAAATCGGAAAGACGATATTTGCATATCGGAACATGACCTTCGGAAACTTTCTATCGTGCATGCACTGTTACTATCTGGATATCGGAAAGATGATATCGCATCGAAAATCGACAAAGAAGCTTAAATCGATTTAGCAATGTTGGCGTTTGTTTCACATTGTGATACATCACCAAACTGAAAATATGGAAATCGATGCCACGATGCAACATTTTATATAGATATTTCGCGATATATCGATGCATCATGCAGTTCAAGCGTTGATAGTAGAGTGACTTAATTATAGCAGTAGTTGAGACTTTTCTTATTGTCACTACCAAACAGCGGATATATGTTGGTCATTTTGTTATGGGAGCTCTACATAGACGACCAACATTACATCCTAAGATAACACAAACAAAGTGGGATCACGTAATTTAAAAGCAACGACCAAGCAAAAGGTCCCCAGGTTGTCTGCCACCACCAGAGGAATCGCTTTGGCATTTGCATGACATTGCGATTACGAGCCTATGAATTGTTAATGAACACAACGGATCTTTCGCCGGCTCGAGCCTCGAACTCGCTACTCTCCGGTTATGAGACAGATGCTTTTTCCGACTGAGTAACCACCGCATAATGATTCCCTATATAATAATAGCCTAAGCTACCTGTCCGTCTATTCTCGAATTTATGAAGCGGTTGCACCTGCAATAGATAGGGGCATCCATATTGGATTTTTGATGAGTTAGGGCTAGCGCAAAATTTAAATCAAGTCTTTAAAACGTTCAAAATCCACCTCTTCCTCCCTTTTCGGACATTTAATGCCATTATTTCAAGCACTTTTTTCCCTGGTTAAGAGCATTTAATCAATTCATCACATAATAAATAGGTAAAAATGACATTCTTTTCTAGCATTATGAAGTCTTACGTTTAATTATCTTATTTAATCATTTCTTATTTGAAATTATTTAAATATCGTCTGCATTATTTACATACGTTTTATCACTGAACTTAGATATTACGTAAATAGTTTTTTATATTTGGCTTAAATAATAGATTAAGTATTATGTGATAGTTTTAAATTTAATCATCTATTATTTTTTATTGCAAGGAAATTTTATCCCCGATATTAACAATAAGTTCTTTTTATAAAAGTCTAGGAGTCTATTTCACGGAATAATGAATATCTAGCGTTTAAGTTATATATCTTTGAAAATTAAGAAGTTCTTTCGTTTGTGTGTTCGTTTTTTATACATAACCATACTTGTTTGACTAAATGAATTCAATGTGATTCTAAACTTTAGAGGAGTATGAAGATAAACAAATTATTGAGAAGATAATTACCAGCCAAAAAACAAACCATTTTTTGACTTTCCTTGTAGGGTACTTTATAATTTTCGAAAATTAAAAATTGTACTAATCTCTTCATATGACGGGCTATATGCTAGTATAATATAACAAAATACTTAAAATGCTATCAAATGTAACATTTTATGCCGGTACATAATTAAATCACTTTATAAATCCAGTTATATACCCCGAAGTCAAATTTTCAACAATGCATGAGCGCAATATTTTAGAATAAACTTTTGAAGACAAAAATTCCAACCACATATGAAAAGGGCATTAATATAGTTGTTCTAGGTATGAAAAAAGCATTAGTCATACCTCTAAGTCAGTTGCAACTAATGTAGTAAAGAAACAACCAAAAATAGTAATAAAATGCATTTTATCATCTTACATTCATTTTTTGCACTACCTGTTTCTTAAATCGTTACTTAGGTATATGATATTCGAGTAAACCGAATGGTTTTGGGAAAATAATTTAACAGGTGTGAGATAAAATCAATATAACGAAGCTAAGAAAAATGTTACTTTCGAAGAATATTCGAGTCATATCTAAAGACAGGATTCAAAATTGTAAGATATATGAAATTAACAGAATCAGGAAGAGAGAATAATGACTGTAGATTAAATCGCAACAATTCGCTTTCCTGTTTACGAAATCCATCAAACGTATAGTGCGATACTAGTGCTTAAAAGAAACATTACCAATCAGAAGCTAACTCTAAAGATGAAAATGTTGGAATTCGCTTTATATAATACTAAGTTTAACAAAATAGAGAAGAAGAGAGAATAATTATGATTGAGTACATCACAACACTACTCAGTCTTTTCTAAGAGACTCTTTAACCCATTAACGCCCAAATTATTTTATTTTGACGCAATGACATATAATTCATAAATTGGGTGTCTTTTACCATCAACATGAATATTATTATCGAATTTTATCAATACGTACCTTAGTTTTTTTTTAAAATGCTGATCTAAAAATAGATCACTGGGCGTTCGGAGGATATATTTTAGCAAATACACAACAATCATTAGTACTTCAATAACGTGGTAAAATCGAACCAAATAGATAAAAACTAATGCATTTTCTTTTAAAAAACATTTATTTATCCAGAATTTCACAATATTACAGAATGTATTTAGTAACGTTCAATTATTTTAAAATAAAAAATTTCAATGTTTCTACAGTTTAGTGAGAAATTTGAAGAAACACTTTTTGCATAAAGTGGCATCGCACTTCATAAAATATGTTAGGGGCCTTCCTTGGCACCCTACAAGTTGACAGCGTCTTTAGCCCTTTCTTTGTCCCATATTTTGATCACTTCTCTCAAAGCGAACATCATCACTGAGATTTGCTTTTGAGGAGGAAGGAAAACTGTAAGGTCGACCTTTCAAAACTTTTTTTCCGATTCCCAATTTTAGATATTTTACAGGAACAGCTCTTCGAAAATCTTTCATGGACTTAGAATCCCCTTATGAACATTTCTGTGCAGAAACTTGCATTCACTACAGCCATATTAATTATTCGAGTGAATAGACACTAGTACCATATTTTACCTCTTTTTCTCTCGAAAAGGAGTTTTATCTTGATTTGTCATTCTAACGTTCAGCTGCTTTTGAATTGTGTTGGAAATGAATATAAGACTTTATAGGTAAGCATTACTAAAAGAGTCCTGTACAAGACCTATCCCTAAATCTTCTGCATCACTTCAATAATCTCTTTCATTGAAAGAGTGAGATAGTTAAAAATATCAAAAACCCTATAAATATCTTTATCTCTTCTTTAGTGATAATTAAATCTTGATCGTTTTAACATTTTTAGCACAGAGAATAATCTCATTCACAATTACGTTATACACTTCATCAGAAAAAGTTTTTCAAAGCAATGATGCAAGATGCATTTGTAAGATCATTTTCCATTTTTAAAATATTATCCTTATAAGTTCCCCTAATTCGACCATTTGGTATATTTCGGATTTTTTTCCAAACAATTTTTGGCTTTTCTATTTTTAATTTTTTAGGTTTTCTCTCAAAAGTTGAAGATAAATATATTTGATCACACACATCTTTTGATATTACTTCTATTTTACCAACAATATCATTTACAAATGGAGCATGTAACTTATCATCTATTTTCTCTTCATCTGTCAGTTCATCTACATCAGGTGGTATGGCAATAATATCCTCTTCAATTTGTTCAGAAAACAAATAATCAACTGCATCCTGAACGTTATTAAATACTTTTCGACTCATATTTTCATCTAAAGGTGAAAATACACAATATTACCAGGGTCAAGAAAAAAAACACCCGAATGCCCAGTGATCTATTTCTAGATCAGCAATATTTTGACACTAATTTTTACTATTTATATTTGTTTTAAAATAACATCGGTTTATATTCTGATAGCTACATCTCTAAAAATATTAAATCACCAAAACAAATTTAACTTAACGGTATTGCTTAGCTGTTTTCAGGGTTTATGCTAAGAAACGGCGGAACGAAAGGGCGATACAAACTTTCTCTTATCGCTTTAGATCAATGAATAAACAAAACAATAAAACCACTTGTTGGTAAACAAGTGCATGCCTTGTCTTGCCCCATGTGCAGTGTAGAATGTGTGGGGTGGGTTTAAGGTAATCTAAAAGCGAGTTTACCATGCTATGTTTAGCGATCTAAAAATAGATCACTGGGGACTAATGGGTTAAATGTATAACGTTATATTAATGCTTAATAGATGAGACTATATTCAGGTCCTAACTCTATAATAAAGACAAAAATGTTAGAATTCGGTATATATATTACTATATTTAACAAAATGGAGGGGAAGTGAGAGTAATTACTATTCAGTACAGCCAAACAATACTGCTTTTTAACGAGAACCTTTTAACTTATAACCTTAGTACTTAAAAGATAAGATTATATTCAAAACTTAACTCTAAAATCCAGGCGAAAATGTTAGAATTCACTTTATATAACACTATGATGTTTAACAAAGTAGAGAGGAAGGATAAATAATGACTGTATATTAAATTCCACAATTCGCCTTCCTGTTTTTGAGATCCTTCAAACGTATAGCGTTATATTAGTGCTTAAAAGATAACATTAGCAATCAAAATCTAACTCAGAAAACGAAAATGTTAAAATTCGGTTTATGTAATACTATGCTTAGCAAAATAAAGAGGAAGAAATAATAATCACGATTAAGTATATCACTACACTACGCATTCCTCTTAAAGAGATCTTTTAAACGTATAACGTTATAATAATGCTTAAAAGATAAGGCCCTAACCCTATAATAAAGACAAAAATGTTAGAATTCGCTATATATATTACTATACTTAAAAAAAAAGAGTGGAAGAGAGAGTAATTACTATTCAGTACAGCGAAACAATATGGTTTTTTTAACAAGACTCTTTCGACATATAACTTTAGTACTTAAAATATAAGATTATATTCAGAACCTTACCCTAAAATCAAGACGAAAATATTAGAATTCACTTTATATAACACTATGATATTTTGCAAAGTAGAGAGGAAGAAAGAATAATAACTGTAGATTAAGTCCTGACAATTCGATTTTTTGTTTACGAAATCCTTCAAACATATAGCGTTATAATAGTAGTGCTAAAAGATAACATTACCAATCAGAAACTAACTCTAAAAACGAAAATGTTAGAACTTGGTTTATAAAATACTATGTTTAACAATATATATTTAACAAAATAGAGTGGAAGAGAGAGTAATTACTATTCAGTACAGCCAAACGATATAGTTTTTTTAACGAGACCCTTTCAACATATAACTTTAGTGATTAAAAGATAAGATTATAATCAGAACCTAACCCTAGGATCAAGACAAAGATATTAAAATTTACTTTATATAACACTATGATGTTTTAGAAAGTAGAGAGTAAGAAAGAATAATGACTGAAGATTAAGTCCTGGCTATTCACTTTCCTGTTTACAAAATCCTTCCAACGTATAGCGTTATAATAGTAGTGGTAAAAGATAACATTACTAATCAGAAGCTAACTCTAAAAACAAAAATGTTAGAATTTGGTTTATATAATACTATGCTTAACAAAATTAAGATGAAGAGCGAATAATTATAATTGAGTACATCACAACACTACTCAGTCTTCTCTAAGAGACACTTTAAATGTAGAACGTCATATTAGTGCTTATTAGATAAGACTATATTCAGGTCCTAACTCTATAATAAGGACAAAAATGTTAGAATTTGCTATATATATATATATATATATATATATATATATATATATATATATATATATATATATATATATATATATTACTATATTTAACGAAATAGAGTGGAAGCGAGAGTAATTTTACTATTCAGTACATCCAAACAATATCGTTTTTTAACGAGACCCTTTCAACATAACTTTAGTACTTAAAATATAAGATTATATTCACTAACCCTAGGATCAAGACGAAAATATTAGAATTCACTTTATATAACACTATGATGTTTTAAAAAGTAGACAGGAAGAAAGAATAATGACTGTAGATTAAATCCCTCAATTCGCTTTCCTATTTTTGAGCTCCTTCACACGTATAGCGTTATATTAGTGCTTAAACTATAACATTAGCAATCAAAGTCTAACTCTTAAAACGAAAATGTTAGAATTCGGTTTATGTAATACTACTTTTAACAAAATAAAGATGAAGAAAGAATAATTACGATTAAGTATATCACTACACTACACATTCCTCTTTAAGAGATCCTTTAAACGTATAACATTATAATAAATTTTAAAAGATAAGATTATATTAAGGGCCTAACTATAATAAAGGCAAAAATGTTAGAATTCCCTATATATATATATATATATATATATATATATATATATATATATATATATATATATATATATATATTACTATATTTAACAAAATAGAGTGGAAGAGAGAGTAATTACTATTCAGTACATCCAAACAATACAGTTTTTTTAACAATACCCTATCAACTTATAACCTTTGTGCTTAAAAGATAAGATTATACTCATAACCTAACCCTAAAATCAAGACAAAATGTTAGAATTAACTTTATATACAACTAAGATGTTTAACAAAGAAGAGAGGAAGAAAGAATAATGACTGTAGAATAAGTCCCAAAAATTCGCAATTCTGTTTACATGATCCTTCAAACGTATAGCGTTATATTATTGCTTAAAAGATAATATAACCAATCAGAAGCTAACTCTAAAGACAAACATGTTAGAATTCGCTTTATATAATACTATGTTTAACAAAATACAGAAGAAGAGAGAATAATTATGATTGATTACATCACAACACTACACAGTCTTCTCTAAGCAACATTTAAAATGTATAACGTTATATTAGTGCTTAAAAGGTAAGATTTTATTCAGAACCTAACTCTATGATAAAGACAAAAATGTTAGAATTCGCTATATAAATATTACTATATTTAACAAAACAGAATGGAAGAGAGAGTAATTACTATTCAGTACATCCAAACAATATGGTTCTTTTAACGAGACCCTTTCAACATATAACTTTAGTGATTAAAAGATAAGATTATATTACGAAAATATTAGAATTTACTTTATATAACACTATGGTGTTTTAGAAAGTAGAGAGGAAGAAAGAATAATGACTGAAGATTAAGTCCTGACTATTCACTTTCCTGTTTACGAAATCCTTCCAACGTATAGCTTTAAAATAGTGCTCAAAAGATAACATTACCAATCAGAAGCTAACTCTAAAAACGAAAATGTTAGAATTTGGTTTATGAAATACTATGTTTAACAATATAAAGAGGAAGAGAGAAAAATTTCGATTGAGTATATCACAACACTACAAATTCCTCTTTACGAGACAATTTAAACGTATAACGTTATATTAGTGCTTAAA
>CM063506.1:78686008-78698508 GCA_032207245.1 Pardosa pseudoannulata | reverse complement strand
CTTATAGTTTTCTTGAAGGAACCGCTTGATCAAAAGAGTTGAAAAGATAGGATAATAAAGCTTTATTCAAATTTACAAAATTATTATTGAATCTTAATTTTAACACAATACAAACATCTTTATAAATCCCCTAAATAATAATAGCCTAACTTATCTGTCCGTCTGTCTTCCAATTTATGAATCGGTTGTACCTGGAACTTTTACAGGCTTCCATATTGTATTCTTGATGAGTTAAGGTTAGCAACGTTCGAAATACACCCCTTCCCCCTATTCTAGCACTTATCCGTTTACTCGCCAATGTTCCAATAATGTAACATGATTTTAAAATAAAAAATTTACATGTAAAATTTTTTTATCAATATTGGTTTTACATACAATTGAACATGACATTATAAAGTATTTTTTACAATAAGTTTTATTTTGTATAGATAATTATTTATTTTTTCAAGAATGTTTTAATTTTACTATATTTTGTCAACTTTACTCTCCCTTACAACTAAATTTACCAAAATTCCTGTTTAAATGGAAAATACGCAATACTTTAAAATATATCATTAGACAACATATCCTAAAGGACTACAGCCGAACGATGGGCGAGTGGTTAGGGTGCTAGCCTTCGGTACCGGAGTTCGTGGGTGCGAATCCCGCTGTGGAATGGATGTTCGTAGCCGTTGGAAAATCGGCTTTAAGCTGTAGGTCCTGGTCTTATTAGCCCTCGTTTTGCAAAAAGTAGACCGTAGCACTCCAAAGCAAACCAAACTAAACCCAATATAATTCAGTTTTGAAAAAGTATTATATTTAAGTCAAACGAATCATACGGCTTGGTCACTTCATGATCTAGTGATAAATGTGCAATCCCCAGGGAGTCAGGTTCGAGCATTGGCAGGCTCCGATATCACCTTCCTGTACACAAAGATCACGTGCGAGGTAAATATGTAGGACTGTATCACTCCTTTCCGAACGATGGTGAATTGGCAGTGCGCTCTATTTCGATGCCAAGGTTAGGATACTAATGGTGGCTTGAATAATAGCAGCCGATCAGAATCTGATTTAAGCAGTAGATCTCGATCTCATTAACTATCGTGTAGCAAAAGTACAAAGCCATAAACACCAAGTCTTGTTTAACTTTCTTGTGATTTTTATGTACTTCTCACATTACTTTGTAATAGTCTTAAACCAATGTACTTCTCCTCAAAAATCTTAATAAAAACTGTGTAGCGTTGCTCTAATTCCCTGTATATGGTTTGTCCAGGAGATGGGTGGTATCTTTCCTCACCTTCTATGGTTTTTTGAGAAGTTACAAACATCTTGTCTGATACTACAATAAAAGCAATACTTATATAAATATATAAATAAAGCATGACTACAATAAAAGCAATATTTTATTTTTAAATTTTAAAGGTAAATTTTATGTTTTTATATCTCTGGTCCATTATTGGAACATTGGCATTTCAAGGGTTCAGTTTTGATTTATGTTAAAGCATTGTATGATTTTGCAAACATTATTTTCTTTTGCATTCAGATAAAAATACCAACTACTCTAAAGAGAATAAATAGATAAAGGTGCAAATGGAAGCTGCAATCTTTCGAAAGGATTGTAATATTGGCCCTTGACATTGATGTTCACTTTAGTAAAGTCATAACAATAGAAAGAAATTCTTTTTTGATAAGGTGGCTGAACACGTGTGTGTGTGTGTGTGTGGGGGGGGGCTTTCACCTGTGCCTTTGGAGACAAGTGCAATTTCGCATAAAAAGTGGCTTATTGCACATATTGCTGAACTAGTTATCAGTTTCCAGATAGAGTTTTCTTATTTGTTTGCCGGATGACAGTGAAAAAGCTGTATATGTACTTTCTATAAATTTTCATAAATTTAACACCATGTCTGAAAGATGCCTTACAATGCAAGATGCTCTCCTTTCTAGAAACTATTCGAATTCTGATGGTATGTAGATATTTGCGGTTACATCCGATGAACCTGCGCATATTGTCGTATGGAAATAAAGTAGGCGAGGCCTTCAATGAAACAGCAGAATTTAGGTATCTTGATCTAAACTATTTGTATACAAAGAATAAACTATGTACAGCTATGTACAGATTTAGTAGATGATAACATTCAGGGATCTTACAGAGATAATATTCACACACAAGGATCTTAATAAACAGTATGTACTTTTCATCACAAAACTAATTGTGCTGGGTTGCTCTAATGCTCCACGTACTTCGTCTGTCGAGATGGGTGGCTTTCACAGCAAGTTCGGAGGTTCCGATTATTGAATAAGAATCACAGGATGCAATCATCCAAAATTAGAGTGCAATATTTTATTTTTAAGAAGTTATAACAATCAGCCATAACGGGAACATTGGAATTCAAGGGTTCAATGTTTGATTTAGCAACAGAGATGGCGGTCTCTAAAAAAAACAACTAGAAAGATACACTTCTCGAGCGAATCTAGAGGTAATCGAGAAGAACAAAAAGCTTGTTCTATCCTGTCCCTTCTTTTATATCCAGATGTTCACTTTTCTCGGTCCTTCGAGAACAATAGAAAGAAATCTTTTATAAGGCTTCGAACAGCTGTACTGTTCCCACTGTGTGGAAGGCATCTCCAGCGACTTAATCAACCTAATGGTCTTTTTTGCGCTAATGACATGTTATAATCATTTACATTCTTCGTAAGTCGTTCTTATTTACAATGCCGATGAGGAGCGGCAACGAACAGTTTTCAATTTCTTAAATTCCTATTCGAGGCTAATCGTGAGTCCACGACGAAAGTTCACCTTTGGTCTCCTCGTTCTTTTTGGGGTCATGTAACGAATCGTTACAATATAAACAATGAAGAAGATATTGTGGGAGAAATGGTCGACGTCAATTTAAAAAAAAAGATGTAAGTACTCCAGATGAAGAGAAATTTCAGAAACCGGGTCCAAAAACCAAGAAGAAACAAAAACTGAAAACCCTGTAGTAAAATGGAAAAAAAAAGTGAAATTTGATAATTAAACAGAATTGAAAAATTGGATACCAATATTGGATAAATTCTACCATCAATGCCATAATATTTATCAATTGTTCATTATTCAAAGATAAACAAACAAAACAGTTAATATTAAGAAAGTGTTATAATTATTAGAATTTGAATTAACTATTTTCTTTAGTTTTTAAAAATATGCAAAAAATAATCATGTAACAAGCCAATGTTCCAATAATGGAACATGTCTAAAAACACCATCAAAATTTTCTTCACCTAATTTTAAAACTTTTTTCATTTATATATTCTTAATTAATGTAATAACCAAATTTTAAGCCATTGGGACTTTTCTTTCTTAATTTGGCGTATAAACGGATCATGCCATTGTTTCAATCACTATTTTCCTTGGTTAAGAGCAGGCGATTAAACCTATCAATTTGTCACATATTAAATAGGTAAAAATAACATTTTGTTCTACCATTATGACGTCATTGCTTTAACCATTTCATTCAATCATTTCTTATTTTAAATTATTTCGATATCGTCTGCATTATTTTCATACCTTTTACCACTGAACTTAGATATTACGTAAATAATTTTCTTTTATATTTGGCTTAAATGATAGATTAGGTACATATGTGAAAATTTTAAACTTAATCATCGATTATTTTTGTTGCAATGGAAATTTTATCACCGGTATTAAAAACAAATTCTATCTACCTCCAGTTTGTAGTAGAAATGATAGTTTCATTCCTTTACTTCCATTAATAACTGTCTCAAAAAATTGGGAAGAACTTAAACGATAATTTCGACGTATCTAAGAAAACTTTGAATTATCTTTCTAAATGAACTCAACGTGATTCTAAACTGCATTCACGGGAGACTTTAGAGGAATATGAAGATAAACAAATTATGGAGCGTGTACCAGATAATTCTCAGTCAATAAACAAACGATATTTTTATCTGCCTTATAGGATACTTTACAATTCTGGAAAATTAACAATTTTACTGATCACGTAATAAGACGGGCTATATGCTAGTATTGAATAGTAAGGAAGCTAATGAGTTTGTTTGTTTTTTGTTCTCTAAAATATATTCTATGAATAATGAACAAAATAACTGATATTTTAAATTATAACAAATTAGTGAAAAGGACACTCTTTTAATAACTTGCCAAATTTAAGACTTTACAAAATTTAAGATTTTTTTTAATCCTTAAAATGTATATTAAAATTCATTTTTAACAGTCTTTAAGAGTTCGATCATTTATAAAAATTAAAATTTTGCTAAAAGTTTGACGCTTGGACTAAGCAAATACTGATTAATTGCGGAACCCCTGTTAAAGTTCCAGAAAACCATAGAGTTCCCTGGTTGAAGACCTCTGATAAAGAGTGTAAAATGTAAAAGAAATAAATAATAAATACATAAATAATAAATAAATACATAATAAATAAATAAATAAATAAATAAAAATAAAGAAGTAAATAAAAATAAATAAATAAATAAAAATAAAGAACTAAATAAAAAAATAAATAAATGTAAATAAAGAACTAAATAAAAATAAATAAATAAGCAAATAAAAATAACTAAATATAAATAAAAAAATAAATAAATAAATAAAAATAAAGAAGTAAATAAAAATAAATAAATAAATAAAAATAAATAAATATAAATATAAATAAATAAATGAAGTAAATAAAAATAAATAAATAAAAATAGCTAAATATAAATAAATAAAAATAAATAAGTAAATAAATAAATAAATGAGACAGAAGTCTTGTTGTTATAACAGTCTTAAATAACAAATTTTAGCATTATATAACTCATTGTTTTTTAGTTATGTCCTGCACACTGTACTGAATTCAAAAGCTGGTTCTACAGTACGACAAATGACTTAATATTTATGGAAATCACGATAAAAAAAATGTAGGTTAAATTACATCTTTTCATTTAAAAACATAAATTATAAAAAATTCAATTAACATTACACGTCATATATTTTTCAACTCCTAAGATTCGTTGTGCTCACTAAGGTTTGACTGGGGCACATAAAATATGTTCATGGTCACAGTGTTCACCGAAACGATACCTCTGGGGGGTGGAAGGCCAAGACTGGGGGTCCTTTGCTGGGTCCCTGCTTTTAAAAGCAATAAAAAATAATAATTTTAAAAATAATTGCTGATAATAATAGTAAATTAAATTATTATTTAAAATGTTATTTTAAACTATATTACATTATTATTTAATAAATAAAAATACTATATTATATTATTATTAAAAATGCTATATCATATTATTAATTTAAACTATATTATATTATTATTTTATAAATAAAAAAATACTATATTATATTATTAGAAATGCTATATTATATTATTATTTTAAACTATATTATATTATTATTAAAGAATGTCATTATTATTTTAAACTATATTATAATATTATATTATATTATTATTTTATAAATAAAAAATACTATATGATATTATTATTAAAAATGTTATATTATTATTATTATTTTAAAAGGATATACTACATTATTTTAAACCATATTATTATATTATATTATTATTTTATAAATAAAAATACTATGTTATTGTCAAAAAGGCTGTATTATATTATTATTTTAAATTACATTATGTTATTTTATTATATTATTATTTTATAAATAAAAAAAATTATATTATATTATTAATAAAAACTGCTGTATTATATTATTATTTTAAATTATATTATATTATTACATTATATTATTACTTTATAAATAAAAAATACTATTTTATTTTATTATATTGTATTATTATTTTAAACTATATTATATTATTTTGTTATATTATTATTTTATAAATAAAAAATACTATATTATATTATTATTAAAAATTGCTATATTATATTATTATTTTAAACTATTAATAATAATAGTAAAGTAACTGCTGCAGCTGGGTAATGTTACTCGCGTCCGTAGCATTCCTTAAGCTATATATGCTCCTCGGGTGGTGCTAAAAGAGTAACAACTTCGCAGCCTTGTATTGGCATAAAATATGTCTGATAAAAGTTGTCTAAAGATTTTTCTGATGCAGCTGTATTACCAGCTTCATTAGAAAAAAAATTCTATTTTATTTACCAATTTAAAATGTACTTTTGTAGAAAATATATCTAGCCTTATCAAACGGGAAATCCCCTATATAATAATAGCCTAAGTTGTCTGTCTGCGAATTTATGAAGCGGTTGTACCTGGAATGGAAACAGGCATCCATATTGGATTTTTTATGAGTTAGGGTTAGCAAAATTCAAAGCGAGTTCGAAATCCACCCCATCCTCCCTTTTCGAGCATTTAATGCTATTATTTCAAGTCTTATTCTCCCTCTTATTCTATACTACACTCATTCTTGATATGAATTTAGTATAGAATAAGAGGGAGTAGCAAGGGCAGAGCATAATATTTAAATTGGATTGTGTGTACTCAACCCTCATATACTCTAATTAGTTCCTTCATTGGGTGTAGGCTTAGCACGTTCCGTAGAGGGTCTGACCATTTGATCACCGTACTTCTCGAGTTGACGGTTTTGTCCCCGACTCAGCCAATTTTTCTAAATGTCTAATTTAATATTTTCTGCTTTTTCTTTTAAATTCTTATTCCTAAAGTTGTTTTATTATTTTTAAAATAAATGTTTATTATTTTTTCAACTTTTTATGACTTAAACTTTCTTCTCGTAATGTAATAATAGCCTAAGTTATCTGTCTATCTGTCCTTGAATTTATGAAGTGGTTAGATGTAGTATGGATAGAGCGTCCATATTGGATTTTTGATGAGTTAGGGTTAGCAAAATCCAAAGCGAGTAAAGTTTATTTTTTCCTAAAGTATAGATCCGATTCTAAAATAAATTGGTATGAATAAGCGTCGTATCACAGTGAAAAATACTGTCATATTTAAAACGTTCGAAATTCACCTCGTCCCCCTTTTCGAGCATTTAATGCGATTATATCGAGCCCTATTTTAGGAGCAGGCTATTAAATTTATCAATTTATCATATAATAAATAGGTAAAAATAACAATTTTTTCTAGCATAATGATGTCATTCCTTTAACCGTCTCATTTAATCATTTCTTTTAGATTATTTAAATATCTTCTGCATGATTTTCATACGTTTTATCCCTAAACTTAGATATTACCTAAATAATTTTCTTTTATATTTAGCTTAAATAATAGATTAGGTACGTAAGAGATAATTTTAATCGATTATTTTTGTAGAACAATAATTCTCAGCCAAAAAGCAAACCATTTTTTTTACCTGCCTCATAGAATACCTTTACAATTCTGGAAAATTAAAAATTTTACTGGTCCCGTCATATGACGGGTTATATGCTAGTCTATTGAAAGAGTTGTTTAAAGGAATCGCCAAAAAATTTTCTTTTGTGGGTGAAAATGGAGTCTTTAGAGCCGGGTCTGTCACTAGCTATCTTACACAATACTTATTCTCATTTAGAACTCTAATGGAAAATAAAATTTTAGTGGTATATCTTTTATAAAATGTCGGCAAGGTCAATATTGTAATTTCGAAACTCAAGGAAATAAAAGGAAGGCCATGAACTGTAAACTTCTTTATTTCGATATTTGTTTCACAATTTCTAAATAATCATTTCCCCCCTATATTCTTATGCACTTCAATTTCGTCTTAATTTCGAAATGCTCATTAATCTTAAAAGGAACAGGATCCTATTACGCTCTCACTCTTATACACTGAAAGAAATATATAGACCAGGGGTCGGCAACCTGTTTGCCCTTAAGGGCACAGTACTAAATTTGAAAATCACCGAGGGCGCATAATTTACAGATAATCAACAGGTATAAATAGGCATAAAAAAACAGATTTTTTATAACTTTGTTGGTGTCATACATAATGATACATATAATTCAGTGTGAGACTTGGGTGTCCACATTTTCAGCTAATTTCTTATAATTGGGAATATAGTTAGAGTTCCCGGTCCTTAAACAATTATCTAAATGTGAGTCATTAAGCTTTGTTCGGTATTTGGATTTCAAATATTTCATATTTGAGAACAAAGACTCGCAAATGTATGTTGTTGCACAATATGAATAAATTTTTAGCACACATTTCCTTAAAATAGGATACTTATTTCCATCGACTAAGTTCCAAAACATTTTATCATTACTATGCACTTTTAAAATAATATCACTTTGCAAGTTTATTATTTTTAATTCTATGTCTTCGATATTATGAAGCTCGAAATACACTGAAACAATTTCAAAGACATCATCTTCAGTAACATTGAATGGATTTATGAAAAATCTTAGAACGGGTTCTAATAAAATAATATGTTCTTTTTCTTTTACATTTATCCATGAAGGGTTTTGAAAGAAAAGAATTATTTTGGATTACTTGGTAGTTTTAAATGTACGGTCTACGCGTGGTGTATTCGAAATACGATCACACACTAACAAAAAATACATGCGTGTATTATTAGATACGCTCATATATTACATACGCTCAAGGTTAGCAAACTACTAATCTATGCACAATCCTAAACTCAACTGATTATTTGCTGTATATCGCCGTTTGACAAGAGTAAGTAAATCGCTCTGGCTATCATACATTTACATTAGTCCAGCGAGGGCGCATTAAAAATCGATCGGGGGCGCTGCGTTGCCTACCCCTGATATAGACACATCACAGGAAAATTGACTTATAATGTTTTTTTATATTTTGGGATTTCAAAATGAAATATTAGCAACATACAAATTCTTCACATAATGTGCACTACACTCATTATATTAATTATGAACATTTTTTGTTAATTAACTCATTTTACATAGGTTTTTTTGTTAATAACAAAAAAAAAGCCTATGTAAACTTAACCAAAGCAAAATATATTAATTCCATTTAAAACTCCAAAATACTACTGTTTCTAGTTACTCTTTTGTATTAATTTTTTATTGTTGCTGTATATTAGTTATGTTTGTGTTACAAACCATTGCTGTTATTTCATATAAAACAAACACACGGCTCATTATTATTGTTATATTTATATACATCATTAAATTAACAAAATATTAATTACTGAACGATTGTAAATTACCGAAATTTGAAAGTAAAGATAAAATTTAAAGCAAAATATATTCAAATCTATTTAAAATTCCAAAACACTACTGTCTTCGATTGCTCTTTTATATTAATTTTTTATTGCTCTTGTATATTAATTATGTTTGTGTTTTAAACCAATGCTGTTATTTCACATAAAATAAACACACGACTTATTATTATTGTTATATTTACATATGTCATTAAATGACCGAAATAATTTTAAAGTAAAGATAAAATTTAAAGCAAAATATATTCAAATCTGTTTAGAACTCCAAAACACTACTGTTTTCAATTGCTCTTTTATATTAATTTTGTATTGTTCTTGTAAATTAATTATGTTTGTGTTACAAACCATTGCTGTTATTTCATATTAAATAAATACACAACTTATTATTATTGTTATATTTACATATGTCATTAAATTACCGAAATATTAATTACTGAATGTTTATAAATTACCTAAATTTTAAAGTAAAGATAAAATATTAAACAAAATATATTTAAATCTGTTTAAAATTCCCAAACACTACTGTTTTCAATTGTTCTTTTATATTAATTTTGTATTGTTCTTGTAAATTATGTTTGTGTTACAAACCATTGCTGCTATTTCATATTAAATAAATACACAACCTATTATTATTGTTATATTTACATATGTCATTAAATTACCGAAATATTAATTACTGAATGTTTATAAATTACCTAAATTTTAAAGTAAAGATAAAATATTAAACAAAATATATTTAAATCTGTTTAAAATTCCCAAACACTACTGTTTTCCATTGCTCTTTTATATTAATTTTGTATTCTTCTTGTAAATTAATTATGTTTGGGTTACAAACCATTGCTGTTATTTCATATTAAATACATACACGATTCATTATTATTGTTATATTTACATATGTCATTAAATTACCGAAATATTAATTACTGAATGTTTATAAATTACCTAAATTTTAAAGTAAAGATAAAATTTAAAGCAAAATATAATAATACCATTTAAAACTTCAAAATATTACTGTTTTCGATTGCTCTTTTATATTAATTTTGTATTGTTCTTGTAAAGTAATTATGTTTGTGTTACAAACCATTGCTGTTATTTCATATTAAATAAATGCACAACTTATTATTATTGTTATATTTACATATGTCATTAAACTACCGAAATATTAATTACTGAATGTTTATAAATTACCGACATTTTAAAGTAAAGATAAAATCTAAAGCAAAATATATTCAAATCTATTTAAAATTCCAAAACACCGCTGTTTTCAATTGCTCTTTTATATTAATTTTTTATTGCTCTTGTATATTAATTATGTTTGCGTTACAAACCATTGCTGTTATTTCATATAAAACAAACACAGGACTCATTACTATTGTTATATTCATATACATCCTTAAATTAACGAAATATTAATTACTGAATGATTGTAAATTACTGAAATTTGAAAGTAAAGATAAAATTTAAAGCAAAATATATTCAAATCTGTTTAGAATTCCAAAACACTACTGTTTTCAATTGCTCTTTTATATTAATTTTGTATTGTTCTTGTAAATTAATTATGTTTGTGTTACAAACCATTGCTGTTATTTCATATTAAATAAATGCACAACTTATTATTATTGTTATATTCATATACATCATTAAATTAACGAAATATTAATTACTGAATGATTGTAAATTACCGAAATTTGAAATTAAAGATAAAGTTTAAAGGAAAATATATTCAAATCTATTTAAAATTCCAAAATTGTTTTCAATTGCTCTTTTATATCAACATTTTATTGCTATTGTATATTACTTAAGTTTTTATTATAAATCTTGACTGTTATTTTACACAAAATATTTACAAATATTAAAATTTGTAAATATTTTCAAAATTAAAAAGTTGTAAATATTTTTAAATTAAAAAAACTATAATTATTCTAAAATTAAAAAAATTGTAAATATTTTAGAATTAAAATTATTTTTTAAAAATTTGTAAGTAATTATAAAAATATAATTTGAAATATTATCTAATACTCTATAATCTGAACTACAAATATATGTTTATGTGAAACATGGCAAAAGGAAGAGTGTGTATTGAAATGTGACTCTTTGTGACATAAGGAGGGCAGGGTCCAAAATATTGAAAAAAAAAGTGTGACATAATTTATGGACAGCCCCTAACAGCTTGCAATGCAAAATCAGAAAGGAACGAAAGCGAGCGAACTTGTAATTGAGCCGTTGAATTTATTTTTACTTTTACATCCTTATTAAACAGGAAAATTGAAAATAATGTTTGAAACCTGTCTGAAGCGAATAATTTGTTGTCATACAAGCTAATAAATCGAAACCAAAGCTTTGATAAGAAATCAGAAGAAAATCGCTGCTGAGATAAAAATTTAGCGATAATTCCATTGTGTGGATTGAAACCGGAATCCAAAGAAAGGAGGCAATAAAAAACATAATTTATGGGTAAAATTTTATTATTCTAGACATGAAGGTATCGCCTTGCAGATTAAAAACATTCTGGAATCTGTATTCTAATCACTTAATAATTGTTTTTCATTTCGTGTTTCAAAATGCGCACATTTTAATAAAAATAATTTTTAACTCTTTTATATCAGCGTGTTACAGATCTGCAACATGTCTAGATATAGATGTATTTACTCAGTTACCCTTAAAAGCTCATAACTTCCTTCGAAAAAAGATTGGCACGTACTGAACTTTTATTTAGGGTCCGATTCAATTCAAATGCGTATATCTCGTATCTCGCCTTCAGTCTGCAAACTTGGGGAGATAAGCAAAGTTTCGAGTTTGGTTTGGTTTGGAGCGCTATGGTCTACTTTTGCAACATGAGAGCTAATTAGGCTGGGACCTACTGCTTAAAGCCGATTCCGAATGGTTACGAACATCCATGCCTCGGTGGGATTCGAATCCACGAACGCCGGTACCGAAAATCAGCGCTCTAACCGTTCGGCAGTTTAGTTTCTGGTCTTGATAAGAGAAAATCTCTTCTCAATGAACTTGGTGTTCATAAAGTAGAAATAATAATAATCGAATCCTGTAAGGGATTTGCACCCACGACCTGTGTTTCGCATATGTGTGCCTTTCATGATATCTGCAAAGTCACCCCATTAACCCCTTCCACCGGCGTTCCTTGGGGAAATAGGGAGGGAGGGGGGAGCTGATAAGGTTTTCGGATGTTTTGCTTATTTTATTTTATTTTATTTATTTATTTATTTTTTTTTTGCAGGGCATCTGAAAGGAGGATTGTCCATTTTTGAAGGACTCAAGTTTACAGAAGCTGACCCCCCGAAGAAGGGAGAGAAGATGCACGGACAGGGGAGTTCAGCCGAGGAGTAGACATAGAGCCTGCGACCTGGAGATATCTCTTTGTTTTGTAGCGAGAGAATTGTAGTCTGGATATGAAACGCTCAGCCATC
>CM063506.1:78673508-78681008 GCA_032207245.1 Pardosa pseudoannulata | reverse complement strand
AAAATCCGTTATAATCATGAACTATACTTTAAATTCGGACAACCGAATATTGTGAAAACTATAAAGATCTATCGCATTTGGTTGGGACACATCTATAGATGCAATGATTTAAACCCAACAAAAAAAGTTATATTTCAAAAAGTTGATGGAAAAAGGAAAAGAGGTAGACCAAACACACGGTAGATTGATATGGTTGAGAAAACGCTGCATGAAACTGGAGACAACCAGTGGAGGGGTCCAGATGGAAGAAACTTTTAGAGACAGCCTTGGCCTGTAGAAGGCTGTAGTGCTACAGAAGAAGATATTACTAACTTAAATACCGTGATTTAAAGATATATCGATAAAACCAATTATATATTTTTTAAGCTTGTTTATTTCATATATCATTTTACAATATGTCTAAAATAAAAACACTCTAGAAAAATGATTTTTAAAAGTATTTTACTTCGATGGAAATTAATATTCTATAAAATAATTTAAAATAATTCCCTGTGAAGTATTATGAAAAAATAAGAAGGTTAAATAAGTGATATTATGTATTTCAAAAATATTATGGAAGAAAATACTTGAAAATCATTTTTATTTTGCAACAAAAATAAGTAGCTCGGCATTTTTGGGCAGTAATAAAGTTTTATGTTTAGTGATATTATCTAATTACTTGCCAAAAAGGATTCAGACAGCTTGAAAAGGAGTGTTTCGTTACAATCTAAACTTTGGAATTTGTCATGATTACCAGAGTTTCTTTAGGGTTTACAAGGAAAAACATTTTATTTGGGGGCAGTAATGAAGTTTTATGTTTAGTAATAATATCCAGTTACTTGCCAAAAATGATTCAGACATTTTGAAAAGGAGTGTTTCGTTACACTCTAAACTTTTGAATTTGTCGCGATTATCAGAGTTTCTTTAGGGTTTACAAGGAAAAACATTTTATTTGGGGGCAGTAATGAAGTTTTATGTTTAGTAATAATATCCAATTACTTGCCAAAAATGATTCAGACATTTTGAAAAGGAGTGTTTCGTTACAATCTAAACTTTGGAATTTGTCGTGATTACCAGAGTTTCTTTAGGGTTTACAAGGAAAAAAATTTCATTTGGGGGGCAGTAATGAAGTTTTATTTTTAGTAATAATATCCAATTGCTTGCCAAAAATGATTCAGACATTTTGAAAAGGAGTGTTTCGTTACAATCTAAACTTCAGAAGTTTTCTGGATTACCAGAGTTTCTTTAGGGTTTACAAGGAAAAAAAATTCATTTGGGGGGCAGTAATAAAGTTTTATGTTTATTAATAATATCCAATTACTTGCCAAAAATGATTCAGACATTTTGAAAAGGAATGTTTCGTTACAATCTAAACTTCAGAAATTTTCACGATTACCAGAGTTTCTTTAAAGTTTACAAGGAAAAA
Source organism: Pardosa pseudoannulata (assembly GCA_032207245.1). Lineage (NCBI taxonomy): Eukaryota > Metazoa > Arthropoda > Arachnida > Araneae > Lycosidae > Pardosa > Pardosa pseudoannulata. The sequence continues at coordinate 78,679,603 of CM063506.1, read as the reverse complement.
CATTTTATTTGGGGGCAGTAATGAAGATTTATGTTTTTAATAATATCCAAATACTTGCCAAAAGTGATTCAGACATTTTGAAAAGGAATGTTTCGTTACAATCTAAACTTCAGAAATTTTCGCGATTACCAGAGTTTCTTTAGAGTTTACAAGAAAAGAAAATTTCATTTGAGGGGGGGGGAGTAATAAAATTTTATGTTTATTAATAATATCCAATTTCTTGTCAAAAATGATTCAGATATTTCGAAAAAAGAGTGTTTCGTTACAATCTAAACTTTGGAATTTGTCGTGATTACCAGAGTTTCTTTAGAGTTTACAAGGAAAAAATTTTATATGGGGGCAGTAATGAAGATTTATGTTTATTAATAATTGGATATTATTAATAGTATCCAATTACTTGCCAAAAGTGATTCAGACATTTTGAAAAGGAATGTTTCGTTACAATCTAAACTTCAGAAATTTTCGCGATTACCAGAGTTTATTTTTTTTTTGAGTTTACAAGGAAAAAAAAATTTATTTGGGGGCAGTAATGAAGTTTTATGTTTATTAATAATATCCAATTACTTGCCAAAAATGATTCAGACATTTTGAAAAGGAATGTTTCGTTACAATCTAAACTTTGGAATTATTCGCGATTACCAGAGTTTATTTAGAGTTTACAAGGATAAAATTTCATTTGGGGGGTGGGTGGCAGTAATGTAGTTTTATGTTTAGTAATAATATCCAATTGTTTGCCAAAAATGATTCAGACATTTTGGAAAGGAGTTTTTCGTTACAATCTAAACTTTGGAATTTGTATTGGTTACAAGAGTTTCCTTAGAAAAAAAAAATAGTTTTCCATTTTCATTTGGTAAGCATTAGAAAATAAAAGTGTTTCATTATTTTTCTTCTTAGCATTTTATAATTTTTAATTGATTTATAAAAGTAAACATATTATTTCTTTACTAACTATAAATCTGAAAGCAAATCATTGTGTTGATATTAAGTCAAAAATATTTTTTTCTAATTTTTGAAAATTGTAACAAAAAATATTACATCTATTTATTTTAATTTTGACATTTCTTACTTTTTGTTCCAATATCCCATTCTAACATCGATTTTATTCGTTATAATATAATATTTCAGCAATTTTAAGTAATATTTCCATAAGAACTCTTTTAAAAATTAAGGCTCTCAAGGTGGTTGATTACCTAAAATCCTTTTTTTTTTCTCTTTAAAGTATACTCTATCGCTTTCAAAGATTAAAAAAACTCAGGAGACAGCATATTCTAAAACTCTCCAATGGTTAAACGGGAAGATTTTACGTCGTCTTATGCTCCGCCGTCGAATGTAGATCTTGCTGACTCCGTGTTGAAGACTCCTTGAATGAAAGCTGACTTTACACAATTTTAAGATATAAATTGGAGAGGAGTGAAGAGTAGTACGGAGGAAGAAGAGTGATCAATGAATTTCTGAGCTGTACGTAATTAAACGTTTGGGAGGTCCGGGAGAATGAAATTTTAGAAAAATATCAAGTTTTATTTTATCTTGTAGCTCAAATAGTACTACAAAGTTTTTAAATCGTAAATCTAACTCGATGATCTTTGTAACTCTATAATGTTGTAAATATTGTATGTATATACATACATGGTTACAGTCTAACTATCCCTAATTAGACAATGCGCTGTCTACTCATTTTTTATGAGAACGTCCTCACCTTCTCGCTTAATTGTGAGCTGGAGTGTATTAAATTTTTGTTTGGATCACTTTTTGCCAAGAGGCCTAAATTTATGTTTTGTTCTACTTACGTTCGGAGGTTAAAGTGAAGACCTTACACTTCGCTAGGTACTCCGTTAAACCCAACTACCTTGACATTGACCTTGTATATACATACATAACCAGAAAAATTATCCCACCGATTACCCATGAAATTAATCCCTATTATTTGGATTGCCCGGGAAATTTTAAGTCCTAATTGTGTAATCTGATTTTACACAATTTTATGATATAAATTGGAGAGAAGAGTAGTACGGAGGAAGAAAAGTGATCAATGAATTTCTGAGATGTACTTAATTAAAAGTTTGGGAGGTCCAGGAGATGAAATTCTTGAAAAAAATATCCGTTTTATTTTTCTCTTGTAGCTTAAGTAGTACTAAAGTTTTTAAATCATAAATCTAACTCGATGAAACTCTGCAACTCTATAACGTTGTGAATATTGTATGCATATACATACATAACCAGAAAAATTATCCCACCGATTACCCATGAAATTAATCCCTATTATTTGGATTGCCCGGGAAATTTTAAGTCCTAATTGTGTAATCTGATTTTACACAATTTTATGATATAAATTGGAGAGAAGTGAGGAGTAGTACAGAGGAAGAAAAGTGATAAAAGAATTTCTAAGCTGTACGTAATTAAACGTTAGGGGGGGTCTGAGAGATGAAATTCTTGAAAAAAATATCCGTTTTATTTTTCTCTTGTAGCTTAAGTAGTACTAAAGTTTTTAAATCATAAATCTAACTCGATGATCTTTGCAACTCTATAATATTGTAAATATTGTATGCATATACATATATAACCAGAAAAATTATCCCACCGATTACCCATGAAATTAATCCCTATTATTTGGATTGCCCGGGCAATTTTATCCTAATTGTGTAATCTGACTTTACACAATTTTAAGATATAAATTGGAGAGAAGTGAGGAGTAGTACAGAGGAAGAAAAGTGATAAAAGAATTTCTGAGCTGTACGTAATTAAAGGTCTGGGAGATGAAATTCCAGAAAAATATCACGTTTTATTTTTTTCTTGTAGCTTAAATAGTACTACAAAGTTTTTAAATCGTAAATCTAACTCGATGATCTTTGCAACTTTATAATATCGTAAATATTGTATGTATATATATAGATAACCAGCAGAATTATCCAACCGAATACGAAATTAGCCTGTATTATTTGGACTGTCAATCTTACCTAATTGTAAATCTGACTTTACACAATTTTGAGATATAAATTAGAGAGAAGCGAGGAGTAGCACAGAGGAAGAAAAGTGATAAAAGAATTTCTGAGCTGTACTTAATTAAAGGTCTGGGAGATGCTCAAGAAAAATATCACGTTTTATTTTTTTCTTGTAGCTTAAATAGTACTACAAAGTTTTTAAATCGTAAATCTAACTCGATGATCTTTGCAACTTTAGTCAAGTAAATATTGTTTGATATTTAGATAACCAGAGAATTTTAAGACTACGAAATTAGCCTGTATTATTTGGACTGCCCGAACTTACTGGGCAATTATAAGTTTTAATCGTAGTGCAGTTATGGCTTCATTAAAGAAAGTGAAATCCAGCGTTGCGGAACTTTAAATTTATTAAAGCTGGAAATAATCTTTTTTACAAGGCCAGAGCTTTGCATCGAATGCTCAAGAAAAATAGATCTTTCAATTTGTCGCCCCCAACAGCAAGTGAATGACGGGATTTTATTCCCATGGTCGTTTTTGGGAGTCAACAGTAAAGTTTGATCATTTAGTCACAGCCAGAGGTATTGTTTAAGAAATTGGGAGACATTGTGACCATGAACATTTTACGTGTAAATAGTACTACAAAGTGTTTTACGACATGGGCACCTACATATTTTTATAACGGACTCATCGAAAGAGGGTAGAAAGTTACTACACCAGGGAGTTGAAAGTTCACCAGGAGGGTGAAGGATGCCAGCTGCAGAGGAAAAGAGGAACATTTTCCCAAGGAGGTGAAAGCCTGACCAAGAGAAGCGAGGAGTAGACAGAGGAAGATGATATTTCTGAGCTGTGATATAAAGGTCTGGGAGATGAAATTCCAGAAAAATATCACAGTTGCAGACCACTCATCACTATTTGGTTATACTCGGTGTTTTTCAGCCATGTTGGTTGTTAACAATGTTCAATGTACAAATTTGTAGATTATTAAATTTTAAAGTCAAGTATCTGATCGCTGCAGTTATTTTATTGTGGCAAGACAGGCTTCAACGAGCTCACGATACCTGCTCCAGTAACAATAAGCGAGCAGGTACAGAAACGAGGTGTGAAGTCATCGAGAAAGACACATCACAACAACGTGGCTCAATCACTATTAACTAACACGGAGGACCTAATCTGGCTGGAGCCCCGAATTATCAACCCTCTAATTACGACATCGCTGTCTTTGTCAACTGAACTACTGCGACTTTCGAGCCACATGCGGTTCTTTGACGGATTATTTGTGTCTCTCGATAAATATACCCGAGTTAACATTTTCTTTTTTGTGTTATTATATTAAAAATATTACAAATGATGGACCTCCGAGAATGCTGGGTAAAAAATTAGGTCTTATTGAGCTTTTAAGAGATGATTCTCAAATTCCACAATTCATACCGAATCATTGCATAATTCACCGAGAACATCTCGCTACAAAATACTTAAAATATCCTGATGTTATAAAAACAGTGTAACACATTGTAAATTACATTCGGACCAATGCAAAAATACATATACAGTTTAAAAAATTCCTTGAAAAATTAAAAGACGAGGAACTCCCAAATGACATTCATTAAATATAATTTCTGTAAAAAAAAATTTTTAATATGTACGTTTTTTTAATAATTTTTAAATAGTATTTAATAGCGGCTTGTGAAAAATTTTAAAATTTGAAAAATTGTCCGGACTATCAAGGTGCTTGGCCACCCCTGTACTATGACAATAAACAGCTATTCCAACATTCAAGCATAAGATTAAAGTTATATTAATTAATTACATTATTTAAATCTATGATAATATTATTATTCATTATGAAATAATAAAATTTGCGTTTCAGATATTTAAGAAATTATGCTCATTATTTAAATAAAAAATTGTTCTTTAAATTTAAAACTATCAAATTAGTGTTTAGTAAGACATACAGAATAATTATTTTTGTGTAGCAGATCATTTAGTTTTTAACATGTTTACCTTGAGTAATTTTCGAGAATAGTCTATTTATTCGATAAGCTGATTGAAAAAATTATTTTTCAAGGTAGACTGAAATTTAACCATTTTAAAGCTGTAATCACGGTATTAGCCAATACAATAGTAAATTGTTGCAGACTATTTATTTTAATATTTAAATCTAAGAAGTCTACACACACATACATACATACATAGTGTTCATATGATTGAAAGGATATTAAAGCTAATGGTGCATCTTGTGGTATATATATATATATATACACTCATGTCCATAAATTAAGGATAATGACGTTCAGGCAATAAAAGAGACAAAAGCAAAACAAGTTTCAGTTATTTGTAAAGTCTATTTATTAAACAAAAGGTAAAGAGCAAAAAAGATGCTATATGTTTGACATAATTAATAAAAATCGCGATTTTTACTCCCTGGAGCAAATTTCAAAAAAGAACCTATTTACAGAAAACAGTATAACATGGTTAGTATGATGGTTAATACGGAGTATGTCTCCCGGACGATGCAATACAAGCGTTACAACGCCTACGCATGCTGAGTATCAGATTATCAATCTGATCTTGGGGAAAATTACACCACTCATCAAGCAATGCCCTCCGAAGTTCCGATAGACAGTTGGGACGGGGTTTGACGGGCTGCAATTCGTCGGCCAAGCATGTCCCACACATGCTCTATTGGATTCAAGTCCGGTGAGTATGCTGGCCAATCCATACGGGTGATATCCTCCGATTGAAGGCATTCGTCTACAATGTTTGCACGGTGAGGTCGGGCGTTGTCATCCATATACAGAAATTCAGGACCCATGGCGCCCCGAAACAAACGTACATGTTGTTCCAGAATGACATCCCGATAGATGTGGCCTGTCATCGTTACACTCTGAACATGCAGGTCAGTTCTGGAACCAAGAATAATTCCTCCCCAAACGAGCCATCCTGCACCACCGTAACGGTGTCGTTCAATGGTGTTCTCTTGGTGGTAACGGGTACCTGGCGCTCTCCATATGAAAGTCCGGCGAGAATCAGAATGTAAACTGAACCTGGACTCGTCGGAAAACATCACACAAGACCACTGTTGCGGTGTCCACAATGCATGCTCTCTAGCCCAGCATAATCGCAGGCGACAGTGAGTTGCGGTAAGGGGAACACATC
>CM063506.1:78656008-78668508 GCA_032207245.1 Pardosa pseudoannulata | reverse complement strand
GTTACAGTAAAGTAGTGCTATATGATCAGTAAATAAAGAAAAAATATTTTAAGTAAAATATAAAAATTGTTCTTAATTTTGTTGCAAAATAAAAATAGATTTTTTTTTCTTTGAAATAGTTGCATTATGTATAATAATTGTTTTAAGGGAGATATCAATTATTATAGTTTTTATGAATAAAGAAGATTAATATGAAGCAACAATGTATCAAAATCGAAATATTGTATATTTTCAAATTATATTTAAAAAATTTATTTATAGTTAAAAATTGAATAATATTTTGATTAATTTTGTACTAAGCCTATATGTAAAACTCTGGAATTTTTTGTTATATTGAGTAGTGGAATGATATATTTTTTTCTTAAAATCTATTTTTTGGAAATCCAATTTGACTTTCTGTTATTTGCTGAATTTTTCTGTTTAGGACTGCATTTATATATTTTTATTGAAGATCTAAGATTTATCGATAATTATATCAAAATACTTCGTTAAACTTGTACTCGTAGAATGTACGACACAGAAATCTTTGAGTGTCGAGTAAATATCGCCAAATACAAAATCTGCCGCAGTAAATTATGTAGTTACAGAAGCCAACTCAGAATTCGCGCCACATAATGAAAATGTGGAAAACTTAGGTAACTTTTCTTGGGCCTACGTAACCTACATCATAATCATGTTGTAAGTACTATTGCTCTTTTAGGAGTGCTTGGTTTGACCAAGTAGCATCAAAAACAACAGATACGAATGACTACAAGAAGTGTACTGGAAGACGAAGATGCCCTCTTAAACCTTTTATGTTTAATTAGTTTATTTTCCTTAATTAATGTATTGTCTAATATCACATAAATATTACATCATGTATAATATCACATAAATATCATAGGCACAGAAATTAAATATAATGCATGCATCGAGTATGTTTTTATCTGATCAATATCTAAAGTTTTTCGATAGGTCACGTGCTTGCCGCCAGTAAAGCTCGATCGGAGTCCACCCCTAGCCTCTCTGAGAATAAAGGGGCCGCCTTTCGCCATACACAAAGGAAATCGGTGCTATCGAGACGTGAAATCTCGTCCCGGCAGGCAATCGTGCCGTGCAAAGAGCCGACACCGCAACATCTCGACAGCCTCGCTCCCGTGCATTATCTTTGATGAGTTCCCCTCTCACAGAAGGACTTTCAATCTGGTCCAATTATCAACCATCTCCATCACCTGAATCTCATAAAAGATTCCTAATTTAAAGAATAAAAAAAACAATCGATTTTTTTTTCAGTTAGATGCCTCATATGTGGTTTTAAATTTTATTTATCGTTATTTCGGGTAGATCAGCCGTGGCTTATTTGTGTTTAAAAGTTGAAATTTATTTTGTCTGCGACGTATCTGCCGGAGTGGCGTATCAGAAGGAATTTTATTTTTACTGTTACTTGTCAAAAATTATTTTTTAACCAAACGTTTTTACTTGCCTCTATTATACGATATATACATTTTGTCATGCTGTTTTGTGCGATATCAGCAACTGTTATTCCTATGAAAATACACTAGAGTTGACTGGGGGATGCTATGTGAAAGATGGAAATCGCTGTATCTTGATACACGTGGTTTTATAGCTTGACCTGTTTTAGAAGACTATTAAAAGAAATGGACAATAAGAAGTTAGAAAAAGAATTAGTGGCAATAGTTAAAATTTGGTTCTGAGAAAAGGAATGGCCGAAGAAAAAGGAGAATTAAAAACTTTTTGGGAGAACTGATGATCTGATGAACTTTCATTTTATTTTTGTTCATTATCCTGTTTTCGGTGTATATGCCACATCGGCTTATTGGATAAACTTTCAATATTTGAAGTCAATTGTTGTGTGTACCGCGTATTCGCTAAGACGGCTTACCTATTTGAGTAGATGGTAATATCTGTACCCTCTACCTAAAATTACAATAATTTTCGACAATTGAAAGAACGAAAATGGTAAGTAAAAGTCTGATATTTGGTGCAATAGAGAAAACGGAAATAAAATCTTTTAAGTTTGACTCTTGCCTTTTTATTGAAAATTATTTCTTAAAATACCATTTATAACAACGTAATATGATAATATACAATATATCATCAAAATTTCGTGTTAAATGATTGAGATAAATTTACATAGTTTTCTCTATCTACCATATGGAAGGAAAAGGAAGGCAATTGCCTACAGAAGCAAAATTTAAGAGAGGCAAAAAGACCTGAAGTAGAAAGGAAAACCAAACAAATAAATAAATATACCAACAAAAATAAATTTCGGTTAAATGGATTGAGAAAATAATTTATTAATAAAGTGAAATTCAATACAATTGGTTGGTAGTAAGGTACAAAAGGAAGGCAATTGCCTACAGAAGCAAAATTTAAGAGAGGCAAAAACACCTGAACTAGAAAGGAAAACCAAACAAATAAATAAATATACCAACAAAAATAAATTTCGGTTAAATGGATTGAGAAAATAATTTATTAATAAAGTGAAATTCAATACAATTGGTTGGTAGTAAGGTACAAAAGGAAGGCAATTGCCTACAGAAGCAAAATTTAAGAGAGGCAAAAGCACCTGAACAAGAAAGGAAAACCAAACAAATAAATAAATATACCAACAAAAATAAATTTCGGTTAAATGGATTGGGAAAATAATTTATTATTAAAGATTAATATGACAAGAATAGATAGATAGTAGTAGATACTCGTTTAAAATTATAGGTTATTTGTAATTAGCTCGTTAAAAATGAAAATTTTGTTTTTTAATAAGAGAATTTGCCAGTAATATGTATCAATATAGTTTTAATTTTATTACATGTCATCTTCCAGGTTAGCATCCTTCTTTTCTAACTTAACTTAATTTAGTTATGTTTATTCCATGTTTATGTTGGCAAAAATGCTAGAGCCTGTGTAGCCTCCAGACATTTAAGCCTTAAATAGGGATCTTTGATATTTACTCAATAGGATAAACGAATTATTTTCTACAGAATTGTGTATATCATTTTGAGTATTGAAATATGTTTTCCAAATTTTGAAATAAGTAAACAAGAAGGTTATGTTTGTCGGGTTTTGGACATATTGGACGTTTTTACCTCAATATTAGTGCGTGTAAAAACATTTCTACAATAGAACGATTGAATTGAAAGATTGTTAGAGACAATTCATAACCAATGGATGGAACGGACAAAAACGAGACCAAAAATGTACTCCATTTTGTATTATTTGTGATATATTTTTATAATGTTTTTTTAATTTTAATAGGACCATTTAACCAACAGAATTTATATTTGCTAATTCATAACAGAATGTCTACCCTGAAGAGGTCAAGGTGTTTGTAAGGCTATGAAGATTCCTTTCAATTTTCACCAAAATTGGGAGGGAGGATTTTTATTCCTTATTTCAGAGTTCTCTCTCACCAGCCAACTTCATCTACGTCCTTTTTTTTATAAGCTACATAACGGATAATGAGACGGATACATGCTACTACTGACTGGGGCAAGGTGTTTGTAATGCTATGTTGAAGATTCTTAACAATTTTGACCATTATTGGGAGAAAGGATTTTTCTCCTGATTCCAGAGCGCTTTCTCTCACCTTCCAACCAGCTACGTTCTTTTTTTATAAGCTGCACATCGGGTACTGAGACTGGCACATTCTACTACTGACTGGAGCAAAGTATTTGTAATGCTATGTTAAAGATTCTCTCCAATTTTAACCATTATTGGAAGAGAGGATTTTTACTCCTGATTTCAGAGCTCTATCACCTGCCAACTTTAGCTACGTCCCTTTTTCATAAGCTACACGGATAATGAGATTGAACAAGGTGATTGGGGCAAACGTGTTTGTAATGCTATGTTGAATATTCTCCTCAAGTTTCACCATCCTTAGGAGGGAATTTTTTTGCTTCTAATTCCGTACCTCTCTTTTACCTTCCAGAGAGAGAACCTCCAGGTTTAAATTGGTTATGTTTGGTGCGTACTAAGTCAACATTGTAATGAAACGATTTAGATCAGTAATATAATTGATTCATTCATACAAGAAGTAAAATGCTCAGGGATCTAAATCTGACCCCATCACATCTTTGTAAAAGACAGAGGACCATAAAATTATATTCTACGGATATTGTTGTCTTCTACGGTGGTCTCGAGCGGGGTTCTGATCCCAGTCCTAGATTAGAATCCCGTTTTCGTACTTGACATTAAATAAGAATGTACCTTTGTGGAGTTATTTATGAGTCCCTAAGGGACAGTGCCCAAATTAGAAGGGATAAGGTTTTCCCCTTTGACGGTCTCAAAGCGGGGTTTAAGCAGACCAATTAGATTCTTACAACTATCCCGATTGGACGATAAGAAGGAAGAGGGGACAAGGATGAAATTAATAAAATAAGAAAAATCTAAAAAAAGAGAAGAGGTTCGAGAGTCGGGTCGACTAGACAAGTCCGACGGAAGGTGTTCTGAAGTCCGAGGGAAGGTGTTCGGTAGTCCGGACGAGGAGAGAAATCCGACGGAACGTGTTCGAGAGTCCAGTCAAGTCCGACGGGAAGTGTTCCTGTACCAAATAGCCCGGCCGCACCTCAAGTACTCAGGAGAAAGCCCCTGACCAGACCGACGAAAGATCCATAGACACCCAATCCTGATCAGCTATCAACTAGCAATGTTCCGGGTACACCATATTAAGTCCCAAAGGTACCCCCTTTTACATACATTTTGAAATTGAGATTAGGTCCTCTCTCTTATATTTACATAATTACATAAGTGATAAAAAATTGTCAGAATTAATTGTGACACCTAATTTTGAAGGTGTTGATAAAGCATATTTTATGAAGATAGAATCAGTTTGTGTGTACATAGATGTTTATATATCATTATAATAAATTTACTTTTTTTAAGCTGGTTTCAAATGCTTTTAATTAAGCTTTTAGTTTATTTTCTTATTTTATGTCTGTAGTTTCTCAGAACCTGTTGTTAAATTTAGTACTAAAATATTTTTACACAACGCAACCAAAATAAATGCCATTATACATTTGATCACATGTTAATACTCAAATATAAACGAGGACTACACGACAAACATCAGACAAGATGTTTGTAACTTCTCAAAAAACCATAGAAGGTGAGGAAAGATACCACCCATTTCCTGGACAAACCATATACAGGGAATTAGAGCAACGCTACACAGTTTTTATTAAGATTTTTGAGGAGAAGTACATTGGTTTAAGACTATTACAAAGTAATGTGAGAAGTACATAAAAATCACAAGAAAGTTAAACAAGACTTGGTGTTTATGGCTTTGTATTTTTGCTACACGATAGTTAATGAGATCGAGATCTACTGCTTAAATCAGATTCTGATCGTCTGCTATTATTCAAGCCACCATTAGTATCCTAACCTTGGCATCGAAATAGAGCGCACTGCCAATTCACCATCGTTCGGAAAGAAGTGATCCAGTCCTGCATATTTACCTCGCACGTGATCTTTGTGTACAGGAAGGTGATATCGCAATGCTCGAACCTGACTCACTGGGGATTGCACATTAATCACTAGATCATGAAATGACCAAGCCGTATGATTCGTTTGGCTTAAATATAACACTATTTCAAAATTCAATTATATTGAGAGAACAATGGATAATTATGCTTAAAATCATGTAGAAAATAAATTGATAAGCAACTTATGTATTGTCTGGATAGATATTTTTGTTTGTTCTCATAATTGAGAAAAATCAAATTGACTTTTCTATGTTGAGTAATTTTAGACACGTGTATTCAAAAGCTACAAAATAACCGAACGATGGCCGAATGGTTAGAACGCTGATCTCCTCTACCGGTGTTTGTGGGTTCGAATCACACTGTGGCATGGGTGTTCGTAGCCGTTCGGAATAAGCTTTAAGCAGTAATTCCCGGCCTCCCTAGTCCTCGTGTTGCAAAATGTAAACAGTAGCGCTCCAAACGATAGAGAAAAATAAATGTAGTGCAGTGCTATCATTCGTTTCTAGTTTAAAAAGTCAAAAACAATAAAATAGAAAAATTCATTCATAACAGGCAAAGAAAAAAAAAGTTAATGGTTTGGTTGTAAAACCACTGTCAATGAAAGATTTAAAATAATTTTTTCATTTAAAATTTTAAAATAGTGTCGTTTAACAAATCTACTAAAAGAAAAGTCAAGAAGTAGAAAGAAATAAAGAAAACAGTTAAAAACTAAATGTTATTATTTATATATTTATATAACAGTTTTTAAAATCTAATGAAGTCCACAAAATCTTTTAGTTTGGACAGGGTTGATTTAAAATAAATCTTTCTTTTAGAACAATGTAATTTAACAAAACTACCATTTTTTCAGTCTTTCTCAAAGTAGAGTTAAAATTAACGCCGAGCAGTAAGATACTTAGTTCGTATAGTGTCTTATTTCAGAATTTTCTTCCATTTTCCTTTGCGAAAATCTTGACCTTATGAAACATAGATTACCTTTCTCGACAAAACAAACAAATGAAATAAAATATGGAGCTGGAAAAAGGCAATTCTAAAAAGGATAAAATTTAAAAGAAGAAAAAGAAGAGTTTTCTTTTCCTCTCGTCCTTTAAACCGAATAAAGAATTATAAAAGAGAAACGCTACCTACTTTCCTTCGCTATGCCAGAGAAAAAAAAAACCCAGTTTGCTCCTTTACCTAATTATGTTTCCCAGGCAGAGGCTTTGAAGTTAGAGCCACATTTGATCAGAATCTTTTGGGACGTGTTCGGATTTAGAATAAAGGGAAGAACTTAATGGTTCGCAGTTCAGCTCCTGTTTCAGTTCGGGAGAAGATTCAGGGAAAGAGAACAAACGAAAAATGCTCGGAACTTAACTAGGAATAATGTATTTAGCTTTATTCTCTAAATATACGATTAACATTGAAATAGCTGATACGTCGAAAATATATTGCATAGGTTTTCACACTATGGTTTTTTCTAATGATGTATTTTCATCAATATTTTTTCAACTTAGAGAATAATTAATGGTACCCAGTTGCTTACTTTTTTATGTATAATCATTCCCAGATTTTGTAGTTTGCTATGCAACAAATAGGTGGCGTTGTTTCAGGTTTTTTGATGGCTGTTAGAGCGCTTTGTCACATAGAAAATGTATAAAAGTAGCTACACCTAGAATAAAATTGAAATAGCTGATACGTCGAGAATTTATTGAATAGGTTATTTTTTTCACACTATGGTTTTTCCTAATGATGTATTTTCAGCAACATTTTTCCAACTTAGAGAGTAATTAATGGTACCCAGTTGCTTACTTTTTTATGTATAATCATTAACAGATTTTGTAGTTTGCTATGCAACTGATAGGTGGCGTTGTTTCAGGTTTTTTGATGGCTGCTAGAGGGTTTTTTCACATAGAAAATGTATAAAAGTAGCTACACCTAGAATAAAATTGAAATAGCTGATACGTCGAGAATATATTGCATAGGTTTTTTTTTTCTTTTTTTTCACACTATGGTTTTTTCTAATGATGTATTTTCATCAATATTTTTTCAACTTAGAGAATAATTAATGGTACCCAGTTGCTTACTTTTTTATGTATAATCATTAACAGATTTTGTAGTTTGCTATGCAACTGATAGGTGGCGTTGTTTTCAGGTTTGTTGATGGCTGCTAGAGGGTTTTTTCACATAGAAAATGTATAAAAGTAGCTACACCTAGAATAAAATTGAATTAGCTGATACGTCGAGAATTTATTGAATAGGTTTTTTTTTCACACTATGGTTTTTCCTAATGATGTATTTTCAGCAACATTTTTCCAACTTAGAGAGTAATTAATGGTACCCAGTTGCTTACTTTTTTATGTATAATCATTAACAGATTTTGTAGTTTGCTATGCAACTGATAGGTGGCGTTGTTTCAGGTTTTTTGATGGCTGCTAGAGGGTTTTTTCACATAGAAAATGTATAAAAGTAGCTACACCTAGAATAAAATTGAATTAGCTGATACGTCGAGAATTTATTGAATAGGTTTTTTTTTCACACTATGGTTTTTCCTAATGATGTATTTTCAGCAACATTTTTCCAACTTAGAGAGTAATTAATGGTACCCAGTTGCTTACTTTTTTATGTATAATCATTAACAGATTTTGTAGTTTGCTATGCAACTGATAGGTGGCGTTGTTTCAGGTTTTTTGATGGCTGCTAGAGGGCTTTTTCACATAGAAAATGTATAAAAGTAGCTACACCTAGAATAAAATTGAAATAGCTGATACGTCGAGAATTTATTGAATAGGTTATTTTTTTCACACTATGGTTTTTCCTAATGATGTATTTTCAGCAACATTTTTCCAACTTAGAGAGTAATTAATGGTACCCAGTTGCTTACTTTTTTATGTATAATCATTAACAGATTTTGTAGTTTGCTATGCAACTGATAGGTGGCGTTGTTTCAGGTTTTTTGATGGCTGCTAGAGGGTTTTTTCACATAGAAAATGTATAAAAGTAGCTACACCTAGAATAAAATTGAATTAGCTGATACGTCGAGAATTTATTGAATAGGTTTTTTTTTTCACACTATGGTTTTTCCTAATGATGTATTTTCAGCAACATTTTTCCAACTTAGAGAGTAATTAATGGTACCCAGTTGCTTACTTTTTTATGTATAATCATTAACAGATTTTGTAGTTTGCTATGCAACTGATAGGTGGCGTTGTTTCAGGTTTTTTGATGGCTGCTAGAGGGTTTTTTCACATAGAAAATGTATAAAAGTAGCTACACCTAGAATAAAATTGAATTAGCTGATACGTCGAGAATTTATTGAATAGGTTTTTTTTCACACTATGGTTTTTCCTAATGATGTATTTTCAGCAACATTTTTCCAACTTAGAGAGTAATTAATGGTACCCAGTTGCTTACTTTTTTATGTATAATCATTAACAGATTTTGTAGTTTGCTATGCAACTGATAGGTGGCGTTGTTTCAGGTTTTTTGATGGCTGCTAGAGGGTTTTTTCACATAGAAAATGTATAAAAGTAGCTACACCTAGAATAAAATTGAATTAGCTGATACGTCGAGAATTTATTGAATAGGTTTTTTTTTCACACTATGGTTTTTCCTAATGATGTATTTTCAGCAACATTTTTCCAACTTAGAGAGTAATTAATGGTACCCAGTTGCTTACTTTTTTATGTATAATCATTAACAGATTTTGTAGTTTGCTATGCAACTGATAGGTGGCGTTGTTTCAGGTTTTTTGATGGCTGTTAGAGCGCTTTGTCACATAGAAAATGTATAAAAGTACCTACACCTAGAATAAAATTGAAATAGCTGATACGTCGAGAATATATTGCATAGGTTTTTTTTTTCTTTTTTTTCACACTATGGTTTTTTCTAATGATGTATTTTCATCAATATTTTTTCAACTTAGAGAATAATTAATGGTACCCAGTTGCTTACTTTTTTATGTATAATCATTCCCAGATTTTGTAGTTTGCTATGCAACAAATAGGTGGCGTTGTTTCAGGTTTTTTGATGGCTGTTAGAGCGCTTTGTCACATAGAAAATGTATAAAAGTAGCTACACCTAGAATAAAATTGAAATAGCTGATACGTCGAGAATTTATTGAATAGGTTTTTTTTTTCTTTTTTTTCACACTATGGTTTTTTCTAATGATGTATTTTCATCAATATTTTTTCAACTTAGAGAGTAATTAATGGTACCCAGTTGCTTACTTTTTTATGTATAATCATTAACAGATTTTGTAGTTTGCTATGCAACTGATAGGTGGCGTTGTTTCAGGTTTTTTGATGGCTGTTAGAGCGCTTTGTCACATAGAAAATGTATAAAAGTACCTACACCTAGAATAAAATTGAAATAGCTGATACGTCGAGAATTTATTGAATAGGTTTTTTTTTTCACACTATGGTTTTTCCTAATGATGTATTTTCAGCAACATTTTTCCAACTTAGAGAGTAATTAATGGTACCCAGTTGCTTACTTTTTTATGTATAATCATTAACAGATTTTGTAGTTTGCTATGCAACTGATAGGTGGCGTTGTTTCAGGTTTTTTGATGGCTGCTAGAGGGCTTTTTCACATAGAAAATGTATAAAAGTAGCTACACCTAGAATAAAATTGAATTAGCTGATACGTCGAGAATTTATTGAATAGGTTTTTTTTTCACACTATGGTTTTTCCTAATGATGTATTTTCAGCAACATTTTTCCAACTTAGAGAGTAATTAATGGTACCCAGTTGCTTACTTTTTTATGTATAATCATTAACAGATTTTGTAGTTTGCTATGCAACTGATAGGTGGCGTTGTTTCAGGTTTTTTGATGGCTGCTAGAGGGCTTTTTCACATAGAAAATGTATAAAAGTAGCTACACCTAGAATAAAATTGAAATAGCTGATACGTAGAGAATTTATTGCTTAGGTTTTTTTTGCACACTATGGTTTTTCCTAATGATGTATTTTCAGCAACATTTTTCCAACTTAGAGAGTAATTAATGGTACCCAGTTGCTTACTTTTTTTATGTATAATCATTAACAGATTTTGTAGTTTGTTATGCAACCGATAGGTGGAGTTGTTTAGATTCTTTGGTGGAAAAAAAACAGTTTACTTGTCAATGCTAATTGTAACCTAATGTGTTTAATCTTTAAGTTAATTTGTAATTTGCTTACTTATTTTTTCTAACTGTACTATTTGAGTTTTCCCTTCACCAAACTCGTGAACCTTATTTCTTTATTTTAAACTTTTAATTCAATTTTAATGCTAGTATCTTGGTCCTCATTATCGTCTTACAATTTTCTGTTATTTTTCATTACCATGCACTACAGTACTTCTGACCTAGAGCCCAGGAAGATCAGAATAGAGAGCTCCTGTGAGATGTCCTGTGAGATGAACTCACTTGATACCCAGTTGTTTCAGCTTACTACGTTACGCCGGTTCTCTCTCTCATCAGAATCCTATATATTACATCTATACCTTCTCCCATTCAAACACATCTCCTGTTAATAGTAATAATTCTACCTTTGTGTTTTTGAAATATATAACTAAATGGGCATAGTACCTTGACGAAATGCTTTCATTATCACTATAAAAATATCACATTCTGCTTTGTTTAACCCTCCAAGTGGAACACATCGAGGAAAAATGTCTCCAAAAAATACGCTAAAGGTTTACTGTGTCAGTGGCTAAAGTGTTCTATGATTTTTTACTTCACCCTTAGTCGATTAGAATGGAATACGGGAAACCCACCCTCGTTATTGTCCCTTTACTTCCGGTTATAGATATATAGATATTATAAATTGTTAATTTTTAATACATATAAAGCTCTTAAAGTCTCGAAGACCATCCCATAAGAAATAATGGATTCGAAAAGTACAAATAAAAATATTCTTTGAGAGACTTATTTATATTTTTTACGAAAGTCATCCAAGATATTTAAGTGGTGCAATTACAGATACATCTGTTACCGCAAACGAAGTACTTCGAAATAGAAATTTACAAAGCCATGAAAATCTATCAGTGTCTTTGTGCCTGAGGGAGTAGGGGTGCATCCCTCAATAAATGTTAGTCAAAGAGGGGTGCAGTTCCTAAACAATCGACCTGACCCTCCTACCGCAAAATAGCATGGATAAAAGCACTGGCAGAAATGTATATTACATCCATTTTAGGAATACTTTTTGAGGTCGAAAATTGTACATGGCAACGGCTTTGAATACATCATCGGTTTGGCGGAATTGTACGTGCAAACCGCTTAGAGGGTTAAAATAGCATCATTTCTAGATCATTAATAGATGTCTAACTTTATAAACATTTATTCAGTTTTAATATATGAAGCAATGTGTAAGGAATTGGCACCCACGACTATGTGTGCCTTTGATGACATCGGCAGAATCACCCCATTTGACCCCTTCCACTCGGCGTTTCTTTGGAGAAGTAAGATGCCGGCCGGGAAAAATGGGGCTTGATGAGGATGTTTCGGTGTAATGGATGTTTTTGCAGGGCCTCGTAGAAGGAGGATGTGCCTTTTTCGGTAGGGCTCAAGTTTCCAGACCCCCACCCCCCACCCCGAAGAAGGGAGAGATCTGCAAGAGGGCAGTTGGAGTTCAGCGCGGGGTGTCGAGATAGGGCCGTCGGGCGAGAAACATCTCTCTGTGCTGATGTGAGATAAGACGAAGCTCGGTTCTAAAAAAATCTGGCTAAGACTGGCTCTGAGACTCACTATGATATTGGGTTTTCTTTAATTTTGTTTTTAAAATGTTGTAAAAAAAATGTGTTTTGTCTGTCCAAGTTTCCGAGAAATTATTTTGAGTATAGGCATCCCAGTGACCGCGGATGGAACATACCTGCCCAAGTACAGTAGGTGGGCAGGTCCCACGCTAACATAGCGCACCTAGAAAGAGGGTGCGTTACACAATGCATTTTTTAAAAACATAAAATATGTACACCAAGTTCAAAATATAAATACACTTCCGTTCAAATAACTTTTAAAATATGTAAATAAGATAATAATTCTTTATATCGAATAGAAGACCGTT
>CM063506.1:78638508-78643508 GCA_032207245.1 Pardosa pseudoannulata | reverse complement strand
ATTTGAAAAAATCTATATGTAGAATTATTTTGATACTATAAGCTGTTAGTGAAAGCATATAATTTATTGTGATTTTTATATTAACTAATTTTATATTTCTGAGTATTTAAGAATTATAGTCCAATTAGGACCAAGGTACAACGCCATGATATACTATTGGTTTATTGATTTATTTCTTTTCTTTTTCAAATTTTCTTTTTACTTTTTATTGCAGTCTCCTTTCAATTTGAAAAAAAATCTATATCTAGAATTATTTTGACACTATAAGTTTTTAGTGAATGCATGTAATTTATTGTGATTTTTATATTAACTAATTTTATATTTCTGAGTATTTAAGAATTAAAGTCCAATTAGGACCAAGGTACAACGCCATGATATAACATTGGCTTATTGATTTATTTCTTTTCTTTTTCAAATTTTCTTTTTACTTTTTATTGCAGTCTCCTTTCAATTTGAAAAAATCTATATGTAGAATTATTTTGATACTATAAGCTGTTAGTGAAAGCATATAATTTATTGTGATTTTTATATTAACTAATTTTATATTTCTGAGTATTGAAGAATTAAAGTTCAATTAGGACCAAGGTACAACGTCATGATATACCATTGCTTTATTGCTTTATTTCTTTTCTTTTTCAAATTTTCTTTTTACTTTTTATTGCAGTCTCCTTTCAATTTGAAAAAATCTATATGTAGAATTATTTTGATACTATAAGTTGTTAGTGAATGCATATAATTTATTGTGATTTTTATATTAACTATTTTCATATCCCCGAGGAATTAAGAATTAAATTTCAATTAGGACCAAGGTACAACGTCATGATATACCATTAGTTTATTTATTTATTTATTTTCTTTTTCAAATTTTGAACTCACAAACGCATAAATACTTGGCTCCAATGTTTAACTAACAATATATTAGATAACAATAAGATTTAATCATAAGAAACAAATTTTAATGCAATACAAACACAAATTACGATAAATACGCCAATTTTGTGCTTGATGTACTCTGAGGCATGATGAAATGCCACCAAAGAAAATTCAAGTTGAAATTCTTCCTCGAATAACTGATTGATCTTTAAAATTTGGAGCTGTCGTATTACACACCTTATATGTGGTAAAACATATGTTCAACCATAGTTTGATGTCTGTTTCAAAATTACTTTATTTATACTCACCTATAACTACAGTCAATGTCAGTACAGTCTTAAACATTTATAAATAGTATCAGTTTTTAACTAGATTAATGAAACAAAAAAAAGTACCGGTAAAAAAAAAGTTACCGGTATAATATTCCAAAATTTAGTTTCACTTATGTTTAATATTTAATGACAGTAACAGTTTATGAAATCAAGATTTACAAAATAAGTTGATACAAGTTTATAAACCTAATGGAACAGACTTAAAAAAATAAAATCCGTGTAACAATCTCTATGTTCTACTCAATTTCTTAACAACCAACATGATAAAATGCAAAACTTTGCAGGGTCTAAATTTTATTTATCCAAAGGAACATATCAATCTATAAAATAAAATGGAACTTAAAATAGCGGCTGATTCTTAAAATACTACTTAATCTCTGGGTCGAGATTTAATTTATCCAAATGAACATAGCAATCTATAAAATAAAACGAAACTTAAAATGGAGGTTGATTCTCAAAATGCTACTAAATCTCCGGGTTTAGATTTAATTTATCCAAATAAACAACAGAGCAATCTATAAAATAATTTTGAAATTATAAAGGGGACTATTTTAGTGTTTTTTCCAAAACCGAATAATAACATTCTTCTCCCTGTCTCTTATAGGTGTGTTTATTATCTTCATTGAATAAATTGTGTGAAAACATGTTGAACAACAGATAAGATATCACTAGAAAATCAAAACTATTTTAATAAAATTCAGGATGATTTTACTGAGGATAATGATATAACTAAATGGTTAGTTAGATTATTAAATAACATAGAAAAGAGATGTAACGAATTTAAATACAGTGGTTTAATTTCATTCAATATTAAAAAATTATTTGACAAATGACAAAATAAAATTGAATGCTTTAAAAATATAATTAGACAATTAAACATAGATAAACCTTGATAAATACATTTATAACCTATTTAATTAACCTAAACGTAGAGACTTAAATTTCAAGAAAGGGGGATTCCTTTAATATAATAGATAGCTGTACCCAGTGTTCATATTTAGTCCCATTATAATAACTTGTGACTGTGAATAATACTTTAAATAATTTTGTTGATAGAAATTGTACATTATTGACTTATGCCTATTGTTTTATGTTATTTTATGTTATTATTTTATATTATTTTATGTTATTTTATGTTATAGTTATTCTAGGTCTGCCACTGAAAATTTGGGTAATTAGTTTTGCATGTCGCTAATATTTTATGTAATCTAAACTTGGAAATCGCTCAAGATAACACTATAGCACTAAATGTAGAAAAGAACTATCACGCAGACACCCCTCTATACACTTAAATAATAAAAATATAAACTAGTTAGGTATTGCAATAGATAAAAAAAATACGTTTATGGACCATCTTGGAAAATTAAATACAGAAATAACAAAATTTATGAAATGATCACATCATCTTTAAGCAACTTAAAAACGGATTTTTTTCTTATTTTTCGCTTATCATATCTTTTATAATTATTATCGTAAATACATGCGATTTTCAGCATTTGTTTATTTGATTAGTTTTGATGAATTTACTTTGTTTATAAAATATAAGAACTTTAATTTAAAATAAAAATAAAAGTTTGTTTAAATTCTTTTTTAATTTTTGACACTGTCCGAAGACAAATTGATTTCATAAATAATTTTTGTTTTTTTGTAAACAATAAGTATTAAGTATAATTCTTCACCTATTTAAATTTTTAAAAAATTATCAGAAATACGCCAATGGTTAAATTTATAAAATGGCTAAAATAGTGTTTAAAAACGTTTTTCAAATTCTGGTAATATTTAATTAAATACAACGTAAAAAGTGGGTAAACTTTCATTGCAGGTATATAATGTATTCACGTATATCCACAGTAGCTCAGTTGGCAACGACAGCTATCTCGTAACTGAGAGGTTGCGGGTTCGAGGCCCAAAGCTGGAGTAACACCCACCGTGTTCCTTAAAGGTGATTGGGGTACGTAAAATAGGTTCGTGGTCACAATGTCTCCCAAGTTATCAATCAAAACCTGTGAGGGCGGCAGACCAAGCGTATGGATATTCTGCTTGGTCCCTGCTTTTAAATTATGAGGATCCAGCAGGGATAATGTTACTAACTTCCGTAGCATTTCTTAAGCTACACGTGCTCTTCGGGTGATGTTAAATGGGTTACAGCTTCACAGCCATGTATGTATAGGCATAAAGGTGTATGTGCCCGCATTGCCAGCTGCATTATAAAACAAACCTAATATATTTATTGTGAAAATTTTAGATCAATATCTGCAGTAACTTTCTTTATTTACAGTGCGCAAAAGTTGAGAACACACAGTTTTCATAAAATGTCTTTAAAGCTTTTATTATCTTCCTTAAAATCTATTATATTAAATGCAAATATTGTATAGTTTTACAGGTTCTAACGCGAATATTTCAATGGGGTTTGTTTTAAACGATTCAAAAATGTCTAAATATTTTTAAAATGCAAAAATTAAAAAAAAATCGGATTTTGGAATGTTTAAAGGTGATGTGGATATATGTTTCCATTAATACTCGGGAATACTTATTGCGACATTCATACTGAAAATTTGAAAATTTAATATATGGTCATAATTGGGGAAAAATATTATATTGAACTGAATATTGGTAGAGTTATTTAAACTGTAATAGAATTCAAAAGTTATATTCTTTGCAAAGAAGTTTTTATTTTAAATTTTGTATTATTATTAATTAGTAATAAAGTTGGCTCTTGAAATCCTAATAGACATGTCTACTATTTATATTATATTAGAAATAACGTAGAACCTATATAGTCTGAAATCTAACCATGAGGAAATACTGATAAGAATAAAATAGAATTACAGCAACTTAACAAAATATATACTTTTATTATAAAATATTAGAACACTTGAGATTAAATTACAGTATCCTGGGTATATATATATATTTTGTATAAAAATGATATCAGTACATATACTGATGTTTGTAAAATTAAATATAATATTGGATTAAGCTAAACCATAAAAAAAGGTAAAAAGATAATTCATACGTACACTAAAAAGCTTAGTAAATATAATACAACTTTTCAAAAAGGTAGTAAAACTATTTTCAAAGTTTTAAATTCGCATAAAAACACGGAATATAAGCAAATACATCTATTTAAGGATGCTTCTTACTCTGTTACGATTAATTTATTAAATTTGGCTCCAAACTGTGAAATAATTAAGAAATATTAAATATGTGTATGGATATGAAATATAAAGTTATTAATATTACCTGGGCGAAGGCCCATGCGGATAACCGAGGTCATCAATCAGATCCATTGGCTAAGACTCATTACAAAACAGGGAAAGAAAAATGATATAATGTCCTAGTTTTACTCTAAAAACTATGAAAACAAAAATGCATTGTTCACTTGGAAGGAACTCTGAAATAATATGTACAAAGAAAGATTTATTCATTAAATAATTAATACTGTAGATTTTAGTTTAAAGTTTAAAAATGTAGTACTCATTTATTCTCCAACAAGCGTTTTTCCAGTTTCATGAACAAAATAGGAAAAATTGAAATTTTTCCAACTGTATCTGTATGAGCATGCCAATTCATATCCTTATATCCAGAATTCCTGTTCCTTTTTACTTGAGTGTATTAAAATAGGTTAATAATATAATATTACAAAAGAGACTTCTGTTTCTTTTGTAACATTATAAAAATATCGAAAACTGTAAATTTAATTTAAATAAGATGAAAAAATATATAACAAATTAAATGAAAAATAATTTTTTATTCATTCACTATTCCAAAGTCTTTGATATATATATATATATA
>CM063506.1:78613508-78626008 GCA_032207245.1 Pardosa pseudoannulata | reverse complement strand
TTATTACCTACAAATTAACTTTTGAAAAATTCCAACTAGAAACTATTTTTTCATATTAAATAAAAATTCATTTTTTTACTCTGCCAACCTCCATTATGTTGATATAATTAATATAGTTTATTGTATGTCATGATAATAATTAATTCATTTTTAAATTTTTAATTTCTTAACATTTTGTTTTTTTTAATTTTAGAATGTAGGACCCCTTTAAAATTTGGATATACAGAATGAAACAGATATTTTGTTTCTATAGCATAAAATTTTTTAGTTAATAATATAGATATTTTAACAGTTATCTTGACAATAATTAATTTTCCTTTTCTTGAATTAGTGTATATTTTTAAAAATATTATTATGAAAACATACTACTTGAAATGACAAAGCAAAATATTTTTTAAAAATTAGTTATTAAAGAATTTCTTAAATTTTTTTCTCAAAAGAAGTTTCTTTTTATGATGAATCGAATGAATAAAGTCACTTTTGATAAATATTTTAAACCTCAAAATTTACTATGTCCCTTTAAATTGATGTTATTGTGTACAAAGAGAAAAACATATAAGAAATTCAAATAACTTTCAATAAATAAGTTTGTTGTCATCAATAATCAGTAACAATTTTAAATATCATATGATGTCAATCATGAAAAAGAAAATATTCGTGTGAAGGGATTTATTTATTAACTAGCAAGTTTGCCTGTGCTTTGCTACGGTGAACTTAATATATTACTTTTAAACAAAGATTTATTTTTCATGAATAACTCTCTAAATTCGTCACAGTTTAGTTCGAGTCATTGGCATATTTATATGTATCTATTATATGCGTATTATAACATAATTCAGTTTTTATAATCGAATTTGTGTCTTATATTAAATTTTCTCAAACTTTTTTATGGTAAAATATAAGTTTAACCCTAAATTACAGTACTGTACGTTGATTAGCAACGTCACCAGATCTTGCCATATTACGTGATAGAATAGGAAGCAGAGGTTTTGACAGCAACAGTGCAATTTTGGTGGTATAAATAAATGTTGTCTAAAATTAAGGAAATTTATGACAAACCACATAGTTTAGAACAGAAACACACATTCATATTGTCAAATATATGAATATGAAGATAACTATATAAAATGATAGGTTTTTATTTGCCCATGAAAGTAACTGAAATTTGTACTTTTTGTTATTAGAATATTGTTGATAAACATTTCATTGCAACTTAAAAATTAACCAAAAATTAAATTTAAAATTAGTTCCCATATAAAAATGCTATAATTTGCGTCACATAGAAATGAAAGTGAATCACTTTATATCTCAATTTCCAGGTCAAATCGAATGGATACTACGGAGACGATGTTTAAATAATATAAAATAAGAAATGAATAAATGAAATATTTAAAGGAATGACGTCATAATCATAGAAAAGTATCATTTTCACCTATCTATTATGTAATAAATTAAAAATTTTAATCTTCTGCTTTTAACCGAGGAAAACGGCGTTTAAAACAATTACTTGGGATGACGTCACATTGCTAGAAATATTGCTTCTTTCACTAAGTTATCTTGCGATAAATTAATAATTTAATCGTTTGCTTTTAACCGGGGAAAATAATGCTTGGAATAGTGACATGAAATGCTCGAAAAAGGATGAAGGAATGGATTTCGAACGTTAAAAATTAACAAAAACATTCCCAGGGATATACCTAAACATTTTACAAATTTTCACAGCTATTGGATGCATGGTTTTTGAGTCTATTGAGTACATACAGACAGACAGAAATTCATTTATATATATATAGTCTAGCTGCTCCACACCCAGCCTTCGGTCTGGGCAATAAATGTTCCCAATTTAAGTTTTAAAACCATTATTTTAGATATTCACGTTCACAAAAATCTTAAACTTCATACGCTGCAAGATTGTTGACGTGTATGACAATTTATTATTAATGGATAATCACAGTTATAACTATGTATATGCTCTGTGTTGCCCCTAAACCGCTGTGCTATGTTGCCAAATTCCTGAGTTTCCTCTATTATATGACACGACAGCGATTTAAATTTTGGCACCGTGGGATTCGGACACGTAGATATGTATAGCGTACAAACATTCTCAAAATTTTTATGTAAAAAAAAGTCATGTAGCCTGGTATCCCATTGATTATCTCGAATATTGCATCATTCTAGAGGTGATAGTGAGGTCAGTTGACATATTCCCAACTGAATCACTGACAACTGAATTAAATTACTCTGTCTAACTTTCGTTCTCTTTTATTCATTACTAATATGAACTTCGTTATTAGTACTAAGTTAACATTTTCGTCATTTTTCTTATCTGTTAGTAGAATCTTTTCAACCTAAGTTTGGATTTATGTTTTGCATATATTTTTCGTCCTTAACAATTCGAGAATAAGTCAAGAAAAAAGTTCATTACGCATTAACTGTCGTTCTCTTATATTCATTACTAATATGAATAAATTTAGTAGTACTAAATTAACATTTTAGTCTGTTCTCTTATCTTATAGTACAATATTTTCAATCTAAACCGGAATTTGGGCTTTGAAAGAGAATCTGTTTCTCTTATGTTAGTTTCAAAATTAATTATTTAAATTACTCTGTCTAACTTTCTTTCTCTTATATTCATTACTAATATGAACTTCGTTAATAGTACTAAGTTAACGTTTTAGTCATTTTTCTTATCTGTTAATAGAATCTTTTCAACCTAAGTTTGGATTTATGTTTTGCATATATTTTTCGTCCTTAACAATTCGATAACAAGTCATGAAAAAAGATTATTAGAATTAATTGTCGTTCTCTTATATTCATTACTAATATGAATATTATTAGTAATACTAAATTAAAATTTTAATCTGTTCTCTTATCTGATAATACAATATTTTAAATCTAAACCGCTATTTGAGTATTGAAAGAGAATCTATCTGTCTCGTGTTAGTTTCAAAATTAATCATTTAAATTACTCTGTCTTTCAGCAAAGGTAGTAGGTTAGTGAGAATCATTTCATATTATATGATAATTTTCACATAGCATTATTAGTAATTATGAATCATAAAGGGCATCTACGAATCATAAAGGGCATCAAGTTGTGATCACTGAATGAAATTCTAAATATTTTACTTACATATGAAGCTTGAAAGTAAAGTACTTTAATGTAAGTATTCCGAATTTCTTAAACCGATTACACACTACGATAAATTTGAACCAAATAAATAATAAGAACGATAACCTATATAAAATTATTGCCGAGTAAAAAATTAGTAGACAACACGCAAAAAGTAGTATTTTATAATGCTGAATATAGCGAGTATAGTTTATACTGAATATAGCGATTCGTTATTATCTTGGCTCATGTGTTTGATGGTTAATTAAGTACACTTCCGTGCGAGACAAAAATCATCAAATGTCGAAATGAATGACAAAACAATAATTAATTCTACGTACTGGAAAAATTTGAGGGATTGTTTTTAGGATTAATTCTATCTTCCCTAAAAAAAAATAGCACTCTAAGTAAATATAAAAGTTTTTCTTTAACTTATTGAATTTTTCTATAAGTGTTATCAAAAAAGATAGCTATGAATTAATGAATTTAACTGTTCTATCAGTGTGAAAAGTGTAACTGATTAGTAAAAGTCGCTTCAAACTTAATATCAAAGTTGACATGCCATTATTAACATGTATATGTCACATTACTAGACATTGTAGCACATTGTATAGCATTACATCGTTAGAAAAAGTTTTTAAAAGACAATATTTTCACCTTCTTTATACTTTATTATCATTGACGTTTTTGTTAGTAAGAGTTTAACTTATGAGTGTGTTATTTTTTAGCGTGTTGTTGAATTCAGCTTTAGAGGGTCTTTAACAGATACCACTTAAAAAAGCAAATTATGAAAACTTATAGTTAGGAACAGACTTTCATTCTTTTATAATTCATTACTAATATTGATGTTATTATTACTAATAAAATAATATATTAGCATGCTTTGATGAACCTATGGTTGACCTATATTTTTCGCAGATAACAATTCGAGAACAAGTCATGAAAAAGATCATTACGAATTAATTGCCGTTCTCTTATATTCATTACTAATATGAATAATTTTAGTAGTACTAAATAAATATTTTAGTATGTTCTTTTATCTGATAATACAATATTTTTAATCTAAACCGGGATTTGGGTTTTGAAAGAGAATCTGTTTGTCTCATGTTTGTTTCCAAATTACGCATTTAAATTACTCTGTCTAACTGTCATTCTTTTATATTCATTACTAATATGAATAATTTTAGTAGTACTAAATTAACATTTTAGTTTGTTCTCTTATCTGATAATACAATATTTTCAATTTAAACCGATATTTGGGTTTTGAAAGAGAATCTGTTTGTCTCATGTTATGTTAGTTTCAAAGTTAATCATTTAAATTACTCTGTCTAACTTTCGTTCTCTTATATTCATTACTAATATGAACTTCGTTATTAGTACTAAGTTAAAATTTTAGTCATTTTTCTTATCTGTTAACAGAATCTTTTCAACCTAAGTTTGGATTTATGTTTTGCATATATTTTTCGTCCTTAACAATTCGAGAACAAGTCAAGAAAAATATTATTAGAATTAACTGTCATTCTTTTGTATTCATTACTAATATGAATAATATTAGTAATACTAAATTAAAATTTTAATCTGTTCTCTTATCTGATAATACAATATTTTCAATCTGAACCGCTATTTGAGTTTTGAAAGAAAATCTATCTGTCTCGTGTTAGTTTCAAAATTAATCATTTAAATTACTTTGTCTTTCAGCAAAGGTAGTAGGTTAGTAAGACTCATTTCATATTATATGCTAATTTTCACATAGTATTATTAGCAATTATTTGACAAATTGAGAGAATAAATGTAGCAAATACTACGGCATGACGTGAAAAATAATCTTTGAAAGTAATTTTCATTTCCTTTAAGTTTTATAAATATTAGTATTACTGTTGGAAACAGTTTAAATTGCTAATATGTTATTTATCAACGTATTGTTGAATTACTTTATTAGAATGACAGCAGAACTTTGCAGTGATTTTCATTTTTTTAGTTTAATAAATACTAGTGCTTTTGTTGGTAACAATTTAAATTGTTAATATGTTATTAATCAACATACTGTTGAATTACTTTATTAGAATGTCTGCAGAACTTTGCACTTAAAAAATAATTATGAACTTGAATCAATAAGAAATAACTTTCGTTATTTTTTTATTTATTACTATTATTAATTTTATTATTGGTAACAAATTACCATATTAACAATGAACCAACATATTGTTGAAATATATGTTTTGCACATAACAATTCGAGAACAAATCTGAAAAAAAGATCATTACGAATTAACTGTCGTTCTCTTATATTCATTACTAATATAAATATTGTTAGTAATACTAAATTAACATTTTAGTTTGTTCTCTTATCTGATAGTACAATATTTTCAATCTAAACCGGGATTTGGGTTTTGAAAGAGAATATGTCTGTCTCATGTTAGTTTCAAAATTAATAATTTAAATTACTCTGCCGTTCAGAAAAGTTATAAGTATTATTTCATATTATATGCTAATTTTCACATAGCATTATTAGTAATTTTTAGACAAATTGACAGAATAAATGTGGCAAATAGCATTATATGACTTAAAAAATAATCTTTGAAAGTATTTTTCATTTTCTTTAAATTTTATAAATATTAGTGTTATTGTTGGTAACAATTTAAACTGTTAATATGTTATTTATCAACGTATTGTTGAATTACTTTATTAGAATGTCTGCAGAACTTTACACTTAAAAATAATTATGAACTTGAATCAATAAGAATAAACTTTCGTTATCTTGTTTAATTTATTACTATTATTATTTTCATAATTAGTAACAAATTAATATATTAACAATGAACTAACATATTGTTGACATATTGTTGAAATATATTTGGCACATAACAATTCGAGAACAAATCTGGAAAAAAGATCATAAAGAATTAACTTTCGTTCTCTTATATTTATTACTAATATGAATTTCGTTTTTGGTACTTAACATTTTAGTTTTCTTATCTGTTAGTAGAATCTTTTCAACCTAAGTTAGGATTTATATTTAAAAAGTGAACCTGTCATTTTCCTGTTAATTTCAAAAATAATAATTTAAATTTATTTTTATAAATTTCACATGGCATTATTAGTCGAATTTTTACAAATTGACTGAGCAAATGTAGCAGATAGCACGGTATAGCAAGGTGTAAAATAATTTTAAAAAGTAGTTTTAGTTGTTATATTTTATAATATTCATGATATTGGCGGCAATAATATCATTGTTAGTATGTTATTTATCAACCTATTGTTGACTTACATTGTTAAAAAATCTGCAATACATTACACATCAAAAATAATTATCAGCTTGAAACAATTAGAATAACTTCATTATTTTATAATTTATTACCAACGTTAATGTCATTATTATCAATGAAATAAAATATTAGTATCTTGCTGTCTATTGGAGAATATGGTTTTTATAAAACCTATACTAATTTGCACAATATGATATCGTGAAAAAAAATTTTGTAAGAACTGAAATATTCTTTTAATTTTCTTTATAATTTATCAATATTGGTATTTTTGTCGTTAAGAAATAGCATATAAAAATGTTACAATAAAACCTATTGTTGACATTAATAATTGGTAAAAAAACACCTAGAAAACAAATAACAAAAATGCATTATTAATAACATCAGTGGCGTAACCAGCCGGGTCCAAAGGGACACATATGCATCTCTCAAGATTTTTTAAATCGAAATTGAAATGTTTCAGAATAATTTTTTGATTATACTATTGAAGGTATTCTTAACTTTAAAAAACATCAAACGCTCTTATTGTTAGTTTTTAACACTTGATTTTTTTCATCCTAAAGAAAAAATATGCAGATCTTTTTCAGTTATGAAATATTTAGGAAAACTATATAAGAAACTGTTCAATCTGAAGTGCGTTTAAATGAACTTATACACACAAATTTAAATGAACATACAAATATATATATCAATATGTGAAGAAGTCTTAAATTATATTCAGAAATAAAAATAGAGAGTAAACATAACTGCGTAAAAAGTAATCTTTACGGAACTTTTCATTTCATTATACTCGCATCTTTTGACCCCTTTTATAATTGGGATAGATTTATCAATCACTAAATGTCGATTAAAAATCGATTTTTCAATGGGATTCTTCGGATTTCAGGAAATAGAAATTTTTATTCTCGTATCCTTATTACTTTTCTTAAATGGACTTTTATGACTGTATAAAAATTATATCAATACGTGAACAGTTTTAAACAGAATAAATAAAACTGATAAAGCCTGTTTTTTAGTTTATAACAAAAGGTAATTTAAAACTAAAGACATTGCTATATGCATCCTTCAAAATTAATTCGTGGGTACGCCACTGAGTAACACATTTTCTTTCTCTGGAAAGAAGTGGGGATAGTAATGGTAATCAATTACTACTTTAAAATGTTTTCTGACCTGTGAATGGGATTTTTTTCAACATAAGTTGGAAATTTTGTTCTACAAAGAGCCCTGTCATCCCCATGCTTCTAGCGTATTTGTTTTGTTTCCATTTTAATTTTCAAATATTTAAGTGCTGAGTGATGGCCGAATGGTTAGGGCACTGACTTACGGAGCCTGAATTCGCGGGTTCAAGTCCCACTGTGAAATGGATGTTCGAAGCCGTTGGGAATCGGCTTTCATGGCCTAATACCACACCGCCAGGGTCAAAGTACCCCTCATCGAATGGCCATCACAACTGCCCTGTGCAGATATTGCTTCCCTCGCAAACACCTGCTCTCATGTCAGAAAGATTTAAGTAGTACACCGGGTCAACCGGACTTTTAACCTGAGCAGGACTCCTGCGGAGTATTCCCCGCACTTTCGTAAACTGCATTAGCTATACCTGTTAGTCTAGATTTTCTACATTTATATATGCATATATATTTTTTCTTTTGTTATTTTAAATATTATGGGTTTGCTTGCTTGATTAATGCTGACTTGGACCCTGCTCAATGCATGTTGCCCGACGGCCAGACCAAACCGGCAATTCAACACCTACATCCGATTTCGGGTGGGTGGCTGGTTACAGGTAGTACACGGCTTTAAGCAGTAGATCCCGGTCTCATTAGCCCTCGTGTTGCAAAAAGTAGAGCGTAGTTATCCCACACCCAAATATTTAAGTTATAATTTAAAATATTTAAGTTGCTTACGATATTATAATTAATTATTATACAATATTTATGTTGATTACAATATTAAGTTTCCCAATAATTTACAATATTTACGTTGCTTTACTACCGAGAAATGTGTAGCTAGTTAATAAAGGTCGCTTCAAACTGCATACTAATCTGGACATATCATTATTAACCGGTTTCCGACAATTTTACGCCGACCGATGGCAGAATGGTTAGGGTGCTGGCCTTCGGAACGGGAGTTCGTAGGTTCGAATCCCACTATGGCATGGATGTTCGGAATCGGCTTTAAGCAGTAGGTCCCGGTTTCTTTAGCCCTCGTGTTGCAAAAAGTAGACCGTAACGCTCCAAAAGCAAGCCAAGCCAAGCCGACAAATTTACAGACCTCATGTATCACGATTTGACACTATAAGGAAAAGTTTTGATACTTCATTTTTTTTGTATTTTAATTATACTTTTTATCAATACCAGTCTTTTTGTCTACAACATACTAGCATCTTATAACGAATCTATAATTTACTTCAATTTTAAGCACATAACACATAGAAGAAACAAAATTAACAGAGAAAATAAATAATAATTTCGAATTTAAAAAATTATCTTTCTTTTATAATTTATTACTAGTATCAAAGTATTATTAGAGATACATTAATATATTAATATGTTTTAATTTCCTGTCAAGTGAAGCTTTTTACAGATACTTTAGAAAATAACTAATTAAACATCGTGATAAAAGATTTTTGGAGTAATCTTTAAGTTTATTAATATTTATGAATATTAATGTATTGTCGATAATAAAGTAATAAATGTTATATAACTGTTATTGACTCATACTTAGAACCCCTAACGAATAATAAAAAGGAATCATTAGGAATAAACTTTCTCTCTTTATAAATTCATATGTATCTGTGTACGCGTACTTTCGTTATGCATTCCTAAATGGCTGTATCAATCTTATATTGTTCATGGTGAATCAGGTTAACTCTGAGAAGGTTTCAGAATGGTCAAAGGCTGAGGATGTGCGGTGATGAAACGCTTTTCTGAATTCTACATTGAGTTAGGCGACTATCATCTGCTACAAATGGATAAACTTTCTTTTAATTTCTAATTAATTGTTTAATTAGGAGTTAAAATATTTAAAATATTTTAGTTAACTTAATTAATCTGATAGCGTTTAAAATGTGCTGTCAAGTTTTAAAAGTTTTCTATCTTTCTGACCATATTTACTTAATAATTCTTAAACACTCTTTATATCTGAAATTTTAAGGCTGGGAAATTAGGTATTAAAAAATGGGAAGAGAAAAAAGGATAATTTTAGATATGTACCTTAGGGGTAATGCTTTTAATATATATGTATGTAATTCAATAATTATAAAACTACTGGAAATTATAGCCCCTATTATTTTTACTTGCCCGGGCTACTGGGAAAGGAGAGGCCTAATCAACTAACAGTAATAACGATGCAGTTGGGTCATTGAAAGAGACAAGAACAAGTCTAATTAAAACTTTATTTTGGAGCTGACGAGACGGACATCTTTACTAGTCAACGACAGACAAAAGAAAGACACAAAAATCACTCTTCTCGAACAGTGAGGCACCTAAGAGTGAAGACAAAAAGAATTTTCCCAAGGGACAAGAAACTTAGTCAGCTAATTAAATTGTTAGGATCAGAAAAACCCGGAACCATTTGCCGGCGGAAGCTGGAAAAGTCCAAGTATAATGTAATTAATTAATTGAGATATATTCATGATAATGTACTGTATGATATGTAATAACAAATGGGTCATGAATAATTATTGTAGTATTTTGCTGGCATTGGGACAGCTAGATTAAGATATGTTACATTCATTGGTAGTCCAAGTCAAGTATAATGTAAATTTTAGATATATTACATGTATATGTATGTATATATGTAATAAGGCGAAAATTTATTTTGCTGGTCATGAATAATTATTGTAGCCCGTATTATTTTTACTTCCCCGGGCTGCTAGGCAAGGATAAATGTAATTAATATAGACAGCTAGATTAATTAATGAAGTTTACAGTAGTGGCCGCATTGAAGAAAAGCACAAGGTCCAAGTATAATGTAAATTTTTGATATATTTACATGTATATGTATGTATATATAATAGTAATAAGGCGAAACAATTTATTTTGCTGGTCATGAATAATTATTGTAGCCGAGCCCGAATTTATTTTTTTTTTATACTCCCTATTTTTCCCCTCTTCCCCCGGGCCTTGCTAGGACAAGGATAAATGTAAATAATATAGACAGCTAGATTAATTAATGATGTTACACAGTAGTGGCCGCATTGAAGAAAAGCACAAGTCCAAGTATAATGTAAATTTTGATATATTACATGTATATGTATGTATATATGTAATAAGGCGAAAATTTATTTTGCTGGTCATGAATAATTATTGTAGCCCGTATTATTTTTACTTCCCCGGGCTGCTAGGCAAGGATAAATGTAATTAATATAGACAGCTAGATTAATTAATGATGTTGAAGTAGTGGCCACATTGAAGGAAAGTACAAGTCCTAGTATAATATAAATTTTTGATAAACTTATTGTATATGTTGTTTATACATGTAGTGGCCGCATTGAAGAAAAGCACAAGTCCAAGTATAATGTAAATTTTGATATATTACATGTATATGTATGTATATATGTAATAAGGCGAAAATTTATTTTGCTGGTCATGAATAATTATTGTAGCCCGTATTATTTTTACTTCCCCGGGCTGCTAGGCAAGGATAAATGTAATTAATATAGACAGCTAGATTAATTTTGATATATTACATGTATATGTATGTATATATGTAATAAGGCGAAAATTTATTTTGCTGGTCATGAATAATTATTGTAGCCCGTATTATTTTTACTTCCCCGGGCTGCTAGGCAAGGATAAATGTAATTAATATAGACAGCTAGATTAATTAATGATGTTGCAGTAGTGGCCGCATTGAAGAAAAGCACAAGTCCAAGTATAATGTAAATTTTATTTTAGTTAGGAGTTCAACATGTGGCAAAACCAGCATATAGAATAAAAATTAAAACACGTGTTGGAACATATTTGTACCCGAAAGCTAGAAGCAGAAAAGAATTACCAAGAGAAAGTAACTCAGATGGCAGGGAACTTAGATCGGATGGGAAAACTGAGCCATTTCTCAGAGACAGCTGGAAAATGCAGTGAGTGGACAAAACATTTGCATCTATTGCAGAGAAAACTTTGGGAAATGTGTTGGAAGAATTTTAAGTCGAGGTCACTCCTTTAATTAAGACATTTTATAGCTGGGAAAATAGATTTGAAGGATCCAGAATGGGAGAAAACGCGAATTTTTATGAGATATTAAAGTGTAATAAATTTGATACATTGCATATATTTATATATATACTATCAAAATTTGACTAAAATATTTATAAAAACTTTCTGAAATTTCATCAGAACTGCATGATTTTTTCCGAGCTTGTGAATCCAATAAGCTACTTTACTTAAAGTTTAAAATATTGTCTCAATTAGGGATTTCGGGAAATTTATTTTCAGGCATGTATATTTACACACACACGCATATATATATATATATATATATATATATATATAATATATATATATATATATATATATATATATATATATATTATATATATTATATATATATATATATATATATATTTTATATATATTATATATATATATATGTATATATATATATATATATTTATTATATGTGTGTGTGTGTGTGTGTGTGTAATGGGTTTCTTCACCCATTATAAAGTTAAAATGGTATCCATGATGGATAGTTTGTTGTTGGATTTAAAAGAAAATATCAAAATTTGGAGATAAAAATGTCGAGTTTATTCAAGCAATCCATCTGGAGAGGTAAAATGTTTTACTTTCGATTATATAGTGGCGTGAGGGCCCAAATGATCCAGACAATAAGAGTGTTAAGAGTTTGTCACGTGTGCGAACCTAGATATCAAAATAACTTATAAAAAGAAATCATATAAGGATAGTTGAGCTGATCAGAAATTAGTTTTGGACTTCTCGAAACCGTCACAGGTCACTAAGTATAGGCAAGAAACAAAGGCATCTCGTCTAATTTTGTAATTTAAGGGGTACATCGATGGAAATTTATTTTAGAATATAACTATATTTAAGATGGTTATTCTTTAAAATTTAATGGTAGAGTAATGACAAAGGAAGAAACTGTGAACAATTTGTTCTTCGACTTTCTTGA
>CM063506.1:78601008-78606008 GCA_032207245.1 Pardosa pseudoannulata | reverse complement strand
GATAAGGCATTACCAGCGCGTACGAGACTCTGCAATATTCCCTCTATATCCCTGATCTCTCACCTTGTGGCTATCATATATTTGATTCACTCAAGAAAGCTCAGAACGGAATACAATTCGTAAACAATAATGCGGTCTAAGCTCAGATTTATATTTTCTTCCGTTTACTGTCAGGAACACTAAATAAATGAAATAAAATAATGAACTAGGCTAACAAAAAAATTGCATTCATATTAACATTTCAAAATATAATCCTCTGCAATTTTTATGCTATTTAATTCAATTCGTTAAAATATTTTTTTCTTCAGTTTACTACATTTGAACTAAATTGTACTGAATGATGATTGAATGGGTAGCTCGTCGTTACCAAAGTTTCGAATACTGAAGATGTCATTAATGTCCATAACTGTCCAGCATCGGCTTTAAGTAGTAGGTCCCGCTCTCATTAGCTCTCGTGTATCTAAACAGTAGATCGTAGTGGTCCAAACTAATTAGTCATTATATAGGCTTCTAACAAGTGATGACCTCGCATAATATACCATTTCATGATAAGGAGGTACTTTATTTTAGAAATTTCTTTTTTTTTCAATTTTAATTTGATATTTTTCTTCATTTCTTCCAGTGTTTAGATGCTGATAATATTACTTTATTAATAGCATTATCGCTTCAAAAAATATTTAGCATTCATGTAACATGAACAAAATTGTTATTTCTAGATACATTTCTTCTCTTTAAAAAAGCTAGGAAATAACATTAGGTGCTTTTCAGTTAGTCCGTACAAGAGTAAATCGCCGAATATCACCAAATTTAATTATTTTATTCTTTTACATTATATTGTATGGTGAAAATTAAATTTAAATAAAAGTGCTATTCTTTTTACATTAATGCATTGTATTATTTTCGAAACTGTTTATATTATTATTTTAATATACTCGAACTAATTTGAATTTTAAAGTATATATAATTTTCATTTGAAAACCTTATCCAGGCCCGGCAAGGGCTGACCAAGAAGTAGGCAGTATTTTTACATTCATAACTTGACATTAATGTTAATTTTTTTTAATGCTCTAATATTCTTATTAATTCTCTAATATTCTTATTAATGCTCTAATAATATTTTGTTAATGCTGCCTTTATTAATGCTCTATATATTTTTTGTCTGTGAGTGGCGTTTTTTGAACTTGATACAAAAGCGGACCTGCTATCCATATGTATCGAGTCTTAATAGTGACCTAAGTAACGTTATAATTTGCTTTCCGTTGAAATCACATAGAAAGAAGTAACTAATTTGTAAAAATTTCTTGAAGCTGTGTACTATAAGATAAAAATTTTTAACAAAGGTCATTTTAAAGTCTCTAATACTGGTGCCATAGTTTGTAAGAAATAGCCATATTAGAAAGAGACGGTATATTTATTGTCGACATAAGTACTTAAAACAAAACGCATCAATAACAAATAACAAAAATAGATCTTTAATAATAGATATTCATTCTCTTCTAAGTAGTAATGACATTATTAATAATGAATTGCCATTTTAATGATTCTCTCTGAACTGAGAATGGAATTTATACTAATCTAAGTTGGGAATTGGGTTTCAAAAGGGATAATAGCTCGTCGGTGCCTGAGTTCAGGAGTTTGAATCCTGAAGATGTCATTAATGTTCGTAACTGTCCAGAATCGGCTTTAAGTAGTAGGTCCCGCTCTTATTAGCTCTCGTGTATCTAAACAGTAGATCGTAGCGGTCCAAACCAATTAGCCATTATATAGGCTTCCAACAAGTGAGGATCTCGCATAATATACCTCTACAATATGCATGTGCATATGCTCGCAGGTAAAGTTTTGTATTCCATTCTATCTATTTTTAACTTTTAAAACATTTCTACGCCAATAAAGACGAAAAATGAGGATTAGAATTAATAATTTATTGCTCCATATTTTAATATTTGTAACAATAAGTTACATTCGGTTCAGGCTTTTTTACCTCTTCCCGTGAGTCATCCTCAAAGACATACCATGACAGGTCCGGAAACTTCGGATTTCTCCCAACCAATAGAAGGGTCCGTTGGTTTGGGGGATTCTGACCCCTCGCCGTTCTGGAGTGGACCCTTGTTTTTTCTCCGCGAAGCAGTCGAATTTTTTAACGGACAAGGTTGTTGCAAGAGGAGAGAAGAGGGGAACGCTGCTGGCATACGCGGCTTGCGGAATAGACATTTTTTTTGCAACAACACGAGAAAGAGGAAAATCATCACTATATTGTTTTTGTTTTTTGGCCGGCGCCGACTCGAGAGTAGTCTTTGATATCTACAAAGGATAACTTGATTCCAGTTGTATTCTTTAGCCATTTATTTAAATGTATAAAGTCATTTAATCAACACATATTTGTCCATGTGTTTTTTAATGAGTTTAGATTTCTTCTTTCTCAAACACTAGGGCCGAACGATGGCCGATCGGTTAGGGTGCTGGCCTTCGGTACCGGAGTATATGCGTTCGAATCCCACTGTGGCATGGATGCTCATAGCCGGTCGGAATCGGCTTTAAACTGTAGGTCCCGGTCTCATTAGCCCTCATGTTGCAAAAAAGTAGACCGTAGCACTCCAAGCCAAATCCAAATCCAAACCAAACGAAACACTAGACCACCGTAACATTGTTTTTACAATATTGCATATACATGTGCGTGCGTATGTGTGTATCTCCAAAACATCCAGTCGTAGAATAGATGCGTACCAGTGCTGTTTTTACTTCAACGCGTTTTCTAAATATTTCAGTAAAATATGACGACATTCCTCTCTCTTCACGGAATGTTGGTAGGAAAAAAATTTCTTTTGAAATGTGTTTTCGGAAAAATTCGGGTTTTTTTTTCAGCTTTTTTTAAAGGGTCTCAGGAAATCGAAATTCCTAAAAACAGTTTTAAAACTAAATAAAGTAGAGCCAAAATTCTTCATTTAGGGAATGAATTTAGATTTTAGTTTTCTAGATGAAACGGATGGGAATGAAAATGTATCTTTTTTTGTGTGTGAATGATAAAACATCTGTTAATAAATGTTATCTTGGAAAAAGCTTAACGAGTTTTAGTGACTCTGAGGAATTGCAAATAACTCATAACTCAGGTCTCGAAAAACAATTTTTATGAAAGTTGTCATATTTTATGGATTATATTTCAATTCTCTGTTATTTCCACTGGGAGTATATCCCATAATTATCTTGCTCATTAGGGGTAATATATAACTATTAGGAATAATATAACTATTAGGGGTAATAAAAAGGATTTAACTATATATACACGGTGTCCCAAAACGACCACGTAAACTCTGCATAGCTTGATTGCGAGTACATAAAAACTGCCTAAAGAAGCTTTCCTGTACGATTCATAGTTTACGAGAAAAATACGAAAAACAATTATCCATTCCAGGTCCGACCGCTTCATAAATTCTAGGACCGACGGACAGATAACTTAAGCTATTATTATATAGGGGATGTAAAGGTTTAATTTGTTTGGACTTCTACAGTCTGTTGTTCTCCAACACAGGTGCTGAGACCGGGACCTGCTACTTGCCTCCCATTCTAAATGACTATGGACATCCAAGCTAGTATTGGGAATAGGTGCTATTTAATCCTTTCTAATTCCATGGGATATATATACTTCCTTATATATTCATCATTTTTAACTGTTGATTATTTGCTTTTTTACCCTCATTCATTGTTCCTAACTATGAATAGTTATAGTTGTACAGTTTTAATTTTTCTTAATTGAACTTTTCATCCCACTTCCGCAGAATTCTGCAGTCAAAGCCTTTATTGCAAACTTAAAAACTATATCGTTTTATAAAGATTAAAAAGGAAATGGGCATTTCTTTTTTTAGTTTCACTAAAGAGACAACAACTGCTGTCGAAGCAGCTTCAGCCTCGTATCAGCAATTCTCTTTAATACCATTGTAACGTCACGGTTTTAAAATAGGTAACTTTGGTAGCCTTGTGGTCGAGCAGGGTTCTTTAAAGGCCTCGTGGTTTGGATTGGTTTGGAGCGCTACGGTCTACTTTTTGCTAAACGAGGGCTAATGAGACCGGGAACTACAGTTTAAAGCCGATTCCGAAAGGCTACGAACATCCATGCCACAGTGGGATTCGAACCCACGAACTCCGGTTCCGAAGGCCAGCACCCTAACCATTCGGCCATCGTTCGGCCTCAAAGGCCTCATGAGGATGACATCATCGAGCACTTGCGAGATGGAGAAGAAAGAAGGATTTATTCTGATATATACAAATATTTACTTCATATACATTCTCGGCCCTGCTCATTCATCCTCTCCCGCCTGACAACTCTCAGCGTCTTCTTCCACACCAGAAGACGCTAGGCCCTCGTGACGTCACTGGAAATTCCCCAGACCCCTTTCTCTGTCTTTTCTAGAGGAGAGGTTAAGAAGGAGAGAATGGAGGCATGGGAACCCCCCAGATAGCAAAGAACACGTTCGACTGACGTCAGAGCGAGCCGTAAGACGCAAACAAATATAAATTAAAATAGTTTTTCAGTAGCGTGATGCTACACCATCTTCCCCCAACTTTGCAGCACGCTTGATGAATAGGAAGTGACACGTCATTTGCTACCGAAAACTGAGGGGTCGAGTCCCGCCGATAGTGTGGATGTTGGTAGTCATTTGGAATCGGCTTTAAGCTGTAGGTCCCAACCTAATTAGCTATCGTGCAGCAAAAATTAACTGTAGTATTCCAAAACTACCATTTAACCCTTTAACGTTTTCTATAGAATAACATGTTGCCTCAAGTGCCATTAGCAGGTACGAAAACAGGGTTAGTAATTTTAAGAATGACAATTTACAAGAAAAAAAATCCAAAACGAGCGTAGAGAATAGAACAAATTGGACAGTGATCTCTTACAACTTAATAACAAAATCAATAAACCATGGGAAATTTAAAATACATTTACTCAATACTAATATATTTATATTTTAAACTACCATAGCTAGAAAAGTAAATTTGACTTAATT
>CM063506.1:78578508-78596008 GCA_032207245.1 Pardosa pseudoannulata | reverse complement strand
GATTACTTTGAACACACCTAAAATTTTGTAAGTATAGCTTTAAAAACCTAGTTATATCTCAAAAATTTCAGCGTGATCCTCGTAAATTAATTCTAACTTAAATAGTTATTTAATAGATATAGGTTTAAATACTTTACTATCGAAATTAAATACATTTATTTCAGTGTAACATATTTTTTGAAGTAACTGAACTGCTCTTTAAAATGTGATAATGAATCATGCTTTAAAGTCATTTGCAATTACATTACTATCTGAAGGTCATTTTTTGCCCTGTGCCCGCCGTGAACTGCATTCAATATATGGGGTTTCTTTTTCCACGCTTTTCATTATCTCCAATGGATTTCCTTTTTATGTTTCGTTTTGTTTTGTTTTCCAAGCTTCTTTCTTGTTCTGGCTCTCTGATTCGAGGCCCGGAAAAAGTAAATCTTCATTTCTCGGTCATACAAAATAAAAAGAGGTGGAGAAATGCGTTCTAATGCATTCCTGCTGCAGTGTTAATATTGATAAAATGAATTTTTTTTTTCGTTTCTGGAGATTCTGTACAGTTGCCAAAATGAATGCCCGTGAGGGAAAACGTGGGTTAAGGTCGAATATTATTAACACTAGAAGTGATCTTCGTATGTAAATGAATTCCGATGTAAATTTTTTTAAACATATTCATTTAAACCTGATTAGTAGTGAAAGAAAATGATTTTATTAGAAAGTTTCATGGTAATATTTTACTGGATTAGGGTCCCATTTTAAGTACAGCTAAAATTGGCATATACAGTGGATTCCGCTTAATGTGGTCAATTTGGGACACCGGGATTTTGATAACAATAACCGATTGATAACAATAAACGATATGTAAAATTAGATAAATTTATCCTCTCTTTAATTTACACGTGCTAAATTTCAAAATAAAACGAGAATACTCACCTTATATTTATGTACAGTATATTGTCCTTTAAAACATAAGAATTGTATGCATAATTAAAAAAAACTGATCTATTGTTGACTGTCTACAATTTTTTCTAAAAATCTCATTGGTAAATTGTTCCTAATCATAATGTTTTTTAAAGTCATCGGAGCGTTGTTGTACTCTACGTTTCAACACTTTAAATGCAATTTAGAGGCTCAGAAATGTTTAATTGCGTTGCAGCATTACGCTGACACATTTTTGGTGTAACCTGTCATAACGATTTAAAAATTTCAATCTTTTGTTTTAATGTTAAATCATTTCGATTCCTGGATTCCATATCGACAAGCTGCAAGTAAGCCAGCAAGGCATAAAATGTGAATAGGCTCCTTCTCAGTTCCGATAAGAATGTGTTGCCTTCTGCTTATCTGACAACCATTGACCACCAGCAGGGTGTGCGTATTTCTGAAAAATTCCAGGAACTTGTAATACTCTATTCCTTTGTTCATTTCCCATTTCCCTTGGTGGAAGAGGGAGAATTCTCAGAAATTAAAACAACAGCAAAGGGAAAAAAAGACTGGGTTCCTTCTGAATACATCGTGAATATTCCTTTGAAAGTTAAAAGGTTTGAAAACTGTAGTATTGACCGACGTAAAGATCACATAAAGTGATAATTTTAACATACAAATGAATAGAGAAATTCGGGACCAAGTGGTTTTGATAACAATAAGCGATTGATAACCTTAACCGCGATCACATTAAGCGGAGTCCACTGTAGAATTTTTATATTTCCTCATAATGTGTTTCCCTGTACACCGAAGGTAGATGGTAATTCCACAAACAATTTACTACTTTGTCGAGTATTTGCTAATAGCTGTAATTTTGCCATTTAGATCAACATTTTTGGATTTCCCAGCCAACGCATGGGGAGGGGGGTAAGTTCATCGACTGCAATTATGTCGAATAGCTTTATCTTAGCCCCATGTTGCAAAAAAGTAAACCGTAGGGCTCCAAAGCAAATCTAACTAAACCGAATAGTTTTATCTATTATAAACCTTAACTTTAAAAAACTGTGTTTGTATCTGTTACCAAAAAGAGGTTTTGTCACGAAGATTTTCTTTTT
This sequence comes from Pardosa pseudoannulata, assembly GCA_032207245.1. Classification (NCBI taxonomy): domain Eukaryota; kingdom Metazoa; phylum Arthropoda; class Arachnida; order Araneae; family Lycosidae; genus Pardosa; species Pardosa pseudoannulata. The sequence goes on along the minus strand of CM063506.1, from coordinate 78,593,987 downwards.
TTTTTTTAAATGGCATGTTATGTTATTTAAAATGTCATCCGACCACTAATTAGGAAAAGCTGTAAAAAATCTGTAATAAAAAAGGCCGTAAAAGCTGTAATAAAAAAAGCTGTAATATTTCGAAATATAATATTTTATTTACTCTGTGCAGTCCATAATGGATTACATTTAAAATATTCATCCATATACAAGTGTTCTTCAAATGAAAGTGGCACAGAAGTCGGTAGGACAAATGTTTTAGTGGTATTGTAATTTAATTTACAAAATAAGAGTAATATATATGGAATATAAATAATAAATGGCATCTTATGTTATTTAAAATTACAGCCAACCACTAATTAGAAAAAACTGTAGTATTTTAAGCTTTAAAGAGCTGTAATAAAAAAATCTGTAAAAGCTGTAATATTTCGTAATATCATATTTGATTTACTCTGTGCAGTCCATAATGGATTAGGTTTAAAATATTCATCCATATACAAGGGTTCTTCAAATGAAAGTTGCACAGAAGCAGTGACAAAGGTATGACAAATGTTTTAGTGGCATTATTTGTAAGTTAGTATATACATAATAAATGGCATCTTATGTTATTTAAAATGACATCCAACCACTAATTAGGAAAATCTGTAGTATACGAATCTGTAAAAAGCTGTAATAAAAATAACTGTAAGAGCTGTAATATTTCGAAATATAATATTTGATTTACTCTATGCAGTCCATAATGGATTAGACTTAAAATACTCATCCATATACAAATGTTCTTCAAATGAAAGTGGCACAGAAGCTGGTATGACAAATGTTTTAGTGGTATTAGTTCTTCGTTAGTTTACAAAATAAGAGTAATATATATGGAATATACAGGCATAGCATACTTAAAGGCTAACACACTTGTCCCAGCGGTTTAGAGATGATGGACATCTTGTGTGTTGGATACCTCATTCTCTTCTGATGTGTTTAGGGGTGGACCAAAGTGGACCAAGTTTCATTAGCAGCAATAACTTGGGAAAGAAAATAAGGAAGTATCAGCTGAAAAAAAAGTGGGCTTTTGTTGTTTTTTCAACATTCATGTGTCCTACCTGGGCCTTTTTCTAACCTGGAATTTGAACGGCCTTTGCACTGTTTATTCTGTACTAAGGACTAACTTTTATATGTGAGTCTGTTGTGTTGGAGATATCAGACATAAAGAAATGATTTAAGATCATTTCGAGTTTGACAGTCATGGCAAAATAATTAGCAAATTCAAAATTTTAGCTTTATAAGTTCTATAAGAAGATGAACTTTAGTTGACCCAATTATTTTGTAAAATATCCCTTCATGCAGTAGTACATATAATAACAGTTAAAAACTTATTTTCTTAGAAAGCAAAGAAATGTAAAATATTACGATATAAAAGTTAAATACTTTAATTTCTACGTGAAATCGTTTTAATTTAGAGGTAAGGAATTTAACAAGAAAACCAATAAACTTGTGGATTTGCTAGTTTGTCCGAGTCCAAAATTCCTTGAGTACAAATAGTTCATTTGTAGCAATGTTCATTAGCTATTTTGAATTCTCTACTTTCCACATGTATCGATGATTGATGGAAAATTGATAGAAAATTCAAATTTCCTTTAGAAGAGTTTTAGAAGAAACCAATAATTGATTGTCAGCTTCCCCTCGTGCCTACAACAGAAAAGATAATCTATTATAATATTTTGAGGCATGATTCATGAACAAAATAAACGAAAAATTGTATTCATAAACTATGAAAATTTAAGATACATTTGATAAAAATATCACTAGATTCCTAAAAGTAAACAATGATATTGAAGAAATAGTGTAAATTTGTATTTTAATCTTTCTACTAAACAATATTTAAATGATAAAGAATTACGTTAAAAGTGAAACCCATGTGTATATAAATAAAAATAAATATTATTTCTCTCTAAATATTTTAGATAATAAATAAATATATAAATTCAATTTTATCCAAATACATGGGGTCATAACTCGATATATTTCCAAATTCGTTATACTGCGATATTGTTATTTGAATAGATGGCGGTGTTATATAGAGGTTAAATTGTATTTCTGACTTGTAGATATCTCACTCAGCTAAATCTATACGTCTAATTTAAGGGTGTGTTATGTTCTATGTCCTCCGAGAACTACGTCCAATACACGATATTTCTTTTCATATACGTTTTTCATTATTTCCAATGGATTTCCTTTCTTTATATTTTTACTATGCTTATTTCGTGATCTGACTCTTCATTCCGAGGCACGAAAAAAGTAAATCTTTATTTCTGGGGCACACAAAACGAAAGAGAGTAGAAAGACATTGTAATGGATTCTTGCCGTATCGGTCATAATATTGATAATATGAAACTTTTTCATTGCTAACGATTCTGTACAGCTGCCAGATGAATGAATTATGCCCAGGAGTAAAAGCGTAGGTTAAGGTTGAAGTTTAAGAACGCTATGAAACTTTATGAATTCTACCGTAAAAAAAACTTTTTTAGAAACCTAGTTCGAGATGAAATGGCTCCATTAAAACAGCCTATTTTTAACTCAATATAAAGTTAAACGTACGGTTCTCTTGAAATTTTTTCTATATCGGTAATAAGATTCTAACTTTATTAAAATTATTAATTTTGTTATATGAAGCAATACATTTAAAAAAGCATAAAATATGTACAGCAAGGGAAAAATAGAATATCACATATCCATAAAACATCCTTTGAAATTTGTAAATTAGAAACTAGTTTTTTATATAAAGATTAACCCTTTTTATCCTGACGATACTTATAAATACCGCTTCAATCAAACACCTATATATTCCTAATAAAGCCGTTTTTTCTGACGGTACTCACAAGGACATGAACGATGAAGCTCCTACAGCAGAAAAGATATGACAGCACCAATCAGGAATCCTTTTTATTCGCATAGTAAGAATTTTAAAATTGGCGTGCTGCAGTCAAAGGTCATTTTGGAGTAGAGTTGATACACGTGTTGTTCAAATAAGTAAATTTAGTGGTTTATTACCAGTTATTTGGTACTATTATTTTTTAGAGATTTCTATACTTCGCTGGTAAGCATTTCATTTGTTTTATTCACAATTTAATGTTTTATTTTCTATCATAGAGTCAAAAATATATGTTGGTACTAGAAAGTACCAGCTGCAAAATTAACTACTAAAATACAATAAAAAATAATTTACTTTATTCTATGATTATTCTTCATTAAAACTTATCTAATGATGCAAAAATGCAGTAAGAAAGTTGATGGTTAATTAATTCAGGATATAAAGGGTTAAAAAATATACGACAAATGAAATAAAAATTGAATATAATTCACCCGAAATATAACTTTTGAAATGTATATTAAAAACTAAATTTCTTACATCAAAATGAAGTAAAAATCTGGTTTATTCTGCAAAACAAAACTTTCAGGATATCTAAAATTTTAGATTGAAAAAGTTTTAAAAACTTTTCGTAATTGTCAATTAAATAAAAATAACATTTATCATGTTTTAAAATAAAATATATTGCTCGTATTTTTATAATTGAGGTTCACAGAATAAAAATTATAATTATCTTTTATTTGGTGCAAAAATTAGTTTCTAATTTATAAATTTCAAAGTTATTATATGGATAAGTGGATAAGTTTTTTTCTTTGTTAATATATTGTATGTTTTTAATGGCATACCTCATATAATAAGACTAAATAATTTTTATTAAGTCAAAACCATTTTAATGAATGTAAGAAAGATTTTATTCTAATCAAAAAAGAATATTTTATTTTACATTGAATCAAAATTAGGCTGTTTTCATAACCCATTTTCAACTCGAAATTGCTATAGTCCCCTTAAATAATAGTATGTAATAAAACGTTTCCCTGCTTGGCCATTTTTCTATTTTTTTTTGTTCGGTCTTTTTCCATCATCTCTTCAATACAAGTGAAATGAAATGTGAATTTCCATAATCTCAAATGTACCTTTAAACTTGCAATTTCAGCCAAAAAGAAAAAACTCAATGAAGAATTTAAAAACCCCAAAACTCTCGGATTCGAGTGATTTCTAAACAATTAAACAATTTTTATTAGATCAGTACCATATTAAAGAATGCAAGAAAAATTTTATTCTAAACAAAGAAGAATATTTTATTTTACGTTAAGTCAAAATTAGGCTGTTTTTATATTCCATTTCCAAAATGCTTTATATTCCAAAATGCTATAGTCCCCTTAAATAATAGTGTATAATAAAACGTTTTCCTGCTTGGCTATTTTTCTATTATTCCGATTTTTTTCCATCATCTCTTCAATACACATGAAATGAAATGTAACCTATTGCATTTCCATAATCTCAAATGTACCTTTAAACTTCCAATTTCATCAGAAAAAAAAACTCAATGAAAAATTCAAAAACCCCAAAACTCTCTGCTTTGAGTGATTTCTAAACAATTAAACAATTTTTATTAGATCAGTACCATATTAAAGAATGCAAGAAAAATTTTATTCTAAACAAAGAAGAATATTTTATTTTACATTAAGTCAAAATTAGGCTGTTTTTATATTCAATTTTCCACTCGAAAGTGCTTTATTCCCCTTAAATAATAGTGTGTAATAAAACTTTTCCCTCATTGGCTATTTTTCTATATTTGCCTTCTTTTTCCATCATCTCTTCAATACACGTGAAATGAAATGTAACCTATTGCATTTCCATAATCTCAAATGTACCTTTAAACTTCCAATTTCATCAGAAAAAAAAACTCAATGAAGAATTCAAAAACTCCAAAACTCTCTGCTTCGAGTGATTTCTTTACTTTTCCCTTTCAACTATAACTGATAGAAAAGTGTTGTTGGCAACATACCAATCCCATTTCTAGAATTTGTATGAATTAACTTAACCGAACCATACAAATAATCGCAACTGTGAGAAACAGAATATTTTCAGGCCTTTTCATGCCATATTTCAGCTAAATTAAACTGCATCGTACGACAGCCATTCATTGCTTCTTGTTTCTAATTTCTTCTTTAACTATAAATTACTTTATCCACTTTTAATTTGTACAAAATGTATAAAAAGCATAACTCCGAAATAAATTACTTACGTGCCTCTTCTACTCATACTTCAGCTACATTAAACTGCAACTTAATTCCGCCATTCATTGCTGTTAATATCTAATATCTTCCTATATAGCTATAAATTTCTTTAGAAATTTTTTAAAATCTCTTCAGAAATTTTTAAAATTTCTTTAAATTTATAAAAAGTGTAACTTTGAAGAATAATATTTCCATGGCTTTTCCTCTCATAGATTGTTACATTATAAACTTCAACTTACATTAGTAATTCATTGTTACTTATTTCTAACTTCTATTTAGCTATAAATGAATTTACCAATTTTGAATTTTAAACTGCAATTTAATTTTGCCATTTATTGCTATTAATATCTAATTTCTTCTTATTTGGTTATAAATGACTTTAGAAATTTTTAAAATTTCTTTAAATTTATAAAATGTGTAACTTTGAAGGATAATATTTCCATGCCTTTTCCTCTCATACTTTGTTACATTATAAACTACAACTTACGTTAGTAATTCATTGTTACTTATTTCTAACTTCCATTTAGCTATAAATTAATTTACCAATTTTGAATTTTAAACTGCAATTTAATTTTGCCATTTATTGCTATTAATATCTAATTTCTTCCTAATTGGCTATAAATTTCTTTAGAAATTTTTTTAACTTCTTTAAATTTATAAAAAGAGTAACTTTGAAGAATAATATTTCCATGCCTTTTCCTCTCATACTATGTTACTTTATAAACTACAACTCACGTTAGTAATTCATTGTTACTTATTTCTAACTTCCATTTAGCTATAAATTATTTACCAATTTTGAATTTTAAACTACAATTTAATTTTGCCATTAATTGCTATTAATATCTAATTTATTCCTATTTGGCTATAAATTACTTTAGCATTTTTTAAAATTTCTCTAAACTTATAAAAAGCGTAATAGTGAAAGATAATATTTCCATGCCTTTTCCTCTGATATCTTAGTTACATTTCAAACTATAACTTACGTTAGTCATTCATTGTTTGGTTTTGGAGCACTACGGTCTACTTTTTGCAACACGAGGGCTAATGAGACCAGAACCTACTGCTTAAAGCCGATTCCGAACGGCTACGAACATCCATGCCACATTGGTATTCAAACCCACGAACTCCGATTCCGAAGGCCAGCACCCTAACCATTCAGCCACCGTTTCGGCGTCATTCATTGATACTTATTTCTAACTTCCATTTAGCTATAAATTATTTACCAATTTTTCATATTTTCGAAACGTACACAATGCCTAACTTTGAAACAGAATCCACATATCTTCCCCTCATACTTTATATTAAACTACAGCTTACGTTAGCTATTTATTGATACTTATCTATAATATCTTATTATTTATCTACAAAATCTTTAGCAATTTTTAATTTTTTTGATAAAAAGATTAACTGTGAAAGATATTTCAGTACCTCTTTCTCTCATACTCTAGTTATATTAAATTGCAACTTACGTCACACATTCATCATTCCTTTTCTGTAATTTCCTCCTATTTAGTCATGAAATCCTTTAACAATTTTTAATGTGTCAAAAACGTATAAAAAGTGTAATTCTGTATAAGATTATTTTTATGCCTCTTACTTTTTTACTTTAGTTATATTAAGCAATAACTTATATCTCAGCCATTCATTGCTACTTATCGCTATATTTTTCCTATTTAGCTACAAATTACTTTAACCTGTTTTTTTGTACAAAATGTATAAAAGAGCATAATTGGGAAAGGGAATATTGTCATACCTCTTCATCCTATACTTCAGCTATATTAAACTGCGACTTATGAAAGCTATCATTGCTACTTATCTCAATATTTTTATGTTTTAGCAATAAATTACTTTACTATTTTTAGTTTACTCATAATGTATAAAAACGTAACAGTAAAAGAGAAAATTTTCGTGCCTCTTCATTACAAACGTCAGTTATATTACATTCAATATACGTCATGTATTAATTGCTAGTTATTTAAAATTCTATTATCTGCATTTGCAACTCACGATAGCCATGCTTTGCCGCTTATCTCTAACTTCTTTTTATTTAGCTATAAATTACTTTAGCCATTTTTAATTTGCTCAAGATTATAAATATCGTAATTGTAAAAGTGACTATTTCAGTGCCTCTTCATCTCATACTTCAGCTTCATTTGGAACTCACGATAGCCATGCTTTGCCGCTTATCTCTAACTTCTTTTTATTTAGCTATAAATTACTTTAGCCATTTTTAATTTGCTCAAGAGTATAAATATCGTAATTGTAAAAGTGACCATTTCAGTGCCTCTTCATCTCATACTTCAGCTGCATTTGCAACTCACGATAGCCATGCATTGCCACTTATCTCTAATTTCTTATTATTTAGCTATAACTTACTTTAGCCATTTTTAATTTGCTCAAAAGTATAAATAACATAACTATAAAAGTGAATATTTCTGTGCCTCTTCATCTCATACTTCAGCTTCATTTGGAACTCACGATAGCCATGCTTTGCCGCTTATCTCTAACTTCTTTTTATTTAGCTATAAATTACTTTAGCCATTTTTAATTTGCTCAAGAGTATAAATATCGTAATTGTAAAAGTGACCATTTCAGTGCCTCTTCATCTCATAGTACAGCTGCATTTGCAACTCACGATAGCCATGCATTGCCACTTATCTCTAATTTCTTATGATTTAGCTATAAATTATTTTAGCCATTTTTAATTTGTTCAAGATTATAAATATCGTAATTGTAAAAGTGACTATTTCAGTGCCTCTTCATCTCATACTTCAGCTTCATTTGGAACTCACGATAGCCATTCATTGCTACTTATTTCTAATTTCTTCTTATTTAGCTATAAATTATTTTAGCCATTTTTAGTTAGCTCAAAACGTATAAAAAGCTTAACTGTAAAAGTTAATATTTTCGTATCTTTTCATCACATACTTCATCTACATTAGACTGCAACTTTCAATAGCCATTCATTGCTACTTATTTCTAATTTCTTCTTACTTAGCTACAAATTATTTAAGCCATTTTTAGTTAGCTTAAAACGTATAAAAAGCTTAACTGTAAAAGTTAATATTTTCGTATCTTTTCATCACATACTTCAGCTATATTAAACTGCAAATTTCAATAGCCATTCATTGCTCTTCATTTCTTCTTATTTAGGTATAAATTTTTTTAACCATTTTTAGTTTGCTCAAAACGTATAAAAAGAGTAACTGTAAAATTGAATATTTTCGTATCTTTCGATGCAATACTTCAGTTGTATTAGGCTGCAAATTTCAATAGCCATTCATTGCTACTTATTTCTAATTTCTTCTTATTTAGCTATAAATTATTTTAGCCATTTTTAGTTTGTTCAAAACGTATAAAAAGTGTAATTGTAAAAGTGAGTATTTTCGTATCTTTTCATCAGAAACTTCGGCTATATTAGACTACTACTTTCAATAGTCATTCATCGCTACTTATTTCTAATTTCTTCTTATTTAGCTATAAATTATTTTAGCCAATATGAGTTTGCCAAAGCGTATAAAAAGCTTAAACGGAAAAGTGATTATTTTCGTCCCTCTTCATCCTAAACTTTAGCTATATAAATCTATAGCTTACGACAGCCATTAATTGCTAGTTATCTCTAATTTCTTATTTAGTTATAAATTACTCTAACCTTTTTCAATTCGCACAAAACGTATAAAAAGTGCAATTTTGAAGATTTATGTATTTTATCGCTTTTCTGTACTAACTTTAGCCAATTTCAGCAGTAAACTGCATATTTTTCATCGAGACTACTTTAACTTACTTTTGCTTCATTATTTCTTAATAACAAAATACCACATACACTTAAGTGATCACATTAACTCTTTGTGAATATTAAATGCATATTTGTTTGTTTTTCAGCTGTTATTTTCCTCCCGATATATATAGTACTGGCAATTTTTTTAAAGAACGCAAATTATTATAACTTTAGAAACGGCTTTTTATGTGCGTCTTTACTATAAGCTTTAGTATTAGTAAAACAAAACTGTGCAATTTAAACTCTTTTCATTTAACTTTTCTTAAATGTTAACTATAAATTGCCTTTCATAGTTTAAAGTATATGTGATGCTTCTAAATGCCTTATTCTTTCAAAGAAAAGACTTTTTCTAGAAAATTTTAATTAGCTTCTTTCTCTTTAATTCTTTATATTTACTAAGAAATGCTCTCACTCATGTACAATTTATTCTACTGCATCTAGTTATCATAAATATTTTTCTCTTATAGACTTAAATTAAAGGAAAAAGTTACTCACATTTTTTATTAATTTTGGTTTTTTAAAGTGTTAATTACATTTAATATTTTAATTTTATACATTGCTTCTTATATTTATACATCTTTTAATTTTCCAACTTAAACCAAGCTCATTCCTTGCTTTTCTTTCTTTCGTTCTTTGGCTTTTTTTTTCTTGATGACTTAAAATTTTATTAAGTAATTTTTTTAACATTTATTTTTTTAACAGTAAGCATACCATATAACGGGTAAAATGACCCATAAGGTTTATGTAAAAAATACGATGGGAAATGAATTAAAAATTTTTATTCTTTGTGTTTGCAATACATAAAAATTGACAATATAAAATTTTGTTTGATTATAATAAAGTATGTTTGTCTATTTCCTTCCAATTTTCATACTTCATACATTTATAATCAGAAAATATAAAGTCCGGTCATTTGACTGGCTGTGGTAGAAATAGGTATGTATTAAGTGTTGGTATGTTTAGTGTTAAATGTCATATATTTCATTTATTTATCTTTCAACACTTGAAATTCCCATTACAACATCTTCCTTCAAATCTAAAAATCCTTGTCGCAACAGCCCCTAGGGGTCAGGTCTTACGGTGCCAATCTCCGCTTACGTGACCAATTGCCCTGGGGTGCGAAGCATATGTTCCAGGTAGGTGGTCAATCTTACGCGTAACCCCCAGTGTTTAGTTCCCAAGCCCGTTTGGTCCTCAGTTCATCTCCCCACTGAAGGAATGAAAGGCTGGGTCAACCTTGCCCAACCCGGGGATCGAACCTCGGACCCGTGTCGTGGGAGTCACTGGACGAAACTCAAGACGAGATCGAGGAACAACTTTTACCAGTTTTTGGCTTGATATAGCTCCAAAAATATAGACTGAATGCTATTGCATACTTTTAAAAAGAAATTTAAGGTGTTTCATTACTCAAGATGAGATCGAAGAACAACTTTTACCAGTTTTTGGCTTGATATAGCTCCAAAAATATAGACTGAATGCTATTGCATACTTTTAAAAAGAAATTTAAGGTGTTTCATTACTCAGGACGAGATCGAAGAACAACTTTTACCAGTTTTTGGCTTGATATAGCTCCAAAAATATAGACTGAATGCTATTGCATACTTTTAAAAAGAAATTTAAGGTATTTCATTACTCAAGACGAGATCGAAGAACAACTTTTACCAGTTTTTGGCTTGATATAGCTCCAAAAATATAGACTGAATGCTATTGCATACTTTTAAAAAGAAATTTAAGGTGTTTCATTACTCAGGACGAGATCGAAGAACAACTTTTACCAGTTTTTGGCTTGATATAGCTCCAAAAATATAGACTGAATGCTATTGCATACTTTTAAAAAGAAATTTAAGGTGTTTCATTACTCAAGACGAGATCGAAGAACAACTTTTACCAGTTTTTGGCTTGATATAGCTCCAAAAATATAGACTGAATGCTATTGCATACTTTTAAAAAGAAATTTAAGGTGTTTCATTACTCAAGACGAGATCGAAGAACAACTTTTTACCAGTTTTTGGCTTGATATAGCTCCAAAAATATAGACTGAATGCTATTGCATACTTTTAAAAAGAAATTTAAGGTGTTTCATTACTCAAGACGAGATCGAAGAACAACTTTTACCAGTTTTTGGCTTGATATAGCTCCAAAAATATAGACTGAATGCTATTACACACTTTTAAAAAAGAAATTTAAGGTGTTTCATTACTCAAGACGAGATTGAAGAACAACTTTTATCAGTTTTTGGCTTTATATAGCTCCAAAAATAAAGACTGAATGCTATTGCATACTTTTAAAAAGAAATTTAAGGTGTTTCATTACTCAAGACGAGATCGAAGAACAACTTTTACCAGTTTTTGGCTTGATATAGCTCCAAAAATATAGACTGAATGCTATTGCATACTTTTGAAAAGAAATTTAAGGTGTTTCATTACTTAAGACGAGATCGAAGAACAACTTTTACCAGTTTTTGGCTTGATATAGCTCCAAAAATATAGACTGAATGCTATTGCATACTTTTAAAAAGAAATTTAAGGTGTTTCATTACTCAAGACGAGATCGAAGAACAACTTTTACCAGTTTTTGGCTTGATATAGCTCCAAAAATATAGACTGAATGCTATTGCATACTTTTTAAAAGAAATTTAAGAGATTTCACTACTCAAGACGAGATCGAAGAACAACTTTTACCAGTTTTTGGCTTGATATAGCTCCAAAAATATAGACTGAATGCTATTGCATACTTTTTAAAAGAAATTTAAGGTGTTTCATTACTCAAGACGAGATCGAAGAACAACTTTTACCAGTTTTTGGCTTATATAGCTCCAAAAATATAGACTGAATGCTATTACAAACTTTTTAAAAAAGAAATTTAAGGTGTTTCATTACTCAAGACGAATGAAGAACAACTTTTACAGTTTTTGGCTTATATAGCTCCAAAAATACTGAATGCTATTGCATACTTTTAAAAAGAAATTTAAGGTGTTTCATTACTCAAGACGAGATCGAAGAACAACTTTTTACCAGTTTTGGATTGATATATCAAAAATATAGACTGAATGCTATTGCATACTTTTAAAAAGAAATTTAATGTTCATTACTCAAGACGAGATCGAAGAACAACTTTTACCAGTTTTTGGCTTGATATAGCTCCAAAAATATAGACTGAATGCTATTGCATACTTTTAAAAAGAAATTTAAGGTGTTTCATTACTCAAGACGAGATCGAAGAACAAATTTTACCAGTTTTTGGCTTGATATAGCTCCAAAAATATAGATCGAATACATACATTTTTTTATTAAATATAAAAGAATCTCTCAGCTTTTGAAAAATGTTATTGAATATGGAGCAATTAATCAGAAATTAGTAAATTTTAATGCTTATTAAAATAAAATAAAAGTAGTTGGTGACCCACATGATTGATTATTACAAACTTTTTGAACGGAATTTAAGAGGTTTCCCTATTCTTAAATACGAAAATCACTTTTACAGTTTTTGTGTTAAATAGCTTCAAAAATATGGATTGAATGAACACATTTTATCAAATATAAAAGAATATCTCAGCTTCTAAAAAATGTTATTAAATATGGAGCAATTAATCAGAAATTAGTAAAACTTAATGCTTATGCTTATTAAATAAATGAAAAATTTTTTATTCTTCTATAAACCATAAAACAAAATGTTTTCTTTTAGAAATGTTTTATAAGCAAAAAAAAAATAAATGTATCAAAACTGAAAACAAATGAAACATTTACAAGCTATTTAAAAACACTCTACTTGAAATTAAAACATTTTAGTTTATCTTTTATAAGCTGTACATAAAGAATACACATCATATTATGCTTTATACGTATTAATTATGTCACAATGAAATACATGCATTTTTGATGTATTATATATAATATACATTATGTCAATGTATATACAAGTGTATATAACATTACATGTATATAACATATGTGATATATAAGACATTCAAAATGTTAAAATAACCAGTACTTTTTGCTCTAGCATAGAAAATAAACACAAAAAAATGAAATTCACTTACCCGTAAGATAAATTTTGAAATATGTATTGTAAAAACTAAGTTTTGATATAAAGGGAAAGAAAAATTTCTGTTTTCTTCTATAAACCAAAAACTTAAAAGGTATCTGACATTTTAAAATTAAAAAAAAAACTAAAAACTGTCAAGGAATGGAAAATTTAATTAAGAATTTGTCTTTATTAAGCTATAAAATACAATATATTTCTCGTGTTAATATATTTAAGGCTCACAGAATAACATTGATGATTAAATTACATTATGTATAAAAGTTAGTTTATAGTTTACAAATTTCCAAAGTTATTTTGCAGGTAGCTTCATTTCTACTTTTTTCAGATGGAGTAGAAATTTTACGTTTAAAAAAATCTATTGCTTTAGAAAATATATATAATCTTTATAATATTAAAACTATTGATAATCTAAAATAATTTATTTTTCTAGATTATTATTATTATTAATAACAGAAAAAATTATTTTTGTTTTATATAGAATCAAAAATACGTTCTTATAAAAGTCTTTTCAACTTCAAAAATATTGTGTCCCCTAAACCGGTTTTTATTATACTCTCGTTTCTTTAACTGTAATTTACTTTTTCTGTTTTAACTGCTTTTCATAGCCATTACATGTACTTGCTTACATTTTTAAAATTCAAATGTAAAAAAGTACAAAAATATTATTAGTTATCCTTTTATTTTCTATTATTTTTTATTAATTTTGGTTTTTTAAAGTACTAATTACTTTTAATATTTTAATTTTGTCTATTGCTTCTTACATTTATACATCTTTTAATTTTCAAACTTAAACTAGGTTCGATTTTTATTTCTTTTGCTTTGCATTTCTTTCTTTTTTTCTTTTTTTAATAATTTATACGTAAATTCTATTAAACAAGTGTTTTTTAACCACTATACGTTCAATTTTTTAAATTTCATTTATTTTTTTATTTAATTTTCAACACTTAAAAATTTCATTATAGCACCCTCTTTCTATTGATTATAAAACAAAATGTTCCCCCATTTTTAGGAATAAGTCTCGATCATTAGCTATCCTGTAGCAAAACGGTAGACCGTAGAGCTCCAAATCAACTGATCAACCAAACTTTTAGGAATGAAACGTTTACAGGCTTTTTAATAACGCTCTACTTGAAATTAAAATGTTTCAGGTTTTTGTTTCAAGTTGCAGTTTTTTTTTAACCTCTTGGCTTGTCTTGTACATCACATATAATATACATATCCAATGATTTATACGTATTTTTATTATATGAGATACACTATAAGTACACTACACAATGAATTTTAATATACAAGCTTTTATTATATACTTTATACATTATATCAATGTATCAGTGGCTTGCAGTAGGTTTTCATGCAGGGTGTGCAGAGAACATGAATTTTCCAATAAATCTTTAATTGAGACATCTGAGTTCTCCACTCTGAAACGGGTTATTTATTATGAATATAAATTTAAAGATTACAATAAATAATATATTTATTGTAATCTTTAAATATTTACATACGAGTAGTAGAGTTATAACTCTAAAAACAGCTAAACTTATGAGAAGTCTACTAGCACTGAAGCAAAAATCATGTCTTTTGTTGTATGATGTCATACCGGCGTCGCAAAAGCAACGCTTTGGGCTTCCACGAAAAACTTATATGTTCAGCAAACGTAGCTCTACATGGCTCTCGCCTCTGCGGTGTCTCATCCGGATGCTCATTGGTGCCGACAAACCGAACGTCTATTCCACGTGCAGAGGATTTCACTGCACGCTGGCACAATAGAGCAAACCGTTTCTTGTTCCGTCAGCGGATTAAATTATATTTATTAATTGTTTTAACATTTCGAAATCATATATTCTGCGAAAAACATCTTGGAAAAAAAAAACAGGGATATGGTGTTACAGATATAATTTATATACTGTCTGTAAGACACAATGAATGGTAAAATTTGGACTGTTCTGTTAAAATTCGTTTCTTTAAAACAAAGCAACATTGTTTTTCAGCTAATTATTTCAATAAATAGAATACATCCCCGAAATTACTTTACCACACTAAAACATTTCACTTTATATTGATGAAATACTTCTTTTATATTTCCATGAAAACAAAATCTTACAATATATAAATTTAAACATTAACTGTCTGCAAAATAGTATGTCCAGTTAATCAGTTAAAAAATCAAAAGCGCTTTAGCACGTAAGTCCCCGCTCTAATACAACGCTTAATAAACCGTACCTTCGGATGATTCTGAGTGCTAAATGCAGGAGAAATAGCTGCACTTGCCTCAGTGCCATAGCATGCTGTTCTTCTCCAGTAGGCCATACATATAAAGCGTGATTTTCAATTTAGTGCGCAGTAAGTACACATCAAAACTTCCTAAGTTCGTTTGCGCGCTACGTGGTGCAGCACCTAGTACCGCACGTACTGTGGGAATACAAGCAAACAAATCAACATAATATTTGAATATATTATAAATATTTATTATATACCATATAAAAATAGGTAGACATAGGTGCAGAAAATTATTGTCCCTCAAAATTTTGCCAGGGTGTGCAGTGCACACCCTGCACATATGGACCGCACTCCCCTGCAA
>CM063506.1:78558508-78561008 GCA_032207245.1 Pardosa pseudoannulata | reverse complement strand
GCCCATGAGAGTCACTGAAATTTGTACTTTTTGTTGTTAGAATATTGTTGATAAACATTTCATTAAAACATAAAAATTAACCAAGAATTAAATTCAAAATTAGTTCTTATATAAAAATGCTATAATTTGCGTCACATAGACAAGAAAGTTAATCACTTTATATCTAAATATCCAGGTCAAATCGAATGGATACTACGCAGACGATGTTTAAATAATATAAAATAAGAAATGAATAAATGAAATATTTAAAGGAATGACGTCATAATAATAAAAAGTATCGTTTTCACCTATTTATGTAATAATTTGAAAATTTTAATCTCCTGCTTTTAACCGAGAAAAACTGCGGTTAAAACAATTACATGGAATTAACGAAATGACGTCACATTGCTAGAAATATTACTTCTTTCCCTTAGTTATGATGAGATAAATTAAAAAGTTATCATTTGCACTTAACCGGGGAAAATAATGCTTGGAATAATAACATGAAACGTTCGAAAAAGGGGGATGGAATTGATTTGGAACGTTAAAAATTTTCAAAAAACTTCCCAGGGATGTACCTAATAATTTCCCAAATTTTCACGGCGATTGGATGTAGGGTTTTTTGATTCTATTGAGTACAGACAGATAGACGGACAGACAGGCAGACAGACACAAATTCATTTTTATATATATAGATGATATATACAGGACTGTTCTGGGTTATTTTCCACCTGAGTGTATTTGGCAGCCCATTATCAATACGGATTCTTATTACCTACATAATTTAGACCAATGCATAGACGCTCAGTATTATGTCTATCCCCATAAAATTAACTTAAAATCAAACTAGTAAAGCATCACATATTTACATTGGACTTCGCTTAATGGGATCAGTTTGGGACATCGTGATTTTGATAAAAGTAAACGATATGAAAAATTAGATAAATTTATCTGCCCCTTTAATTCACACCTTATATTTATGTACCGTATATTATCGTTTAACACATAAGAATTGTATACATAATTAAAAAAGTGATCATTTGTTGAGTGTCTACAATTTTTTCTAAGAATCTCATTGATAAATTGTTCGTAATCATAATGTTTTTTAAAGTCATCGGAGCGATGTTGTACTCCACGTTTCAGCATTTTCAATGCATTTCTTATTTCAGCACCTATAGGAGGTGGCTTGATATCAAGGGATTACTCATGTGACTCATCAGTTACATCATTCGTTTATTTTCTTATGAACATCTGACATATTTCAGATTCTGTTAATGGGGAAGCTACTGGAAAGTTTCATTTTGTTTATTTCTTCTAGTAAGATCATCACGAGTTTTCAAAATTTTGCACAATAGAGGCTGAAAAATGTTGCGCTGACTCATTTTTGGTAACCTGTCATAACGACATTAAAATTTTGATCTTTCGTTTTAATGTTAAATCATTTCGCTTTCTGGATTCCATATCGACAAGCTGCATGTAAGCGAGCAAAATTCCGGGGGCTTGTAATTCCCCATTCTTTTCTTCACTTCCCATTTCCCTAGATGAAAGAGGGAGAATTCTCAGAAATTCAAACAACAACGAAGGGAAAGAAAAGAATGGTTTTCTTCTGAATACATTGCGAATATTCCTTTGCCAGTGAGTTCGGAAACTGATAACATTAACCGATGTAACGATCACATAAAGCGATAATTTTAACATACAAATGAATAGAGATAATGTGGATTAAGTGATTTCGATAATAATAAGCGATTTATTAACATTAACTGCTATCACGCTAAGCGGAGTCCATTGTATTTATTTTAATTTGATTAACCCTTTCCCTGTTTTACCCGTACGTCGTACGGGCACAGCTTTCGGGCCTTTTTACTGATTTGCCCGTACGACGTACGGGCTATCTGATTTCTATTTAGCTTCCACTATTTCGGCCGTATTTTTTCCAAATTTCGTAATAAATTATTCCAGTAAATGATTGTTTGCAGTTTATTGTATTTTCTACTCTGGTTCAAAAGCGCGGGATTTTCGCATGTTTTGTATCAGAAGACGAATTCTTATCTTTCAGTGTATAGCTTTCAGGTTATATTTTACTAACCACCTGATAATTTTATTGATGTAAGAGTTGAATAATGTATTTTTACTTTTAAATAATGGATAATTCAGAGCGTATGGAGCTAATTTCTTACGATTCGAACTGTGACTCGGAATCAGAAACTGAATTATCTGTAAGGGATAGAAGCGAAAGTTTACTGGATGAGCAGGATAGTAGTGACTCTGATAGTAGTACAGATGGAATCAGTCAAGCAAAACAATTTTTTGAATCTCAATGTGATAATCCTTCATCCGCCTCCTAGATTTGCTTTCACTGGAATTCCAAAAATTAACTTGGATATCGATGAGACTGAAGGTAAACTTCAGTTCTATGATGCTTTCATAGAAAAGAAAAAATTTGTAATAAAGGCTTAAAAATATTAAAAAATGTTAATTTTACTAACATATCTTTACTTAAAAATGTATAATGAACAAA
>CM063506.1:78551008-78556008 GCA_032207245.1 Pardosa pseudoannulata | reverse complement strand
AGGGATATAATACCTTTCGAGATAACAAGTCTCCGTTAATACAGACTTTATACGATTCAGTTTAAAACAAATAACTCTATTCAGTTTAGAATAAAATTCTTCTTATATATTTATAAGGGTCTAACTTTACAAAAACTATTTATTTTTGTTAGGAAGCAATAATATTTTTTAAATCATAAAATATATACACCAAATTAAGAAAATTAAAATCTGATAACTTGTAAAATAACTTTTGAAATATGTAAATTAGAAACTAACTTTCATATTGAATAGATATTAATTATTTTTATTCCATAAACTTAGATTATATTAATGCTAGTAATTTATTTTTCAATAGCATCATAAAGACCAATTTTTTCTTCAATTTCTTAACAGTTTTGAATTGTTTACAATTTTAAAAATGTGTATACATCTATAATCTTTTAGTTTACAGGATGAAACAGATATATTTTACTTCAGTTTGATAAAAAAAAATTTATAAACTTGAATTATATTAATGTCAACAATTTACTAATTTTAAAAATGTTTCTAATTTTAAAAATTATACATATATACCTGTAAGCTTTTATTATAAAGCAGATATTTTACTTCAGTTTGATAAAAAAAAATTTATAAACTTGAATTATATTAATGTCAACAATTTATTTTATTTATTTTTTTTTAATGCGCAACAGCCCCTAGGGGGCCAAGGCTTACGGTGCCTATCTCCGTTTGTGTGACCAAAGGCCCTGGTGTGCGAAGCTCCGGTTAGGTGGTCAATCATTTTATTTAATAGCTTGATAAAAACATTTCTTCTGTTTTCAATTTCTTAACAGTTTTGATTTGTTTATAATTTTGAAAATTATATGTTTACACCTATAAACTTTTAGCTTACAGGATGAAACAAATATTTTACTTCAGTTTGATAAAAAAAATTGTATAAACTTCGATTATATTAATGCCAACAATTTATTTTATTTAATAGCATGATAAAAACCAATTTTTTCTGTTTTCAATTTCTTAACAGTTTTGAATTGTTTCTAATTTTAAAAGTTATATATATATATCTATATATATATATATATATATATATATATATATATATATATATATATATATATATACATATATATATATATATATATATATATATATATATATATATACACCTATAAATTTTTAGTTTACAGTATGAAACAGATATTTTACTTCAGTTTGATAAAAAAAATTTATAAACTTTGATTATACTAATATTAACAATTTACTTTATTTAACAGCATGATGAAAACCAAATTTTATCTATTTTCAATTTCTTACCGGTTTTAAATTGTTTATAATTTTGAAAATTATATATATACACCTATAAACTTTTAGTTTACAGGTTGAAATAGATATATTTTACTTCAGTTTAATAAAAAAAATTATAAACTTGAATTATATTATTGCTACCAATTTACTTTAATTAATAGAATGATAAAGATCATTTTTTTCAGTTTTCCATTTTTTAACAGTTTTGAATTGTTTATAATTTGAAAAATTCCAGACAGCTATAAACTTTTAGTTTAAAGAATGAAACAGTTTACTTCAGTTTGATAAAAAAAATGAGTTTCTGATATACATAAGTTATATTTCGGGTAAAATAAGTATATTTTCTTTCATTTGGCAATTTTTTTGCATTACCATAAAAATAATGTAACTAAAATGGCGTACCTAAAGAATTTTTTAAACCTAGAGTGTTATTAAAATACTCATAAAGATCCTTTTAAAAATTAGAAGAAAATTTTATTTTATCATAAATTCAGAAAACCCTATTATAAAAAATATCTGAAGCATTTAAAAGTACTATGTCCCTTTAAAGAAAGATACGGAAAAAATAAATAAGCTTTTATTCAGATAAGGAACTCTGGTAACTTAGCAGCGACTAGGTATAGAGAACTTCTAACCCTGAAGTTCTTTCATTCTGCTAGAACTAAATACTTTTCGAAATCCGTTCGAAAGGTTATAATTAGGTATAGACATTACACAAAATTCATTAACGGTTTCGGAACACTTCCTCGTAACCTTTCAGTGGAGAATAATTTGTAAAACTCCAAACGCCTCGCTAAATCCACTTAGTCTGTTTAGTGCAATCTCATTTTTAATTAAGCTCGCGGGACAGAAAATCTATACTTAATTGAACAGAAATCCGAAGGAGACATATACTTAAGGCTCCGAACAAACTGGAAGACGAATGCTCTGCATGAAAGAGTGAGTGCATCATCATTTCGTGTTCAAGTTTTCCTTTATGAATAATGATCTAAGGGAATCTTTTTGATATTTTGCAATTATTTGCCTCTTCATAACATAAAATAAAAAATAACTAAATAAATGACGAAGCAGTGGTTTGAAACAAATAACAAGAAATATTAAATATATTAAATTTTAATTAAAAGTATTTTGTGTCTGTTACTTACTTTTAGATTATTTTTCCGGAAAACAATTACCGGTAAAAAGTAAGGTAAATCGATAATCAGATTTTCATATACCGAATTACCGATACATGAAAAAGCCAATAAATTTACACACTCATACAAGAAATATTAAATATAATATTAAATTTTAATTATAAGTATTTTGTGTCTTTTACCTACTTTTATGTTACTTTTCAGGAAAACAATTACCGGTAAAAGATGCCTGGTAAAACGGTAATCAGATTTTCATGTACCGAATTACCGATAAATGAATAAGTCAATAAATATACAAGCCCATACAAGAAATATTAAATTCAATATTAAATTTTGATTATAAGTATTTTGTGTCTGTTACCTACTTTTATGTTACTTTTCAGAAAAACAATTACCGGTAAAAATTACAGGTAAACCGGTAATCAGATTTTCATGTACCGAATTACCGATAAATAAAAAAGTCAATAAATATACAAGCCCATACAAGAAATATTAAACAAAATATTAAATTTTGATTATAAGTATTTTATGTCTGTTACCTACTTTTACGTTACTTTTCAGAAAAAAAATTACTAAAAAATGCCAGGTAAACCTGTAATCAGATTTTCTTTTACCAAATTAGCGATAAATGAAAAAATCAATAAATTTACAAGCCCATACAAGAAATGTTGAATATAATATTAAATTTTAATTATAAGTATTTTGTGTCTTTTACCTACTTTTATGTTACTTTTCAGGAAAACAATTACCGGTAAAAGATGCCTGGTAAAACGGTAATCAGATTTTCATGTACCGAATTACCGATAAATGAATAAGTCAAAAAATATACAAGCCCATACAAGAAATATTACACACAATATTAAATTTTGATTATAAGTATTTTGTGTCTGTTACCTACTTCTATGTTACTTTTCAGGAAAATAATTACCGGTAAAAAATGCCAGATAAACCGGTAATCAGATTTTTATGTACCGAATTACCGATAAATGAAAAAATCAATAAATTTACAAGCCCATACAAGAAATGTTGAATATAGTATTAAATTTTAGTTATAAGTATTACTTTGTATCTGTTACCTATTTTTATGTTATTTTTCAGAAAAACAATTACCGGTAAAAATTACAGGTAAACCGGTAATCAGATTTTCATGTACCGAATTACCGATAAATGAAAAAGTCAATTAATTTACACGCCCACACAAGAAATATTAAATACAATATTAAATTTTAATTATAAATATTTTGTGTCTCTTACCTACTTTTATGTTATTTTTCAGAAAAACAATTACCGGTAAAAATTACAGGTAAACCGGTAATCAGATTTTCATGTACCGAATTACCGATAAATGAAAAAGTCAATTAATTTACACGCCCACACAAGAAATATTAAATACAATATTAAATTTTAATTATAAATATTTTGTGTCTGTTACCTACTTTTATGTTATTTTTCAGAAAAACAATTACCGGTAAAAATTACAGGTAAACCGGTAATCAGATTTTCATGTACCGAATTACCGATAAATAAAAAAGTCAATAAATATACAAGCCCATACAAGAAATATTAAACAAAATATTAAATTTTGATTATAAGTATTTTATGTCTGTTACCTACTTTTATGTTATTTTTCAGGAAAACAATTACCGGTAAAAATTACAGGTAAACCGATAAACAGATTTTTATGTACCGAATTACCGATAAATGAAAAAGTCAATAAATTTACACGCCCACACAAGAAATATTAAATACAATATTAAATTTTAATTATAAATATTTTGTGTCTCTTACCTACTTTTATGTTATTTTTCAGAAAAACAATTACCGGTAAAAATTACAGGTAAACCGGTAATCAGATTTTCATGTACCGAATTACCGATAATTGAAAAAGTCAATAAATTTACACGCCCATACAAGAAATATTAAATACAATATTAAATTTTAATTATAAATATTTTGTGTCTGTTACCTACTTTTATGTTATTTTTCAGAAAAACAATTACCGGTAAAAATTACAGGTAAACCGGTAATCAGATTTTCATGTACCGAATTACCGATAATTGAAAAAGTCAATAAATTTACACGCCCATACAAGAAACATTAAATACAATATTAAATTTTAATTATAAATATTTTGTATCTGTTACCTACTTTTATGATATTTTTCAGGAAAACAATTACCGGTAAAAAATACAGGTAAACCGGTAAATATATTTTCCTGTACCGAACTACAGATAAATTAAAAAACCAATAAATTTACACGACCGTACAAGAAATATTAAGTATAATATTAAATTTTAATAAGTATTTTGTGTCTGTTACCAAATTTTATGTTATTTAAAAAAACAATTACCATGAAAAAATGCCAGATAAACCGGTAATCAGATTTTCATGTGCCGAATTACCGATAAATGAAAAAGCCAATAAATTTACAGTCCCAACTATAGCCCTAGTTACTCGTAAGCAAATTCCTAAACCTTCCATATGGGAAAATATACCCTAGGAGCTGTATGAAACTATGAAATGTTCATTGATTCTAAAGAGAACATTACGTCGCATTCCTGCCGACGCACTCTTATC
>CM063506.1:78536008-78546008 GCA_032207245.1 Pardosa pseudoannulata | reverse complement strand
ATATATATATATACATACATATATACATACATATATATATACATATATATATATACATACATATATGCATCTATCTGTCTCTCTCTCTCTCTCTCTCTCTCTCTATATATATATATATATATATATATATATATATATATATATATATATATATATATATATATATATATATATATATATATATATATATATATATATATATATATATATATATATATATATATATATTGTGCCCCGCTGAAATAAAATGCTCTTTAAAGCGCCCCCAAAAACTTTTGGGTTGGACATGCCTGCAATAAATAATCAGATACCAATATAGAAAGCGTGTCACTTCCACAAACATGTGATCTAAATTTAGCTATTTCCTTTCCTAGTCTACCGACATTCCCCGTTCTTAAATTACAATATGATTTCGGAAATAAATTCGACATGATCTATTCATGCGTTCCATGAATATTTAACTCTCCCCGTCTTCCGAGGATTCATTCTTAAGAGGGCATCCCCCGGGGAAAAACCGTGCCAAGATTTGTGCTCGAGCATTCGATCTTTCATTTATGTTCTTTTCTCTATCTCGCTGCGCAGGGCGGGAACATTTAACTTTAATGTCATTTCACTGCAGTGGTTATGAATAAAAAAAAAGAAAGGAAATTATTTTGAAACGAAAAAAAATGTTGAAGCGTTCCTATTTTGTTTAGTCATTTTGTTGAATGAGTGTTCATAATTTTGAGGTATACTTCATTCATATCTCTTAAAAAACACGAAAAAGAAGGGCACATAAAATGGAAACTCATTTATACGAAACTCGACTATGAAATATTCAGTTGTACGAAGCATTTTTCATTCGCCGGTGAAACTCCTCTAAAGCCCAGGCACTAATTTATTCATCTATGCAAATCTTCAGTTGTACGAAATATTCGTTTGTGCGAAGAAAATTTCGGTCATCTGACGAAAATTTTTGGTCTCATTAGCCCTCATGTTGCAAAAAAAAGTAGCAAGTAGGACTCTAAAACATACCTCACGTAAATTTGATTCGGTTATGTAAATGAAGTGGAACATTTTACCGCGGAATATTTTAGTATTGCTCTCCTTTTTTTAGGGTATTCTGACCCTCTTTCTTCGGACCTGAAGCATTTCCAGTTATTTTCTCTTTCTTTCCTCCCAAATTGCTCTTTTGCTTAGCTGCTTGAGGTGGTGATATGAGACCGGAGTCTATTGCTGTAAGTCGAACGGTTACGAACATTCATGCCAGAAGGATCTAAGAACCCGCGAACTCCTGTACAGAAGAGAAGTGCCCTGACCATTTAACCATATATAAACCGTAGCATTTCAAGCAAACCAAATCTCTTTTGCTCATAAAGATCATTTCCTTTTCTATATATCCAAACTCCTCTCCACATATCCAATAGTACACATGCGGTCATTTGATCGAGTACCCTTTCAAACGCTTCCATTTGTGGCGATAATGGAAAATTATCTAATAATTAGCTTACTATCACACACCTGTAGCTAATAAGACTTAGAGTTAAATACCACACACTCTTCCACACGTGTGCCTAGATTCGGAAAATGGAATGACAACTTTATTAACTTCTGTTAATTGATATCCCCTATATAATAATTGCCTAGTTATCTGTCCGTCTGTCCTCGAATTTTTGGAAGCAGTTGGACCTGAAATGGATAGAGGCATCCATATTGGATTCTTGGTGAGTTAGGATTAGCAAAATTCAAAGGGAGTAAAGTTTAAAAACAACAACTTTTAGTCAGCATAATTGAAAAACAATATTTATTAAATATAAAAGGGGAAATGGCTCCCCAAACGTTCGTTCCAATAGTTGGGGGCGGAGCATGTTTATTTCGATCGCTTTCGTATTTTATGATTGAAACAGTCTTTTACCAGTGAACGAGAATGACTTCTAACCGGAATCTTAAATCTCAAAGATTTCTTTGATTCAATCAATGTACATTGAACTATAGGGGGCATTCAAACAGCCCCATCGCTGATCGCTGAATCACTGATCCAGATAGCTCGCTGTTTGGGATTTAACTGTAGCTATTTGACACCGCTTTTCAAGTATAGCTGTTGAACTTCTGCAAACTTCGAAAGGTTTTTTCCGAACACACATCTTTGAACCAATCACATTCCGAGGTAGTCAACCATCTTTCTAAATGAATTCAACTGGATTCTAAACTGCATTCACAATATCGGGAGACTTTAGAGAAGTATAAAGGCAAAGAAATTATTGAGCGCGTACCAGTTAATTCTCAGCCAAAACACAAACCATTTTTTTAATTTCCTCATCGGGTACTTTACAATTCTGGAAAATAAAAAATTTTAGTGATCCCGACATATGACGGGCTATATGCTTACTTTTGCTTTCTTTATATAAAGATAAGATGAATAGATAAATTATTTTTAAAATACAATTTAAAAGCAATTACCTATTTGTAAACAATTACCAATTTGAATACAATTTAAAATATAATTTCCATATGAGTCATTGATGTAAACGATATCGTAATTGATATAAAAAAGTACTATAATAATTATGGAACATGTATAAAAGTTAAGAAATAATGAAACATATGCTTGAAAATTGTAACAAAAATAAAATCTATTTTAAGTAGATTTGAAATTTAGGCCCTTACTCTGGGAGTTGCGGTTCGTACCGCAAGTGCGGTATGACGTAGTCGCGGAAACTTGGCCTAACGATACCTAGTTGCCGCAACTAAGCTCAAACCGTACTCTGGGAGCACGGAAACGAAGGTGCGGTAACTAGCTTACTATCGAGTTTGAGAAATAAATCCCGCCTTTGGGCTGGGCTTATTTTAGAGGCGGAGTTTAATGGGATCTTCTACTTTGCACCATTTAAACCAATCAGAAATTTAGAATTATAATTCTGATTTTCAGTTTCGGCAACAGCAATGTTTGTAAATATAAACAAATAAATAATTCGCATTTTTCTTTGCATGCGTACGGTATTGATAAAAGTGGCATCCAAATCTCAAGAGTTTAAATCGAAGAGATTGTTTCACGGAAACTTTTACCCATGATTAGTTTTATGGAGCATTATTATATACAGTATGGAATTTTATTAAGCATATAGAGGCGCTTTCCATAGGTTTGGTTTGGAGTGCTACGGTCTACTTTTTGCAACACGAGTGCTAATGAGACCGGGACCTTCAGCTTAATTGACCTGCAGTTGAATTTTCTGGGTTTCTGCAAGTTACATTCTCTTACAGATATATTTTATACATTACAATTATGACGGAATGCATAAAAATGATGTAACTGATGAATATTATGATGTAAATATTATTGCATTGAGATCATTGATAAAAAAAACTTGATAAAAAGTTATATTTGTACTGAAAAAACTGTAAAATGATAGTTATTCCATCAAAATTTATCATATTACTACTATATATCAATACCTAAAATCTAAACATCAATGTTTTGTTTTGAACACAGTTATTAAAATATATAAAATGCAAGAAATTAAAATTTGAAAATCACAATATGAAAATTATGGTTATGATGAAAATAAAAGATATAAATATGACGAAAATTAAAGATAAATAATATTTAAATCATACTTTGATAGTATTTTAGAAACAGTTTTATTATATGTAAACACAAATTTTGGGTTCAGACTAACATCACAGGTATCCATGAAGATTGTAAATTTTGTGCTTAAAATATGTAAAATAAAAGCCGAAAGTTATAAAGGCTTCGATCTTTTTATTACTTAGCATTGTTAACAAGATTTCTACTAGTATGAAAAACATAAAATATAAGATCAAAACTGAAGATACACAATATTTACATCATACTTTTATACTGCTCTAAATTCAGCATTAATATATTTAAAAACAACTTTTTAGTTCATACTTTTAATATCAGTGGTATCCGTGGAGATGGCATGGAATTTTCTACATTTTGGCACTATACAAAACAGGTATATATTTTTTTTAACTGAGCTATATATTCGTAAGTCAAATAAGCCACCATGTTTTCTTACTATCGAGAAGTTCTCTCTACCAAATTTGCTGCCGGAAAGTTTCCGCAACCTGTAGCTATCGGTAAGTTTCCGCATGTAACCCCAGAGTACCGAAGTATCGTTTGCTCTCAAAATTTACGCGAGCTGACGTCAACGTGACGTCATACCGCACTTGCGGTACGAACCGCAACTCCCAGAGTAAGGCCCTTAATGTGTTGACGTAAGAAATCTTGAAAATCTTGCAATAATGCAGTAGTATCTACAAACAGCAGAAATAATGTTCTAAATAAAGTTCGAAGGTGGAGTCTATATACCAAGCCGCCATGGCGTTTGCAACCATAAACCCCCTTTGGTGGTTGGTTGTGGCCCTGGCTACCAGCCAGATGTCTCCGTGGATTCGCTGCATCGTTCCACGTGCATCGTCATTTTTCATTCCGCAACTGTATTTTTTGACACACGTTAATTTCAGAAAATTTAAATTAATAATATAAAAATTTGAATTATTAATCTAGAAATCTTTTTATATGAAAAATTAAAAAACTCAGGAAAAGTTGTAACAAAAAAGGGAAATGAATGAAATTATAAATAATTAGTCACAAAAACTAACCTAACCTAACCTTTTAAATAAATGGATGATATTAATTCATTCTATTCAACTATATACACTCAGAAAAAGTTCCTATATAGAGTAGAATTTTTTAAATCTTACAGATCATGATATATTACTTTTATATTGTAAAGAACAACTTTTTCTTCCCTCGTAGGGTGTCAAAAGAACTACAACTTCTATTTCACGTGTTAAAAGGTTTTCCGGTTTTGATTGGTCTGTGAAAAATGCCGTTACTCCGCTGTATGATGCGCCAGTGTGTAGTTATAATTTTGTGATTAATTAAAGCGTTTTAAAATTGAATAGTGGAGTGATATGTTCAATTTACGTATGTTTTGTTGTCAAAATAAGTATTGTCAATTCATGACAATATTTTCAATATTAATTGTTCTATGTTGTGTTATAATCAATTAAATGGAATAATTTCATAAGTTTAAAACAGATAGTACACAAGTCTTGAATATCTCAAATTGACTATTTAGATACTTATGATAGGTCATATTATATAATTTCAGCATGAACCGATATTTTATAAAAGGTATGATACCCTTAAGTTCCTTCAGAAAGTTCATTTATATAAATTGAACCTACTCATGAATGCCACAGCGAACGTCTATTTAGGTTACATAATTTTGATCATTTTTAAAATCGTAATAACAGAGTTAAAATTCATTTCAATATGACGCCAGAAATCGAGCACCTTAGCATTGAAACGAAATATATATTGATATATTGTTACATGTTTGTAGATAGTGTGAAAATGGTGTGAAAATCACTATAACCAAATAAATACCCTATCGAATAAGCTGTAAAAATAAATTTGTAATGATCTTCGCATTTAAAATTCCAGTTTAATAATTCTTTCATAATCGTTTTTATCATAAAAGCTGCCGTTGTGATACTACCAGGTCATTATCTTCCCAGATAAAAGTCGTTTTTGTCAATTATATATTTCATAAAATGAACCTTAAAAGTCAATTTGTAAATATACTTTCGCGTTAAGTTAACGATAGTTTTAAAATTTGTCCAAATATTTAAATTCCTTTACAGCCGTTTTCATCGAAAAAAAGACAAATACAGTGTTTCTTATACTATCCGTGCCATGTTTTTTCCATCTCAGAGAATATCAGACAGCTCCTTGAGCAAGATTTATTTGGATCAGTAGAACCTAATGAAGAAATTAGACATATAGAAAAGTTTAGGTGGATCGGGGACAGAACCGTCAAATTGAAAAGTACGATGATCAAATGGGCAGACTCTCTACCGAACGTGCTAGCCCTACACATGGTGAAGGAACTAATTAGAGTATATGAGGGTTGAGTAAACACAGTCCAGTTTAAATATTACGTTTAGCCCTCGTCACGATATCAAGAATGAATTTAGTATAGAATAAGAGGGAGAATAAGACTTGAAATAATAGCATTAAACGTTCGAAAAGGGGGGTGGATTTCGAACTGAATTTTGCTAACCCTAACTCATAAAAAATCCAATATGGATGCCTGTATCCATTCCAGATTCAACCGCTTCATAAATTCGTGGACAGACAACTTAGGTTATTATTATATAAGGGATTAAAAACTTAAATTCAATATTTTTATAGCCAATTTTACCATAAAAGCTTACTCTACTGAAAGCTTACTCTACTAAAGCATACTTACCTGTTTCATATGTATTCTATCGGAAATGAAGTTTTAAGAAAATTAGCATTTTGATTTAAATTTTGCGCTACTGAGATCTCTTGGGTTCATATTGGATGTTGTACGAAGGGTTTTGTTCCCTGAATTCTAAATTTAACGTTCCACTATTCCTTGTATATTAAACACACTTTTTTATAATTTTAAAATTTAGATTTATGAAACATAGTACACGTATGATTAAAGTTATACTTAAAATAATCAAGTTAAAAAAATTTTTAAAAATGATTTGGAATTTAAATTTTGACAGAGTTGTACACATTTATTTTCGCTTTTCAAGCACTTTAATGTATGTTCTTCTTCAATGGCCAGACAGCCCAGGGTGGGCCCTTGCTTCCTCAAAATCAAATTCCAGGCTCTTCTGTCCCTAGTCATGGACATCCAATTAGTAATATTTAAAAGTCTTAAGTCTGATTCCAAATAGTCGAACCACCTAAGATTAGGTCTCTCTCTTTTTCGGGTGCCAAATGGTCTGGCTAAGAAGATCTTTTTTGTTACAAGATCTTCGTTCATTCTGCACAGGTGTCCTGCCGATTTAATTCTCTAAATCCTTATATATCGTACTCTATCCAGATCTTTAAAAGATTTATAGAGGTCAGAGTTAGTTCTTCTTCTACAGATATTATTATGTTTTATGCCACCAAAAATACTTCTCAAACTTTAATGTATATTAAATAAAATAATTGTATCCTTTTTTGAATTTCGTCTTCATATAGATTATTAAAACCGAATTTGGATTTAGAAAACTTGGAATTCCTCGTAAAATTTTAAGGTAGGGAAAAAAGATATTTTCTCTTAAAAGTTAATTATTTAGTCTATCAACAAAATAATTTCGAAAAAAAAATATTCAGAAGATATTTTTAAGTAATAATTGGACAAAAATAAAAATAAAAAAAGAAAACTTTTGTGCAATAAATATTTCAAAAACTAAATTTTTAAATATTTAAATTAAAAAATTATAATTTAAAAAAATCTTTAAATACAATTTATCTCGTTGTACTATGAAACATTTGTACAAAGTGGAATAACTCTTAGCTAATAATTGTAAATATACGTAAAAATCTCTATAGTTAATTATACACTGCATCAAATAAGCCCTCAAAGTCAATTTGTAACTACTTTTGCGTGAAACACACGATGGTAAAAATTGTCCAAATATTTAAATTCCTTTACAGTCGTTTTCACCTCAATAAGATCAAATACAGTGTTTCTGATACTGCCCGTCCCATGTTTTTTTCTTTCCCAGATGATGTCAGACAGTTTCTTGGGCAAGATTCATTTGTATCAATCGAACCTAATGAAGAATGCCATAAAGAACGATAAATTAGGCTACTTCATAACTCAGATTATTTTAATGAATGCAGTGACAAAGTTCAAATTCATTTCAATGTAATACCAGAAGGCAAGTATCTAACCAATTGAAATGGAATACATGTACTCTTACGTTAAGTCTGTAATAGTTTGTTTGGTAGTGCGTAAATAGTGTGAAAACCACTATAGGCAATTAAAGGCGGAATTAAATAAAAGTCAATTTATAACTATTTTTGCATTGAAAATAATAATTCTCTTATAGTCATTTTTACCATAAAAGCTGACGCTAAGTGTCTTTGTTTCATATTTATTTCTTCCGAGAAAATGGAAAGCAAGTGTACAAATAAATAAAAGTTTCTATAGTTAATAATACACTGCATCAAATAAGTCCTCAAACTCAATTTGTAACTACTTTTGCGTTAAGCATACGATAGCAAAAATTGTCCAAATGTTTAAATTCCTTTACAGTCGTTTTCCCGGCAAGAAGGTAAATGCAGTGTTTCTGATACTGGAGGTCCCATGTTTTTTTCCTTCCCAGATGATGTCAGACAGCTCCTTGAGCAAGATTCATTTGTATCAATCTAATTTAATGAAGAATGCCTCAACGACTGATTTGGCTACTTCATAATTTAGATCTTTTTTTAATAAACGCAATCACAAAGTTCAAATTCTTTTCAATATAACATCAGTAGGCAAGTATCTTAGGAATGAAATCGGAATACATAGGCTGTTATAAGTTTCTACATAGTTTGTTTAGTAGTGTGGAAATAGTGGGAAACCTATTATAGACAATTAAATACCGTATTGAATAAAAGCAAATTTGTAACTATTTTTGCATTAAAAACTTTAATTCAATAATTCTTTTATAGTCGTTATTACCATAAAAGCTAACTTTGTCTCTGTTTCATATTTATTTCTTCCGAGATAATAGAAAATAAATGTAGAATTAATTAAAAGTCTCTACAGTTAATTATGCACTGCATCAAAAAAAGCCCTCAAAGTCAATTTGTAACTACTTTTACGTTAAACACATGATAGTAAAAATTGTCCAATTGTTTAAATTCCTTTACTGTGGCTTTCTCCTCAAAAAGGGTCAAATGCAGTGTTTCTTAAACTCTCCGTGCCATGTTTTTTACATCTCATATGATGTCAGACAAAATTCATTTGAATAGGTCAAATCTAATGAAGAATGCCATAAAGAAAGGCAATTTTGGCTACTTCATAACTCAGAAAATTTTAATAAATGCAATGACAAAGTTCAAATTCGTTTCAATATAACACCAGAAGGCAAGTATCTAAGCAATTAAAACGAAATACATGTAAATTTGTAATAGTTTGTTTGGTAGTGTGGAAATAGTGTGAAAACCACTATAGCCAATTAACACTAGATTGCCCAAGGCAGTCATTTTGACTGTTTTTTAATTTCAATTAGAGAAACAATTATGAAATATAATGACACAATTTCTTAGAATTTGGTGACTTTTTCTATAACATATAGATTGGTTTATGAATAATTGTAGTTACTTCCGCCCTCCTTTATTATATAATATTAAAAATTAATTTTAAACAAATTTCTTTACTTATTGTTATTTTTTTCACAGTGCACTCATTTTGACTGTTTTGGGGCAATATAGGTATACAAGAAATCTCGAACAATCTAGTGTTAAATACTTAATTAAATAAAAGTCAATTGCAACTATTTTTGCATTAAAAGCTCAAATTCAATATATTTTTATAGTCATTTAAGTGTCTTTGTTTTTTATTTACCTGTTTCATGTTTATTCCTTCCGAGATAATGGAAAACAAGTGTAGAAATACGTAAAAGTCTCTATAGTTAATTATCCGCTGCATCAAATAAGCCCTCAAAGTCAATTTGTAACTACTTTTGCGTTAAACACATGATTGTAAAAATTGTCCAAATGTTTAAATTCCTTTACAGTCGTTTTCACCGCAAAAAGGTCAAATGCAGTGTTTCTGATACTGCCTGTCCCATGTTTTTTTCCTTCCCAGATGATGTCAGACAGCTCCTTGAGCAAGATTCATTTGTATCAATCGAACCTAATGAAGAATGTCGTAACGAAGGAGCATATGCTACGTTGTCCGTTAATGAATCACCGAGCGTTGCGTGCCCAGTTTCGGATGAACCCAGTGGCACGTAACTCCAACATTGTTGTGACATTGACCCTCCCGTCCCACTGCTATGGCAACTGTGCCGACAGTCATTAACTAATCATTCAGTCGAAAGAACGGCTTCTCGTATGCCAAGTGGTAAAAATTTATGGCCGTGCGTGGAGCCGTGACGTAACGCACCGGGATGGAGTGGCGAAGGCGATTTGTTATGCGCGACAGGCTGGAAATACGATTTATGTTCGAAATGCAGGTGGACGTAG
>CM063506.1:78518508-78531008 GCA_032207245.1 Pardosa pseudoannulata | reverse complement strand
TATATATACATATAATATATATATATATATAAATATATATAATATAAATATAGGAATATATGTCAGGTTTCCCTGTAAATGACACTAGATCCTGACATCATTTTCATCCTTTATTCAAAACGATCACTACTCATTATCATCTTCAATGGCGTGTCACATTGGCGAACTTTTAACAAAGGGCTTAGCGCTTCGGGTAGCCACAGCGCTGTCCGTGGAATGTGCACACTGCTCTCTGCTCTGATACTGCGAGTGAGCCGTATTTATGTGGTTAACCATCAGTCGCGTATCCCAGTAATGAATCCTATTTACAATCTTTTAAAATTAATCTACAATTTAAATCCTGATTTATATATATATATATA
Organism: Pardosa pseudoannulata; assembly: GCA_032207245.1. Lineage (NCBI taxonomy): Eukaryota > Metazoa > Arthropoda > Arachnida > Araneae > Lycosidae > Pardosa > Pardosa pseudoannulata. Next base: position 78,530,646 of record CM063506.1, on the reverse strand, counting down.
TATATATATATATATATATATATATATATATATTATATATTTGTATAATATATATATGTGTGTATGTGTTGTGTGTGTGTATGTGTATGTATATAATATATATACATATATAGATAGATAGATAGATAGATAGATAAATAGATGATATATCATTAAAAAATTTAAGAATTAAGCGAGTTAAAGATAATTAGAACTCATTAATGATAACGTAGTTCAAGAAAGACACACTCTCGAACGTAACTATACAGAGTAAAGAAGCTGACGCAGAAGTAATCATAGGAATTTGCTTCGGTAGCACCACCAAAAAAGACAGTTCTGAGCGGGAATTCGGGGTGATAGCATCCTCCACACTTGTCGTGGCAACATATGAAAACAAAGAATATATAAAGGGCACAGCCGTGGACAGAACGATTAGAATAAAAAAGTTTTTATATATGAAATGAAATGTGTCTTCCATGCCTTAACCACTAGTCCGTATCATATATATATATATATATATATATATATATATATATATGTATAAAGAGAGAAAGAAATAAAGTAAGAGAAGTACTTAATGATAATTTCTTAAAAATGGATGAAAACAAAATACAGTTTGGCGAATATAGATGCATGTAAGTGTGATATTAAGTAGCTTACTATTAAAAAAAAGCAAATATTCAAATGTTTAGCTTGTGACATAAGAGGAGGAATTCGTCAGGTACCTTTAATTAAGATTTCGTGCAACTTTTAAGAAATTCGCAACTGAGAATATGCTAAAGCTTCCTTTTCGGTAACTCCCAGGGATGAATGACCGGCTAACAGAGGCCACGTTGGCAAAAGTTCAAATGAAACAAAAGAGAAGGCTAGCGTAATGTATTATTAAAGACAGCTTCTCTTAAACCATCACAACTTCTAGCGAGTTTAATATGAAAGCTTCGTACCGAGGAAAAAACTTGAGGGAATCATTTCGCTTCACGGTATTTGCTTTTAGATATCGTCAATTAAATACAGGCTGGGACAAAATTATTTCCCTTTTAAGGAAGATCAAAATAAAGAAGATCAATAGTGTATCCAAGAGGTAGGAAGAAGATGTGCGATGGATTAGAAAATTTGGACCGGTCGCAGCCTACCTACTATATAAGATCTTTAACGTGTCCGCTGGAAGGGAGGCTTCTTTATGGATTCAAAGGTAGATCCAATTGTAGAACATGTTGTTGAATTATGCTACTTGGTGAAACCAAGCACGATTGAGACGGAAACTACTCGTTTTAAGGCAAAGGGGTTCGCCTTCCGTTTATAACGAGTACCACAAGGGTGAAAGTACCATTTATGCTCAAGTGGGTTTTCATAATTTTGAAGCAGAGTCCAAGCAGAAGACCCATGGACTTGGCCTGCCACCCCCAGAGGTATTGATTGAGAGCTTGGAGGACATTGTGACCACGAATATATTTTACGTCCCCCAATCACCTTTAACGAACACGGCGGATCTTAAGCCGACTCGGGTTCCGAACCAGCAACTTCTCAGTTATGATATCGTTGCCTTTACCTACAGAGCTACCTCGACTCTATACGACATATTATACATAGTATCTTATTCAGCAAGTGTGTACTCGAATGATGCCCACATAGACTTCGGTACTGGATTTTGTGGTACCGAAACCCTCTGATGGCATGGATACTCACAACCATTCGGAATCGGCTTTAAGTAGTACATCCCGATCTCATTAGTCCTCGAGTAGCAAAACAGTAGACTGTATACCACCACACCACCAATGCTAGTAAGACATAAATTGTGCAAGATATAAGTTTTCAGAAACATTGCAATTATAGGTTATATGTACAAATATTTACATGCTGGAAGACACTGGTTACTTAAATTTCGAGTGGGGATGGATTTCGCAAGAGGAATATGTATAGTTTAGTGTTACTCTACGTTTTTAAGAAATTTCTGATTTTCCATTAGACAAAAGAACACTTTCTATGCCTTAGTGCGTAGGACTTTAATTTTGCTGATTTGCATAGCCTAATCGTTCCCTAGACCCGACTATGGCACTTTGAAGTGAAAAAAGGATGTTATCTGACAAGCAAACTTGTAGTGCTTCACGTTTCCGATTTGTCCAGACACATTTGGTTATCACCCCATCAATATTGAGCCTATGTAAGTAGACAGGGAACGATCCTTGACCTGTCAGTACAGTTTTGAGGTATGATGAATAGAGTGTTGGGTTGTTACTTTCCCCAATGAGGATTACTACAAAAAGTTACAAAATTTTTCAATCTTTTAATTATAAAAAGACTATCAGTTTATAATTCTATATTACCGTGTCTCGAATATTTTATATTTAGGACTGTTGTAACATCTAGATGAGCATCTCTCTCTGCGTATCTAATCAGAACTTTATGTACCCAAAAATTTCAATATAGTGGGCGTTTACGTGGTCATACCTCAAAAATTAATAGTTGTAGAATGTTGAAACTTTTCATATAACAGCTAGTTGTCCATTTTTTATAGCAATCATCATATAAAATTCTCAATATAGCGAGCGTTCATTAAATCTACAGGCTTACAACAATGCAACGAAGGTTTTGACGTATTCCCATCCAATCAGAACTTCAAAAGTAATTCAATTTTTAAAAAAATTAAAATACTTTTGAAGAGCATTTTTAATCAATTAAATATAAACGAAACTGAAAATTTTTAATTTCAGAAAATAATTTTCATTTTTTATCATTTTACTAGCTGCTTCGCACCCAGCCTTCGGTCTGGGTTTTAAAATATTTTTATGAAAGGTTTAGAACCATTATTAAAGATAATAAGACGTATTAATAGAAATGCTAAATAAATCTCGTATATTTCAGATTATTGACGATTATAACAGTTTATTAATAGCTGAATGTCCAGTAAGTGAACTGTGTTACCTTTATGACTTATAAAGTACTTGTTAAAGTACTAAAGTTAAGTACTTGTAAGCTTTAATACAGTCACTGAAATTTGTACTTTTTGTTGTTAGAATATTATTGATAAACATTTCATTGTAACGTAAAAATTAACCAAGAATTAAATTTAAAATTAGTTCTCATATAAAAATGCTATAATTTGCGTCACATAGAAACGAAAGTAAATCACTTTATATCTAAATTTCCAGGTCAAATCGAATAGATACTGCGCAGACGATGTTTAAATAATATAAAATAAGAAATGAATAAATGAGATATTTAAAGGAATGACTTCATAATGACAATAAAATATCATTTTCATCTATTTATTATGTGATAAATTGAAAATTTTAATCTCCTGCTTTTAACCGAGGAAAACTGCGTTTAAAACAATTACTTGGGATGACGTCACATTGCTAGAAATATTGCTTCTTTCACTTAGTTATGATGCTATAAATTAAAAAGTTAATCGTTTGCTTTTAATCGGAGAAAATAATGACATGAAATGCTCGAAAAAGGGGGAAGGAATGGATTTTGAACGTTAAAAATTTACAAAAACTTTCCTAGGGATATACCTAAGAATTTCCTAAATTTTCATGGCAATTGTATGCATGGTTTTTGAGTCTATTGAGTACAGACAGACGGACAGACAGACACAAATTCATTTATATATATATAGATTGTTCTTTCGTATGGAGTAAAGGAGTTATAATCATGAAGAATTTTGATTTATAACATAATACTTATTTAACAAATCAAATCTCAATATAAGGAAATTTAACACTGTCTGTTACCGTCCAATGACTTTACTTGAGCATTGTTCAGACAACATTGTCACTTTGATAAAAGACACGTAATTTGAACCTTTAAAGAAATGGGCGAAAGCTAAAATATGTACATAATTTAATAGGAAATCATGTGGTATTATGTCTGATTTTTTAATTTAATCCTTTAAATGTCCATTTTTTATACCAATGCTATATTAAAATGCTTTTTATATTAAGATTGATTTAAAAATTTAGTTAGTTCATTAGATAAAACCCAAATGATTTTAAATATTTTTCGATGGAAAAATGCTTACTTCCACCCACTAGATTCTAATTAAAGGTCGAACATTTTTCTTATAACAAATTTACAGTAAATGGTAGGTAAAAGGTTACACACCTGAGTGGGTTTCAAACAAAAAACATCAATAATATTACATTACCGTCTGGCGAACGAAAACTATTTAGATTCCCAACAATGCTTTTAATTTCGTTTTGTCTATACTGCTTAACATATATAAAGAATATTTTATAAATACTGAAATCTAATAAAAAGGAACCGTATGAAACGAAGAAAATGGATAAAATGATTAAAGGGGTATGTGTAGGAAAATATTCCTTCAGAATATTGTTTTCCCTTCTTCATTTAAATCAAATTTTCTCAACCTTTTTTAAGCTACCGCCCTCCTATGGATCCGAAATGTGTTCAATGCCTCCCCCATTTGAAAAAAAATCCCATAATTTAAAGCGTAAAGTAAGATTTCGAACAATGCTTTTAATTTGGTTTTGTGTTCTACTACTTTACATACACAAAGAATATTTTATAAATACTGAAATCTAAAAAAAGAAACTGTATGGAATGAAGAAAATGGATAAAATGATCGAAAGGATATGTGTAGGAAAATATTCCTTCAGAATATTGTTTTCCCTTCTTCATTTAAAGCAGTGATTCTCAACCTGTTTTAAATTACCGCCCGCCTATGGGGCCTAAATATGTTTAACGGACCCCCCCCCTTGAAAAAAATGCTGTAATTTAAAGTGTAAGGTAAGAGAAGTACTCAATTATAAGAGGCAAAATAATTAAGTAAATTTCTTCAATACAGTTAAAAATCAAATTTTTGTTACTGGCACATGGTGAAGCCACGCTCTAACGAATACTATGACTGATTGGTTAGGGCGCTGACTTTCGGTTCAGGAGTTCGTGGGCTCGAATCCCACTGAGGCATAAATGTTCGTATCCTTTCGAAATCGGCTTTAAATAGTAGATCCCGGTCTAAAAAGACCTAGTGTTACAAAAGAGTACATCGTAGCATTCCAAACCAAACCAAGTGAATGTTGTTGTTTCAATATACTTTTCTGAACGTCAGCCCAATTTTCCGCAGAACAAAAGGAATGAAAATTGCTGGATCTGATATCACCGCGTAAGTTTGTTTTATTACTGGTAAAAAATCATGTAAATTAGATAGTTAATGTAATAAATTTGCTTACTATTTTTAACTTTGAAATCCAAAATTTGCTCACATCGCCGCTCTATCGCCCCCCCAAAAAAATTCACTGCCTACTAGCATCATCCCACCGCCTCCGTTGAGAATCACTAAAGCTAACCTTTAACGCTAAAACCCTTTTTGAGATCAAGTCTTTTATTAATTGTCTTTCTTATTTCTGAAGTTATTAATAAATGACAGATCGAACGAGAGGTGGTAAAATGGCTGACCATAAACATTTAAAAATAGGGACTTTGATGGTAAACATTTTTACCACGAGTATAGAAAGGTTTTTATATTAAGTTAAAAAATGTCTAAGTGGCACACGTTTAATAATTGTCTTTGTTATTTCTGAAGTTATTAATAAAAGAGAATTCGAGCGACAAGTGGTAAATTGGCTCACTATAAACATTTAAAAATAGGGACTTTGATGGTAAACATTTTTACCACGAGTATAGAAAGGTTTTTATATTAAGTTAAAAAATGTCTAAGTGGCACACGTTTAATAATTGTCTTTGTTATTTCTGAAGTTATTAATAAAAGATAATTCGAGCGACAAGTGGTAAAATGGCTCACTATAAACATTTAAAAATAGTGACTTTGGTGGTAAGCATTTTTACCACGAGCTGAAATAGGGTTTTATCTTACGTTAAAAAAAAAGGATAAGTGGTACACGTTTATTAATTATCTTTGTTATTCCTGAAGTTATTAATAAAAGACAAATCGAATGATAGGTGGTAAAATGGCTCAACATAAACATTTAAAAATGGGGACTTTGGTGGTAAGCACTTTTACCATGAGCTCAGAAAGGGTTTTCTCTTACGTTAAAAAAATGTGTAAGTGGTACACGTTTATTAATTGTCTTTGTTATTTCTAAAGTTATTAATAAATGACAAATCGAATGGCAGGTGGTAAAATGGCTCAACATACACATTTAAAAATGGGGACTTTGGTAGTAAGCACTTTACCACGACCTTAGAAAGGGTTTTCTCTTACGTTAAAAAATATGTAAGTGGTACACGTTTAATAATTGTCTTTGTTATTTCTGAAGTTATTAATAAAAGACAAATCGAACGACATGTAGTAAAATGGCTCACCATAAACATTTAAAAATATTGACTTTGGTGGAAAGAATCTTTACCACGACCATAGAAAGTGTTTTATCTTACGTTAAAAAGAATGTGTAAGTGGTACACGTAGGCAAACAAAAAACATTTCTTTTGAATCAATGATTTCATGCAAGGAAATATTGAATGAAGCACTGCTTGTAAAAATTCGAAAGATAACGTAAATGTCACGTGTTACTCTACCCGAACTACAACCTGCGCCTCTACATGGCATTCCTCTACTTGAGTCTGCGCGAATGAAAAGCCTGACCCGTCGATACCTTATTCCGGAGGTACACCATTCATCTATCGAATAAAAATATCTTGATTCATGATTTCTTCCTTTCCCAAAAATTGCATTCCTTTCCAAGATAGCGAAAGGGAAAAAAATAGTCACTTCTATTCTGGTATAGTCGTCATGAATAGATTTTGTTCTCCATTAATCAGGTGAAACACTTCCACGCCTCGTAGAAATCGTGGTCGCACAATGAAGGAGTTATGCGTGTGTGCAGACCATCTCTCCACGTTCCGGCGATCAATAGAGGAAGATCGAAGGGGTTTAAAGGAAGTCCTTTTTCCCCCCGCTCCCCCCTGCACTTGAGGATCATCTGAGATGTGTTGCTTTTTTTTGCTCACCTTTCCTTCGATCTTTTGTTCTAATGAAGCAGTTCTCAAACTTTTTCGATTTTCGAAGACACAGCTGATTTTAGATTTTTCGAGGTGCCCTATGTAAAAAAATCTGCAAAACTTGATGTTTTCTTAAATGTATGCAGTTGGGATGTGTTTCAATAATAAGCGTTCATTCAATAACAGACAAAAATGTTTAAATTTTTTTACTACTTTAATTTACATCCCATTTTTCCAGGCATTGAAGCCTTTTGTGAGGATCATCGAATTTTACCGAATGATGGCGTGCTGCACTTTTGTACTGGAGTTGATGGGTTCGAATCCCACTCCTGGCATGGATCTTCGTTGCAGTTCGAATACGACTTTAAGCAGTAGATACCGGTCCTATTAGCAAAACAGTAGATCTTAACACTCCAGCCTAACCAACAAACCTTGAATGTTGCTTAATATGATCATAATAAACAAACTACTTTTTTCGACATAATACTAATTTAATTACAACAGTTCGCAAAAGAATTTTTTTCTTTCATATTCATAAAATAAGTAAGGGAAAGGATTAACTTCAATAAGTTTTGAATGTGTTAAGCAAAAGAACCATTATTTGGATTCTAAAATTTTCATACATAAAACACGTTGTTGTCTTTCTTCAGTGACAATTTCTATCGAATTAATGCCACACTTCAGATAAATGTTCTAATATAGTGCCCTGAGAATTCAAAACCCTATAGTAAAAAGACAAAACTATACCAGTAAAAATGAACCTTTCTTTATATATAGAAGCAATTGAAGTTTCATACAGTATCAGTTGGCTTTAAATGAAAAGTTTATAATTCAAATTTTCATATACTTATATTGATAGAGAGACCTCCTGGCCCAACGCTGTTCGAATGACTAGGGTGCTGCTCTTCGGTACCAGAATTCATAGGTTCGAATCCCACTAAAGCAGGGATGTTTGTACCAGTTAAGAATCGGCTTTAAGCAGTAGGCCCTGGTGTCATTACCTCTCGTGTAGGAAAACTGTAGACCGTAGTGATCTTAACGTCTAACGTTGTAACCAATTTTGTCATATAACCCAAGTTCACCGTATTTAACACCATGTGACATTTTCTTACCTATGTAAAAAGTTTTCTTTTCCTATCCTCTTTTCCGCGTGATTTAGCAAGTACTGCGTGAAAAGATCGCATATGCTGTGAATATCATTGACAGTACCATGTTGAATAGAGTGTGGTAAGACCATCGCTTTTGTGTATCTCCTGTGACTAAGGGTTCACATACAGAACAGAACACCTATAATATCTGTAAATATTGTTCCTGTACTTTTCTGTATTCATTATAGTCTTTTAATATAGCCTTCTGAGACTTCGGAGGGAATTGTGCTCTATACTTACGTTTCTTCAACTCTTGGTATCGGTTGACGTACCCTTTATTTTTCAGTCTTGTAACACTTATTTGAAACTTTAGTAACCATTCTATTTTTAAGGGGTGAGAGAAAAAATACTTGAAAATCGTCACTTGAACCTAATGACTTTTTGCTGCTAAAGTCTTGTTAACGACTCTCATCTGAGTTCTACTTAGTTGACAAACGACAAGTCGTAAACTAAAGTACCAAGATATGAACTTATCCATTTATATACGAACATAAAGTATTAAACATCTAAAATAGCTGCCATAAATGACCTACTTAATAGTAAACTATAACTATAAAGATAACTATAAAGGAAAAGTACAACAGGACTCTGGGATGAACATACCCGGTATAAAGATGTCCACATGCGCACAAATTCACGTGATCCTGCTGTCCCAATTCTACCCAGATATCGATAACCCTAAAATTCTCTGTTTAAAAAAGTTTTACCTCTTGATACATTTTCTGGCTTAAGACTTTTACTAGAATTTTTTTTTTCAAATTTATAGTGAACCATAAATTTTGCTGGGAGGGAAACACAAAAGCTATATTTGTGGAAGAAAGGACTGATAAGAGAAAATACCCCGAGGCAACTGTAGAATAATCTTTGTCTAAATTTTGAGAGGTTTGACCGTTTTCTTTGTAAGGCTTGGGAACTGTAACTGTGTGTTAATAAAAGTCGCTCTTAATAACTTTTTTTAGGTAGAGTATTATTGGCTCATGACTGATAAAAGAGGAATAAACCAAAATTATCTGCTTGTAGATATACGAAAATTCCAATTTGTCCCCTCTTCTTTTATATCGTTTTTATTTAGTATAAAAACTTACTTCTTTATCCAAACTTGAACTTACAGTTTTATTCGTGGAAAAAATAGGTTATATATATGGCGTTCATTTTTTATAGACTTCGTTTTAATGACTTGCAGAATGGGGAAGTGCCTTTCATTACAAATGTCTGTGAGGATACGTCACACTGGTGATGTGAATGTACGAAGCCATTTGAAACAGGCTTTAAACAGTATTGTTTCGTTATCTCTATTGTATTGCAAAAAAAATTAGCATAGTACCTCAAATAAAATAAATCCATTTCAGTAATCCACCAACTTTTTTCGGTTTATTTTTGTTTTTAAGCCATGCATGAAAAGATTTCAGTAGATGATCACTGTCCTTTTTCCAGTTTTGTTTCCAGTATTATTGAAAAAAGTAGAGTTTGAAAAAAGACAACGAACAAAATTGCTTAAAATGAAATCACGATCTCTTATTGAAAAAAAAATAGTTCCTTAAACAAAACACAACCATTTCAGTAATCCACCAACTTCTTCCGGTTTATTTTTGTTTTAACGCCATGCATGAAAAAATTTCAGTCGACGCTCACTTTCCTTTCTCCAGTTTTTTCTATTATTATTGAAAAAAGTAGGGTTTTCAAAAAGACAGTCAGCTCAACAAAATCAATCAGCTTCAAATTGCTTAAAATGAAATCACGAGCGAAATTCATCCAGTTTACTTAACTACATTTAATTTCTTCCCGTGGTCTCATCACTCAGTCAACACCTATTTATGCAAAATACTCTGTCATCTACGTTTTCCAATATGACAGTAATAACTTTGATGATATTTTGTATGTTATTTTAAGTGTCCATTGGGAAGTTTTAAGCTAATCAGGTTGATCCTCAATCGATGGAAAACTGGGGTAATTTTGATAATATTTTGTATATAGATTGGACCCTAGAAAGTGGACCTTATAAAGGGTGAATGTAAATTCACTCTAGAAATATCTAATTAAATCAAGATTAGTTTATCAAAGTGATTTTAGATTAACAGAACATTACAATCAATAAACCCTGGTAAGATTTTAGATTAATCATATTGATTTTAGAACAAGGTCATTAGGAAAATTGCTTAGTAATTACGGTTTGCTAACTAATACTGGGATAGGCCAAATGGCCCGGATTGATGCAGAAATAAATATTATGGTGAAGACATAATTATTTCAGCCTTCACTATACATAATTGCGTACTACATATGATCAAGTGTCTAGTGACCATTGCTTAAAATTGTATTATGTTGTAGGGACTGAGTAAGTTCGTCTACGGATTTCCGGTTTGTGATTTTTTTTTAAATTGTCATTTTTGGGGAGGCCAGAATTTTCGCAACAGAGTAAATTTTAATTATATATTGAGAATTAATCTAGTTGTAAACTAGACAACTAGTTAGCTGTTTTTCTGTGATGTTGATACTTTTATTATATGCATTTTCATTTCTGATATAAATAACTTACTTGAGTTAGTTGATAATATGATTTTCAATATGCCAAAAGATATAAAAGCTATATATTGTTTTATTTTCTGTAATTTAGTCAATCATTTAAAAAAAACGCCATCCAGCCCACAAAACTGAGATTCTTACCAAATTTAATATTACCTTATCCCAAACCTGCAGAACTCTATTTTAGCATACCAACGATTCCAAATCTCTCATTTTTGGAGATTCAGCAAATGTCTTTTAAAGTTCTCTATTCAGATTAAGAAAGGCAAAGAAAAAAAAACATGGATGCAAACAATCCGGGTGCCCTTTAGCCGTCTCTTGGAGACTTCGCTGTGTCCACAGACAGAGGAGAGTGGAGAATGAAACGGTCTCCACGTGCGCTCTCCCTTATCGGATCAATAAAGGAAGCAAATCGAAGGATTTTCGAGCGGATGCTGCTTGTGTCTGGCGTTCATTGAGCCGTCATTTTGAACCGCTTTGTCTGAATCAGTTTTAGCCTTTTATTGGACTTGTCGGCGGGAAAATGAATGCGAGTGTTGTATGTACACAATTTCGGAACGGAAATGGAGCAAATTTGAGAGAAAGTTTACAAATTGGTGAAATTTGTTTCTTGGTTTTCTGAGAATTTTAGGTTGGAAGAGAAGTCAATCCTATATCGGTTTAAGAGTTTAGTTTAACCGATTTTGGTTTGTTAGGTATACTTTCAAAGATTTAAATTCCATATATTCCAGCACTTCAGAGTATCTTCTCATGCAGAAAACTGGAGATCACGTGTTACACATGTGAATTTAATTTTGGGAATAGCATGACTCAATTCTTTATAATAAGACAGTCAAAAAAGCATTTTTAATCTGTATAGACCATTAGCAAAATAATATCTCATACTTGTCATTAAACAAAGGGAGGGTAAAACGTCAAAGGTAAATAACCGATTAGGGCTATGTTTGTTTTCCTAACTCACAAAAATCTAAGAAACGCGTAATATAATTCTTGAATTTCAAAGCTATGTCTTATTAAGCAATATATGATCTCTCATTTAATTTTTGTGCATTATTTAAGCATATAATCTTTGCTTTTTATAGGAAAATAATACAAAAAGATATTTATTCAAGCCCGAAACAACTAGTTAATTAACCTATACGGTAATTATCTAGTTATAACTTGCTAACTTGCTATGTGGTAGTTGACTACTTGCGTTGGCTTTAAACAAAGCAAAGAATCTTATAGATTTCAGAAGGGACTAAAGAGTTGTGTTCGTTTCAAGAATTTATAGATTAAAGTTCTTCTGTCATTTTTTGACCTGGAAGGCAAACCGGTCCGACAGTATCCTCTAGAATTTAAGTGAATACATATCACTTAGTGTAAAATCCTAAACATGTCGGATATTTTCCATTTTAAAGGCAATATTAAAGTTTATTATTTATAGAGTAATAGATATATTCTGATAATTGAATTCTTTAATGTTGAAAAAATACAACTAACTCTCTTATTTATAATCCATTCTAGAAAGAAAGGCCTATTTTATGGTTTTTTAAAGATTTAACCCAATACATATGAGCTTAAATTC
>CM063506.1:78501008-78513508 GCA_032207245.1 Pardosa pseudoannulata | reverse complement strand
AATGTTTCCAGAATCTATGTAGTAGACGAGAACATTCGGCTTCGTTTTCCTGTATATATCGTTATTTGTGTACCCACAAACAAACCATGTTGTTACACTAGCCCGTACTAGTATGTGACCCGCACTCAAGTATCAATCGACCAAAAACGTTCTAGTACGTGTCCGGCATAAAATGTGTTAAGTGTTCGCTGTCTTTGCTGATTAAGCCTCGACATGCTCAGAAAAAGCAATTATACTATGATATAATAAGATATTATAGGAATTATTAACAAGCAAAATGAATTTTTTTTGTCCATAGTATCTTATTTTTACGTTTATTTAATAAACTAGCATATAGCCCGTCATATGATGGGATCAGTAAGATTTCTAATTTTCCAGAATTGTAAAGTACCCTATGAGGCAGATAAAAAAATGGTTTGTTTTTTGGCTGAGAATAATGTGGTACACTTTCAATAATTTGTTTATCTTCATATTCCTCCAATGTCTCCCGATACGGTGAATGCAGTTTAGATTCACATTGAATTCATTTAGTCAAACCATGTGGTTATGTATAAAAATCAAACGAACACACTTTTTAATTTTCAAAGATATATAACTGAAACGCTAGATATTGTTTATTCCGTAAAAATAGATTGCTAGACTTTTATGAAAAGAAATTGTTGTTAATACGAGTGATAAAATTTTCATTGCAACAAAATTGCACCCATTAGAACACTAACTGAAGTTACGTAATTGTGTGTTATGAATAAAATATACAGCGATGTGTAATGAAGATTCCAAAACAATTGTGAATAGAATAAGTCATTCAAAAGAAATATCTAAAATTTTGTTTTTGCTGAAATTCGAATGTACATAGTAATTGATATTGATATAGTAGTATATAGTTTTAATTTTTTCCCGTTGTGTGGTTCCGCATCGACTGATGTAAGAACTAGTTTTTATTTGTCTAAATTTTTCCAGAATCTATGTAGTAGTCAAGAACATTCGTCTTCGTTTTTCTGTATATACCGTTATTTTGTACCCAGAAACAAACCACTAACCCTACTAGCACATGACCCGCGATCAAGTATCAATCACCAGAAAACGTACTAGTACATGACCCGCGCTCAAGTATCAATCGTCACAAAAGGTACTAGTACGTATCCCGCTCCCAAATATCAATCGTCAGAAAAGGTACTAGTACGTGACCCTCTCTCAAGTATCAATCGTCAGAAAAGGTACTAGTACGTGACCCTCTCTCAAGTATCAATCGTCAGAAAAGGTACTAGTACGTGACCCTCTCTCAAGTATCAATCGTCAGAAAAGGTACTAGTACGTGTCCCGCGCTCAAGTATCAATCGTCAGAAAAGGTACTAGTACGTGTCCCGCGCTCAAGTGTCAATCGTCATAAAAAGTACTAGTACGTGTCCCGTGCTCAAGTATCAATCGTCAGGAAACGTACTAATAAGTTTCCCGCATACAATGTGTTAAAATGTTCAAGGAGATTGGTCAGAGACAAAATTAATTAAACGATTATAAAAGTCCACAAGTATATAACAAAAATAAAGAGAAATCTTAAAATGCAGTTTAGTATTCCTTCGAACGGAGAAATACACATGACCCCCTGAGGACATGCAACATCACGTGATCCCCTGCGATTTGTTTTGGCGGCCTAACAGCGAACGGAGAGAGAAATGCTGCGATAAGGTCGCGGATTTCCGTGATATGGAGCCAACAAATTTTAAGGGCATAGGTTACCGGGACGCGTTAAAAGTGCGGATAGTAGGCGTGAGACCGACCAGCGAGCGTATCTCATTGAGCTGTGAGGGTTCATGAAACTTTGAGTCAAGAAAAACTCAGCAATTATAGCGGAATGTTTAAGAAGTTGTACTTCATTTTCAGTCAGACATTGATCCAAAATGTTTATAGACTAATAAATATAAAACATATATTTTAGTCTTAATGCTACAATAGACATTCAGTTGGGTCGAAATTCACTTGAAGATTTAGCATCTCTCCCTCTTTAAATTGGGAAATATAGCAAAAAAGGAGAATCAGAGGAGGCGTGTTATGTCACTTGTATATCAAGATCTTCGTATTATTAACCCCTTAATGCACAGGTTTAAAAAAAAAAAAAAAAAAAAAAGACCAGCCGAAAAAATTTAATTTTTTTAATGTTAAAACACAATTTAGAACGTTGTCTTGCCAAAAAAAATACAAAAATACAAAAATAATCAAAATTTTTATTGCAATTTTGGATTTTGATAACATTGCAGAAAATAGTCGAATATTGTAATATTACATGCACATCGACTTTTTTTTATCTTTCTTTTCGAATTCCAATTTCACAATAGACATTATTATCAGTAAACATACTTATTTCAACTTTTAAAACATAAATATTAACAATACTAGTATTTTTAAAATAAATCAAAATTTTCTTTTGTGTACTATATTTCAAAACAAGGTGCAGCACATAGCCCAACATTGCAACTATTACACATGTAACGACTCTCTTTCTTTTTCTTTGTTCTTGGCTATCTCTTTTAACATAACACACAGCGCAATATCTAAAAATTACAAAGCTGCTCGAATTATCTCGAGTGTGCACAGATTTAACAGTTTAGCGTGCACGTTAAGGGGTTAATTCATTAGCATATGGCCCAATATATGACGGGATAAGTAAAATTTTTAATTTTCCAGAATTGCAAAGTACCCTATGAGGCAAGTAAAAAACTGGTTTGTTTTTTGGCTGAGAATTATCTGATTCAAACTCAATAATTTGTTTGTCTTCATACTTCTCTATAGCCTACCGATACTATGAATGCAGTTTAGAATCACGTTGAATTCATTTAGAAAGATAGTTGACCATCGCGGAATGTAATTGGTTCAAAGATGTGTGTTCGGGGAAAATCTTCCGAAGTTTGAAGTTCAACAGCTATACTCGGAAAGCGATGTCAAATAGCTGAAGTTAAATCCCAAAGAGCAGAGCTAGATCAGTGATACAGCGATCAGCGATAGGGCTGTTTGGATGCCCCTATAGTTCAATGTACATTGATTGAATCAAAGAAATCTTTGAGATTGAAAATCCCGATTAGAAGTCATTCCGGTTCAGCGCTAAAAGATTGTGTTTCAAACATAAAAATTGTAACATGTTTTTGGATAAATTATAAATTGGACCGTTTTGATGGAAAAATGAAGAAAAAAACTATTTTAAAAGCACTTGACGCTACCACGTGTACAGTCATCACAAACGTAATTTGATTAAATTAAGATTCCCACATCGCCTGTACGGGGATTCGATCCTGGGACTTCTAATTCTGAGGACCACTGCGCCAAACATATGTTCGCAATGACGGGTTTCAAGCGTATTTATAATAATCTCAATAAGCGTACAATTTTGGATTTTTATTAAAAAAAAATCATTTTTTATCGGAATCAAATAGTGAATCTAAACCATTCTCGAATCAGCGTAATTACATACAGAAAATTTCATCAAAATCAGTCCAGCCGTTTAGGAGGAGTTCTACTACAAACACAGATATAGAAGAATATTACATATAAAGATATATATATATATATATATATACATATACATATATATTACATTGTATATTATATTGTATGTTTTACATTGTATTATAGATATATGTGTATGCATGTATAATATATATTTATAAATATATGTGTTTATATATACACACACACACATATATATATACATGTATATATATGTATATATATGTGTATATATATATATATATATATGTATATATGTATATATATATATATATATGTTTTACATTGTATTATAGATATATGTGTATAGACATATGTGTATGCATGTATAATATATATTTATATATCTTGGATGACTTTCGTAAAAAAATGTAAACAAGTCTCTCAAAGAATATTTTTATTTGTACTTTTAGAATCCATTATTTCTTATGGGATGATCTTCGAGACTTGACGTGCTTTTGTGTATTAAAAATGAACAATCTATAATATCTATATGTCTGTTTATAACCGGAAGTAAAGGGACAATAACGAGGGTGAGTTTCCCGTATTCCATTCTAGTTGACAAAGGTGAAGGAAAAAAACATAGAACACTTTGGCCATTGGCACAGTAAACCTTTAGCGTATATTTTGGAGACTTTTTTTCTTCAATGTGTTCCACTGGAGAGTTATAAATGTATGTGTTTATATACATTCACACACACACTATATATATATATATATATATATATATATATATTACATTTTATTATACGTATATGTGAATAGACATATTTGTATGTATGTATAATATATATTTATAACTATATATGTGTTTATATACATATACACATGAGTTTATACACAAACATGTATATATATATATATATATGTGTGTGTGTGTGTGTGTGTGTGTCTATTATAGGATAAACATTCCTTTAAGTCGGAAGAATTTTGATAGGCGTTCTGGTGTTAATGTAGATATTTTACAATTAATATTAACTAAGTAATATTTGCCTACAGGCTTAGCGTTAAATATAACCTCATAAGGATTGCTTATACGTTACGATTAGCAGTCACCACGATTAGTGATAGTTATGATTTTTTTAAGAGCTACGGTTTACTTTTTGAACATCGAGGGCTAATGAGAACACCTATTACTAGTTGCCATATTATTGAAGAAAGACTCACGTCCTACGTTGATTGTCCACAATTGTACAGTCGTCCCAAATCTCCTCTCGTCAATCGTGATCGAAGATTCCCGAGATTAGCGTTCCCTTTTTCTCGTGTACACGAACAAAAACTTTCCACCAGGAATGTTTTCGTGTATTTGTCACGGCGTCGCGTCCCGATCGAAAACGATCGGTTCCCATTAGCAATGGGAGTGGTGATCCACCCAGTGTTTGCTCCCGCACTCCACCCCATGTGCCATTTACTCTTCCTTCGCTGATCGATGAATCTTGACCTTATAACGGGGCTCTCTCGGCCACACCATTCGTGATCGACGACAAATAAACCGAAATTAAGGGAATAAAATCAATTTGTTTATCAGTTTAGACAAAGTCACACTCTTACATATCTTCTTCTATAACGAAAACGGCCTCTCGTCTAAGTCGTAATGAATAAAAAGTCTCTAAATCACTAAATGATCTTTGCTAATGTACAGAATATATCAAAATAGAAGAAGGTGTAAAGAATTGAGTGATTTTCGTGTTTGAAAAATAGCCTCTCGTTTAAATCGTAGTGTACAAAATATCACTAAATCACCAAACAATCATTACTAATATGGAGAATATACCAAAATAGAAGAAGGCACAAAAGCATTGAGAGCTTTTCATGTTAAAAAAATAACCTCTCATTTTTAAGTCGCAGTGTACAACATATGTAATATCCAAAATATACCAAAATAGAGAAAGTCACAAAAGCATTGAGCTCTTTTCATGGTTCAAAAATAGCCTCTTATTTAAAATCGTAGTGTACAAACTATCACTAAATCACTAAACAATAATTACTAATAAGCAAAATATACCAAAATAGAGGAAGGCACAAAAGCATTGAGCGCTGTTCGTGTTTGAAAAATAGTCTCTTATTTAAATCGTAGTGTACAAAATATCACTAAATCACTAAACAATCATTGATATGCAGAATATACCAAAATAGAGGAAGGTATAAAAACATTGAGTGCTTTTCGTCTTTGAAAACAGCCTCTCATTTAAATCGTACTGTACAAAATATCACTAAATCTCTAAACAATCATTACTAACATGCATCATATACCAAAATATAGGAAGGCACAAAAGCATTGAGGGCTTTTCATGTTTGAAAAAAAAGCCTCTCATTTAAAATTTTAGTGTACAAAATATTACTAAATCATTAAAAAATCATAAATAATATGCTTAATATACCAAAATAGAGGAAGGTATAAAAACATTGAGCGCATTTCATGTTTGAAAAGTAGTCTTTCATTTAAATCGTAGTGTACAAAATATCACTAAATCATTAAACAATCATTACTAATAAGCAGAATATACCAAAATAGAGGAAGATATAAAGCTTTGAGTGCTTTTGGTATTTGAAAAATAGCCTCTCATTTAAATCGTAGTGTACAAAATATCACTAAATCACTAAATAATCACTACTAATATGCAGAATATACCAAAATAAAGGAAGGTATAAACGCATTGAGAGCTTTTCATATTTGAATAATAGCCTCTCATTTTTAAGTCGTAATGTGTAAAATATTACTAAAGGATTGAATAATCATTACTAATATACTGAATATACCAAAATAGAGAAAAGTACAAAAGCACTGAGTGCTTTTTATGCTTGTAAAACAATCAAATACATATATGTTTATTGTTTTCTTGGTTTTTTTCTGAAAGACGCTGCAGTCTACTTTTTTCCTACAAGAGGGCGAATGAAACCGGGACCTACTGTTTAAAGTCGATTCCGAACTGATACGAACATTCATTCTACCAATGGGATTTGAACCCACGTACTCCGGTATTAATAACCACTATTTCAGTCATTCTTCAGATATTCAGCTGAGGTCTAGACATCGCTCTATCTGTTTCGCAAAAGGATGGCTGAACTGTTAGAAAGCTATCTTTCGGAATCCCGTTGCAGTATGTGTCTTAAAGATTCAGAATTAGGTTTTAAGCAGTATATCCTCCTATAAACAGAAAAATAAGATTCTTAGCGCTCCAAACCACACAAAAACCTCAATGAAAGTGTAATCTGCGACAATAGAAGTAAAAGTTTTTTCTTTCTTGAATCGAAGAGGTGCACTAAATCACTATTCAATACTTTCAAACCAAAGCTTACTACATAAAACATCCACGCTAAGATGACAACGTCAGCACATATTCTGATATTTAAAATTTAGCAGCGTTACGCTTATTTAAGACTGTTTCAATTAAATGTTAACGGTTTACTATGTACTTAAAGATGTTAATTATTTAAATTAAAAGAAAGGAAATTGCTTCACGTGGCTTCTGCGTTGAAATATTAATTCCGGAAATTTTATTCAGTAAAGGACATTTAAAGACTCCAACCATTAATAATTAAAATTCCACTAAAACGTTAATAGATTCTAATTCGCTTAAAATGACATAATACCTTTTGAGCCAGAATATCTTCATTTTGATATCTTTTTTATGATTCCTTATGAAATAAAATAACTGCTCGTTTTAAAATTAAAGTTTTACGCTTTTTAAAGACTGGAAATTTACGAAGTTATACTGTTTAGTAATTTCAAGCAAGGTTTTATTAAGCCCTGAATGCAAAGTTTTTTTTTAAAGGCCGACCAAAAAAAATCAATTTTTTTATGTAAAAAACACAATTTAGAACGTTGTCTTACCAAGAAAATTACAAAAAAGCAAAAATAATCAAAATTTTTGTTGCAATTTTGGATTTTGATAACATTGCAGAAAATAGTCGAATATTGTAATATTACAAGCACAACGACTTTTATATCTTTCTTTTCGAATTCCCATTTCAGAATAATCAGAATTATTCAATTCAGAATTCAGAATTTCAAAATCTGAATCTGAATACGCTGTCGGAAAGCGGCTCACAAGGAAAAGATAAGTCGTAAGTGATAAGTAGAAAAAATAATATACATTTTATACTTGAATAAGTAAGTGTTATAGCTTACAATCCCATGTAAATGACAAATATCAATAAAACGATTGTTTCTTTTTTGCCTTCACATTGTTATTTTCAATTCTCGATTGCATTCGAGTGGGAAAAATTATAGCAACATAAAGTAAAATGCCATCTGGAGTGTGCACAGTTTGGACAGTTTAGCACGCTCGAGTTAAGTCGAGCGTGTACGTTAAGGGGTTAATCAAACATAATATATATATATATATATTATATATATATATATATATATATAAATATAAATATATATATATATATATATATATATATATATATATATATATATGTATGTATATATATATGTATAAATATATATTATATATATATATTATATATATATGTATATATATATGTATATATA
Organism: Pardosa pseudoannulata; assembly: GCA_032207245.1. Classification (NCBI taxonomy): domain Eukaryota; kingdom Metazoa; phylum Arthropoda; class Arachnida; order Araneae; family Lycosidae; genus Pardosa; species Pardosa pseudoannulata. Next base: position 78,505,509 of record CM063506.1, on the reverse strand, counting down.
TATATATATATATATGTATATATATATGTATATATATTATATATTATAATATATTATTTTTATATATAATATATATTATATATATATTTATGTTATATATATGTATATTATATTATATAATATGTGTATAATATGAATTATAAAATATGGTAATATTATATATATATAATATGTATATAAATATATATTATATATGTATATATATGTATTATAAATATGATATATATATGTATAAATATATATATGTGTATATATTGTCTTTATGTAAATTATAATTAAAAAATATATATATGTATTTAAATATAAATGTAAGTATAATGATATATATTGTATAAATATATACATATATATATATAAATATTATATATATATATATATATGTATATATATATATATATATATAATATATATATATATATATGTGTGTGTGTGTGTATATACGTCTATGTACGTATATATATGCAATGTATATGTATATATATACAAAATTATTACACTTAAAATATATTTATAAAATTCTCATTCTTTTATATCTATCTTTCCAGCTATGAATTCTCAAAATTAAAAGGAGTGTTCGCGACTTGAATTCTTTCAAACCATTTCCCAAAGCTAACTCCGAAATAAATGATAATTTTCTGCCCACTCGCCACAAGTTTCATCTGTCTCAATGAAATTGTTCACTTTTCCAGTGATCTCAGTTCCTCTCTCATGGTTAATATCGCTGACTAAGCTACTCTTTCTTGGGGAAAGAATTCGTCTTATCTCTCGCTTGCGGAAATGGGAACATTGTAATTAAAGTGTTTCGGATCATAATTCTGTTCTTTTAGAAATATGTCTTTACTCAGCCTTAAATAAAAATTCAAGAACTTCTATGTTATTTCAATGGAGCCACGATGCATATATTACACATTTCTTTGTAGTAATGCAATTAAAAATAATAGAGGTTAATTATTGAGGCGGATAATTTCGCCATACATATATATATATTTATATATATATTATATATATATAATATATATATATATATATATATATATATATATAAAATATATATATATAACAAATATTTACATCACACATATAATATGTATAAATTATAGATACATGAAAGTCCGTGTACAAACTTGGAGGGGAGATAGAGAACTTCGTATTCATAATTACATAGGAAAGCATAGGCGGAAACGTAACCCTTACGAGATAAAGAGACACAAACACTACAAGGAAACACACAGAATGTAGTGTAAAACGCTTTATTTTTATTATACAAAAAATAACAATAATAAATAAAAAGTATTACAGGAGGTGTTCGAAATTGCTGCCATTGGCATGAATGCACCGCATGACACCGACGTGACATGGTTGGAAGACATTTTCGAAAATGACGGGATTTCACGGATCGTAAAAGCAGCAATGGATATTCATGCCACCAGGTCCATTGCAGAATTGACGGACGTGTCATACACAAGGCTTTTCATGGTACCCCAGAGAAAAAAATCCAGAACAGATACATCAGGGGATCTGGGAAGCCAAGCGACGGGGCCACCACGCCCAATCCACCTGTTTGGAATTCGCCGGTCCAAATGATGAACACACCCTATTCGAATACGGGTGTTCGTGATGTTCGTGGCCGTCCAGAACGTTCAATCGCGTCTCTGAAGGATCCATGTTCTTTCTGATGCACCCTGGCGAAACATTTGATGATTCGGTTGCCGCCTCGTTGGATATTCCCGATACAACTGAACAGCAGCACGTCCATTTCCGTTGGCTAGACCGTAATGAAATGGATATCTGCCGACTCAGCGTTTGTAAAATTATTCACGTTCATCGCACACCGTCTGTGTTTGAACTGAGGAAACCACACGTGCCGATCTTGAGAGGTCGCGTATAGCGCCACCTATTGCTTTTCGCCCATGCTTTCTATGTCATTTTTGACTTCTAACAATGTTCTCTACCTCCCCTTCAAGTTTGTACACTGACTTCGGTGACACCCTGTGTGTGTGTATAATATATATATATATATATATATATATATATCTATATATATATATTATTATATATATATAAATGCATATATATATATATATATAAATGCATGTAGTGATAAAAATAGCACATAAAAAAAAACTCGAAAGTTCCCTCCAGACTATGGTCCACTGGAAGCCATTACCACCGTCTGGAGGGGGTATGGCTTATCGAGGTCGACGATGGCAGACGAAAAAATGGCCTTGGCGGAAGATGGCTTCGGAAGCGGTTTTTCTTCAAAGATCAAAGACAGCCAGTATGCGCTACTAAAGTGCGCAGTAGACTCTATGGACGTATCCAAGGGTTCTGCTCATTTAGTGGTCCAGTATGTGGATGCAACCCGTGAACCATCCTGCAAGGTCGCCATTAGTACCAACACTGGAGTGCGCTACTAAAGTACGCATGCTGGCTGTCTTTTGTCTTTGAATAACGTATAGCGCTAAGCATTAGTACCAACACTGGAGTGCGCTACTAAAGTACGCATGCTGGCTGTCTTTTGTCTTTGAATAACGTATAGCGCTAATTTTTATCCCTTCATGCATATACGTACATATATAGAGAGAGAGGGATATATGTGTGTGTGTGTGTGTGTATGTAAACCGGAGAAATTACTCCACTCGTCACATAAGAAAATTGGCTGTAGTGTGGAAGCCACAGAACATTCATTTTTTCATCCTAACTTAGAGTAGAAATTTATCCAGAATCACGAACAGATAACTTGCTGAAAACTAAACTTTACGTGAGAGTGCATGCACTTGTATATGGTAGATATATAAGCGCCAGATTATCCCTTATTCAGAAGACTGTATATGGACAGTGCTCTTCTTTTATTACTTGTGCATGATTATTGTTTTACACGCAGTGCGTGGCTTGTCTGAAACTAAAAATGGCTAGTTTTTATGTCCCGAAATGTCCTTTTAATTACATGTCAAAATAATTTAATTCTTTTAAATAAACTCACCTGATAGCGTTTAAAAACAAACAGAGATATATATATATGAAATCTACGAAAAGTTAGATATTGTCACTGAGATAAAGAAAGGGGGGAGTCCAAAGGCTAGGCCATGGGGAGAAATGAAGCCTAGTAGAACCAAAGTTTTAAGAAGACTCCTAGAAGAAAACCCCAGCTAATCTAGTCCCAGGGGAATAAATAGTTAAAGGGATCAAGTCGAAGATGATTTACAGAGTTGGGGAACTGGAAACTAAAGACATCTAGTCAGGTGAAATGGAAAAAGACTTAAAGGAGGACAGTGTCTTTCAAGGGATGTAGTACCAATGATGAGGAGGATAATGATAATAGCTTTTAAACTGTGTTTCCAGATAATATATTTGTATGCTTTCTTACCATATTTACTTTACTTATTTCAGCTTATTAGTTTTACTTTGGAAGAATACATTAAATTTACTATGGATTCAACTGTTGTTTTCGATCAGAAAACTCCCCACCCCTCTTTTGCCATAAAAAACACAGCGCAACCTGATTTCAATTACGAATTACTGTAATTAATTTTTTTAACTCATCTTCCCAAAGAGAAAAAAAAATTTCACAAATCTTGAATTTATAGAGTATTATATATTGCCTATTACTATTGAATTTCTTGCAATTATTATCTGGTTTCCGAAACTGTTATTTTAGTTCATAAAATAACATCTTGGATCAGCTAAATACGGTAATATTTATGTGATAGGGTTTGTTCATAAAATAACATCTTAGCGTAGCTAAATACGGTATTATTTATGTGATAGTGTTTGTTCATAAAATAACATCTTAGCGTAGCTAAATACGGTATTATTTATATGATAGTGTTTGTGCATAAAATAACATCTTAGCGTAGCTAAATACAGTATTAATTATGTGATAGTGTTTGTTCATAAAATAACATCTTAGCGTAGCTAAATACGGTAATTATTTATGTGATATGGTTTTTTCACAAGTTTTGTAAAAATAAGAGCAAAAACATAGCTAACGAATAATATTTAATTTTATATGAGTATACAATAAGTTCGAGGGAAAGCTCCTCCCGAATTTTGATGTGGTTTTTTTATAAATATCTATAATATATTTCGTAATAAACTGCTTTAAGATATATTTTTTTACAGACAGTTTCTTACAGTTGAGGCTGATTTCAATTTATAGTTTAAGTTCGTAGTTTCTTCTGAACATTTACAAGAAAACAACTCTGTATTTTTTGAAAAGAAAAAGTTTTCTTGAGGAATACTGACAGGTTAAGAAATAGTTTTTTAAGCTCCTGTCAAAATTAATCTCTAAGTTGTTTTCTGCTATTACTAATCCCATTCGTCAAGATAAAAATTTACCAGGAGCTAAAGATTTTGTGTCATGAGAATATAAGTAAAAAGGAGAAAGAGTATAAGAGAAGGGTGATATTACAAGGGCATATAAAATAGTTATAGTTTGAAATAGCGATGAATTGTAAACGATAAATTATGCAGTTATATGCTAATCGATGAATCAAAGAGT
>CM063506.1:78476008-78491008 GCA_032207245.1 Pardosa pseudoannulata | reverse complement strand
GAGTCATCAATGACCCACACAAAGATCAGAGACAATTACGTCATGCTTTCTACTAGACACCTTAATGAAAGTGGACATTCTCACATTAATAATGTGAAATAAATCATTAATTTAATTGTGAAATATATTATTATAATAATAAATATATTAATAATAATAATAATAATTTCGTCGATATTTCCACATCAATCGAATAAGATTGAGGTCTAAAAATTAGAGAAATAAGAATGGCAGAATTGAATTCAAAATGAAATAAATCTTCCAGGTTAAAATTGTTAAAATGAAAGAAATCAAATAAACAGAGCCAAAAAGGGGGGGGGAAATGTATCCTCTAAAAACCCATTCTAAACGTTATCAAATGAATGATGTACATAAAAAATTTCAATTATTTTAAATACAAGGAAAATATATCAAATGGTGGAAAAAATGAGTAGCCAAACGCAATTTAGATTTAAAAAGCCTTTTATCTCCAAACAATTTGACCTACCTAAAACATTCACAGTGTTTTTCTGAATCCCCATGCAACGTTCCTTCAAGATCGACCAATCCATTCGAAAACGCATAGCGAACGTACAGATATGTAATGATATTAAGCTACAAAACCAACCAACGTAATTACAAGTCTATCCAAAAATAACTTTTGGTCTATTCTATCCTTTTATGGCAAAACTTGGCGAATATCTGTTTGTTTTTTCTATCGAGTTGGCAAGTACAAAAACACAAATTAATTCCTGCTGAGTTCAGCCTTCTTATATAATTTAGTGACGCTTTTTCTGGCGTTATCACATGACTAACCACTAAAACCTAGACTGGCTGGATCACAAACCTATAAAATGTGATATACGGGTTTTTCACCCTAAAAGCTTTTGAAATATGATGCTATAATAAATTGCATTTCTCTTTTCCAAAACTCTTTGTTTTCTCTTCGGCTACGTTTTTACTTACGGCTGCATCCAAGCCAATGTGGATTTTCTTAACTTTGTAATGGGCTAAATTGCCCATTACATATACACTGTCTACCAATAAGTATTTGGACACATACCTGTAATAGAAAAGAAAAATTAACTTTATTCAAAATGAATAGTTGGTAGAGCTTCCACGAGACGCAATTACAGCTTGAACCCTCCGGACATTCTTTCCACAAGACTTTGTATTACAGCTAGTGGTATTATCTTCCACTGGGCTTGGAGTAGACAAGCTCCTTCGCCAATTTTGGACGGGTAATTCACCCCTTAATTCGGCGATCCAACTCGTCGCAGAGGTTTACGATAGGGTTCAGGTCGGGGCTCTGGGCAGGCCAATCCATTCGATGAACTCCATTGACACCATACGAAGCCTTGGTTAACCTCGAAACATGACAAATGGCAATTTTGATCCAATTTCGATGTGCTTTGCACCATATTAACCGAGCAGCTGGGTTGGAGTTTGGGATCAAAGGCTTATGGGAAGCATCACGACCATGAAAATCAAGCAGATGTGCTTCCTTACGGATGGTATTCATTGAAACAATACTCCCGGATGCCTGCTAAAACTCGCGGATGAGGGTCATCGGTTGGGTGCGTTCTTCCAAATTTCTGTGGACAGCACTCATCGGTCTCTATCTCCCAATTTCGTTGGTCTGCCGACTCGGGGCACATTCCGATCCGGGGCACTTCTTAATCACATAGACCACTGTCGATTTTGGGTACTTCAGATCGCTAGATATGTCCTTTAAGGATCGGCCACATTTGTGATACACGATAATTATACTACGCGATGTATACCGGCGGAGGCTGTGACGTACCTCAGGCCCGCAGATATCGTCATTTGCAAAGGTGTCCAAATACTTATTAGTAGACAGTGTACACATACATGCAAATCTCATACTGTCCCAATGATGTCCTTTTTTAGATGTTTATTTATTTCGAGAAGTAAATAGTCGTGTCGGTGTATTTTGTTTGGATGGTGTTTCGATTAGAATAATAATTACCTGATTTGACAAAGTTTATCGATGTGATGATATATTTAACGGCTGATTATGTTGTTTCTGAACAGGATGCGGCTGATGTGATGGGGCGCGCAGTAGCATGCCAAACAGCGTGCCGATTTCTACTCCGACACCGCCACCCCCTTCGCCCCTACCCCATTCTCGACTCGCCAGGTCCCACAACAGGAGGTTCCACGTCCGATTCCCGGGAGTCGACTCAGAGGAGCACCTGCTGAACTGTGAGTATTCCCTACACTCTCTCTCTCTCTCTTCCTCTCTCTTTCAACAGAATGCTTCGAAAGATGCTAAATAGAAAACGGACCAGCTCTAAGGGACGAGGAGACGAGTCCGAGTGTTAAATTCAAGGTGTACTATTTTGACTAAAAAAAATATTGATATGTTAAAAATCGAATCAAATCGAATTAATACTGATCGATATTTTTTCTTTTGGGAAAAATCTACATTTCGTATTTATACTATTTATGTCTAAAGGTAAAAGTATTTACAATCCATAATTTTAACACTTTGACTGCCATGGCTATCATATGTGATATCCAATGATATTTCCGTTGAGACACTGGCTATCCGATATGATAGCTATGGTGTTTTAACACTTCAGGCCATGGCTATCAAAGATGTTATCAGTTACATGAAAATCGTATTGGAGTTTGATTGTTGGGCTCCCTACGATGTGTTAGGTATACGTGGTTTGCGCAAATTGGTATATGTGACGATTTTATGAGCTAAGTTTTATGAAAAATTAAATATTTGGAACATGCAACAAAAAAGGGAATATATATAAATAGAGAGAGTTTGTTTTAAAATATTGTTTGTTTTGAAATATTGTTTTTATATATAGTTTTATGTTGAAAAAATACAAATTACACAAAAAAAAAAGTTTGGCCCCGTTGTGAACATTTGCAATTTTGGCTTGGCAGTCAAAGTGTTAAAGAAACCAAGCCGAATGAGAAGGGTGCTGCTTGTTTTTATCAGTGTTCGTAGGTTCAAATTCCATTTGTTCATAACCGTTCGGACTTGACGTTCAGCATATTATGCTATGTTGTGGAAGAGGTTAATTAAAAAAAAATGGAAATGAAATTACTCAACACACCAGCTATGAACCAGGTCTGTTGATAAAATCAAGTGAAAGACACACAAGATATAAATGAGAGGAGACTTTCCGTTGACGAAAATTTATTTTAACACTTAACTTAAATACTTAAACATTACAAACCTATTTGCAATATATTTCAAGTTTGGCCAATACACATAAAAGGTTAAATATAACGCATAAAAGGTTGAATATAAATTGCAAGGCAGTGACATAAGGTCAAAGAGGCTGGAGCCCAGGAACCGCTAAAAAGTGGTACAAGCAGCCTCCGCTTACGTTGGTTTCTTTTTTATATCTTTCCTCTGCCATGATCTCCTGATAATTGTTGATAGAACAAACACACTGGCGTTTCATTCTCTCGTGTAGGCTAGGGTTGGCAAACCCGACCTGTCTAGCTAGGGTCAGAGCAAGACAGGACGCTGGAATCACTTCCTGTACTTTTTCCGGTCAGTCTCTTCGTAGGTAACCCACTATGACAACGAGGATGTTTATTAATGGAACATTTTGTTGCATAGCAGCATGTCCCGGTCTCAATGGCCCTCATGCAGCAAAAAAGTAGACCGTAGCTCTCTCTAAACTAAACCGAACCTAAATAAAACAGCCATAAAATGCGATATTTATAATTATATAGCCTAAAATTCTATATGTATTATGTACGTGTCATGGGAACATGGAAAATCTCCGTAACTATATTGTGAGATTCATTTCACAACATTTAAATATTCCAGGGATATAAAGAATTGGGGAATTATCCTTTTAGACTATCTTTCATTTTAGTTTATTTTATCGAATTCAATAAATATTTTTTGCTGTATTGAGTCTATTTTCCTTAAGTATTTAAGTTTTGGGGTTTGTATTTATCCCATATTTATTTATTTTTTTAATATTTCTCTAATAATCAGTGGAAGTAAAACTGAATTTTGCATTCTATTTGCTAGAGCCGGTCCTGATTGCAATCACATAAGTTAGAACAAACCCTAACCAATAGACAAGGCAAGCAACTGCCTATGACGGTAAAAATGTATGACGGTATTCCGAGTAACATATCTATCTGCACTATTGAAATTATTTAATTATTTATATATTGTTGACTTGACATGAACAAAACTGAGCCCTCTCATTTTTGGCATCATTATTGCCCGATATTTGGTATTCAGCGTAACATATCTATCTGCACTATTAAAATTATTCATTTTCATTGCTGACTTGGCATGAGTAAAAGAGAGCCCTCTCATTTTTGGCATCATTATTGCCCGATATTTGGTATTCCACGTAACATGTCAATCTCCACTATTGAAATTATTCATTTTCATTGTTGACTTGGCATGAGCAAAAGAGAGCCCTCTCATTTTTGTCATCATTATTGCCCGATATTTGGTATTCCACGTAACATGTCAATCTCCACTATTGAAATTATTCATTTTCATTGTTGACTTGGCATGAGCAAAAGAGAGCCCTCTCATTTTTGGCATCATTATTGCCCGATATTTGATATTCCACGTAACATATCTATCTGCCCTATTTAAATTATTCATTTTCATTGTTGACTTGGCATGAGCAAAAGAGAGTTCTCTCATTTTTTTTCCTCATTATTGCCCGATATTTGGTATTCCATGTAACATGTCAATCTCCACTATTGAAATTATTCATTTTCATTGTTGACTTGGCATGAGCAAAAGAGAGCCCTCTCATTTTTGGCATCATTATTGCCCGATATTTGGTATTCCACGTAACATGTCAATCTCCACTATTGAAATTATTCATTTTCATTGTTGACTTGGCATGAGCAAAAGAGAGCCCTCTCATTTTTGTCATCATTATTGCCCGATATTTGGTATTCCACGTAGCATATCTATCTGCACTATTGAAATGATTGGTTTCCATTGTTGGCTTGGAGTAAATAATTAAGGGTTCTAATATCTTATGTTCTTAAAATGCCACAGTATTAAACCAACTTTTGTTCAGGAGTATAAGAGAAGGTAAGTGGAAGTTACTCTGGATGTTTTCTTTAAATTTTAAAGTATTTTTTAAGCTTAGGAGAAACGGCGTTATTTCAGTTAGCCAAAGACGCCAAAAGCGATAGGGCCGATGCTGCCTTCATACAGAATGTCTATAAAAGGTCTGACAAGTTTTAATGTTTAATAATTTCTAAAATAATGAAGATTCTTATCAAGGCAAAAATGTTATCATTTATCATTAGTTCTCCTGAATTACACTAAACGGTACTTACGAAATAAAGGCATTCTATGATCGATATTTTACGATGATAGAATTAATGCATAAACAATGTCTGATTTTAAAAAAATATTGGTTTTAAAGGGATAAAATTGCACCAAATGAAACGAGAAATCGATGCGGGAAAACGAATAATGCGGGAACGGTAAGTGGAGGTGGTCAGTGTATTTCTTAATAGTAAAAACTGCGTTCTACTTGTTTTCATTCTTCTTCTAAAATATCAGAGCATTGGATCTATATAAGATTCTTTGTGTTTTTTCGGCAAAAATAAGTATATTCCATTTCGTTTCCTTTTTTAAAACTTTGAACTGCGATATTTGCACAAGTAATGCACCGCTTAAACTTTGGTAACGAAAATAAACCAGCCTTGTTTTCTTCCGTCTCACATACAGTGGTTTGAGTAGAACGGTGATCAATAATTTGCTTCCACCAATAAACTCCGCTTTTCCTTTTTGGGAAAAACAAACACAGGAAAGCCTATTTATAGAATATAACCAAATCCTGTGTAATACCGGAGTTTGTTTTTCAGACTCATCCATAGTTCTTTTGTAGACACTGAGCCTCATTTCTCGTTACATTAATTATTACTTTATCTCTTATTACGTAAAATAACGAGTAGAATTTTCATTTCTCGTTTCATCACATATAAAAATACTTTTTCTACTACTTAAATTAAGAGGACTGTGTAAAAAGAGATTTTGTAAATTATTAACTTAATATTGAGGTAACCGTCCGCATTCAAATAATGGTTTCCTTGATCAAAATCGAAAAAATAAATATTCTTTTATTTTAAAAATCAGACTTTAAAGAAACAAATTCTTGTTTCTTTAAAGTCTTTCTTTAAAGATTTCGGAAACAAATTCTTGTTTGTTTTATAAAAGTGCCTCACTTTTTTTGATTGGCTTTAAAGCTGGCGAAATGGGCTTCGCGACTGCCCATCGATCCGGTATGCTCAAGGCTTTGATGGCCTGTTTCTGAGTTAATTACAAAGACTTGATTGCAATGAACACTCTATAAAAGTACCATAAATAGTACAATTCTCGACTATCACAAAGATAGAAGGACTGTAATTTTTGGTCAATTACGTGGTCTGAAAACTAACGTTAAATTGCCCACTTATAAGTAGTACAGTTTTTTGTAAAAACCGAAGGTTCACTTAACTTGGGTGGATGGTGGTAAAAAGAGTGATTCAAGGATGACTTCACAGCATACACTTTCATGAATAAACAAGAGAGCGTTAGATTGTGAGCAATTGTTGCTCTTCTACTAAATGTATATTCTTTTAATAGAGCTAGCTCACAGTATCGTAAATTTAACTTACAAATACGTTTGGAAAAAAGTGCCTTCGCTCTGAATAACAAAGCTATGTAAAACAAGTGAGTAATCAATCATATATGTTATGATTGCCTTGGTAACGCATTTTTTAATCTATTCATACAGTAATGGTCCCGATTTAAACTTATAAATGGCAAGCATTATCAACCATAAAAATCGATATAAATTTACCAGAGAGTTATTTAATTAAGTATAATTTTGTACAGTATCCCTGATTCATAAGTTGAAAATTTCTTAGTTTTTTAGTGCACATTTTTTATTAGTTTTAGTATTTTTTGTGTTAACTAGGAAGTTAAGACATACATTCGTGGTATATAATAAAAAATTACAAAGACAACAATCCTGACTTGCTAATTTTTCCCATCCTGGAAGAACTTCTGTATCTTTGTACTTGGACATTATGCTGTCTAAGCTGCTGTCACTAAGTGTGATCTCAAACCGCAAGCCAACTGGAATACAGGAATACCACCTTCGGACATCATCGTCCCCATATCGTATGCGGATGTTTCCGTATAGTCACTGTCCAGTTCACCAACATCTGTTCATTCCACAGTTTCTACTTTCACATTTTCCAATTTCTTCTCTTTTCTTTTGGTGGACCAATAATTATGAAGGATAAAATATGCTAAAAGGAATGCGCATGCAACATCCTACCATTCCGCGAGGGAAGAAGGTCATGGAAAGAACAAAATCCTGCTTTTCAGTAGAATGTTTTTAAAAATAGCTTGTAAAAGTTCTCAAAATGAATATTAGACATTGTTATAAAATGATTTAAGTTCTTCAAATCTTATACATTGAAAATTACAATAATCGATCTTGATTTCTTCAAACCTTTTAATTTAAAAATTAGTAGAATAGTCTGCATTTACAGTGCTTTTACAATATTTGCTAATTCGACAAGGAAAACCATTAAAAGGACTATAAATGTCCTGGAAAATGAATGAGGGAAGAAATGTTCTGAAATAGCTGATGAATTCTTCAGGCCGATTTCGCTGAAATTTTCACAGTTTTTTTAAACCAGCATGTTAAGGTTTGGTTTGATTTGGAGTGCAACGATCTACTTTTTACAACGAGGGCTAATGAGACCGGTACCTACAGCTTAAAGCCAATTCCGAACGGCTACGACCATCCATGCCACTGTGGGATTCGAACCCACGAACTCCGGTACCGAAGGTCAGCACTCTAACCAAATTGGCCATGCAGTGTGTTAAGAGTACGATTTGAATAAAATCTTATAGACAGATATGCTGTTTCTGCCGTTTCTTTAATTCAGCGTAGTATTGCTACAGAGCCTAAAAGCTTAACTAGAAACGTGAAATTTCAAATATATATTACTAGAACATTTTTTAACTCGACTAACTCCTTAATTGGGAGAAGGGGAATTAAAATAATAAAAATTTGGCATTGAATATTTTACCTTCAGGACATTTCCAACACCTACTTTTCTAGCACGAGGTGACATTTCAAGCAAGATATTTTTCATCCTATACTACAATCAATTTTTTTTAATTTTCATTAATATTGTCAGTTTGAAATCAAAAATCTCATTCTCCGAAATATTTTGGTTTTACATTATCTAAGCCTCTATAGCTATATTCCTCTAGAACATTGAATATATTTATCCGACGGGAAATAAATTGGTAATCGATAGGTAGTGTTTGCATGTAATGCCCTTAATTACGTTCTTTTTATACAATAATAACCGTTCATGACATCACTACGAATCCAGTAGAAGTATAGTTATTTATACCTCGGGTGTTTTACAAATTTTCAGAATTTCTACTGCTTTTTACAGAGTAAAAAAAGTTTTGTAATCACGAATAAATTTCGGCGATCAGATATCAACGTATATGCTTGTTTTCGCCCATGCTTGGGTGAACTTTGGCCAGTCTCAGTGTTACATCTGTATGAAAGTACATGGATACGCTAATTTTGAAACTTGAAATATCCATATTGGCCATTCTTGAATTGGTTGTGACTAGCAGAAATATAAAAAAAGATACATAATATATTCGCATAAATACTACTGTAGTGTCTTAGTGAAAATAAATATATCCATATTGACCATTCTTGAAATGGTTGTGATTAGCAGAAACATAAAAAAGATGCATAATATTCGATAAATAATAAAATTATGTCTTAATAAAAATAAATATATCCATATTGACCATTCTTGAACTGGTTGCGACTATCAGGAATATAAAAAAGATACAGAATATATTCACATAAATAAATATTACTGTAGTGTATTAATAAAAATAAATATATCCATAATGACTATTCTTGAACTGGTTGTGACTAGCAGAAATATAAAAAAGATGCATAATATATTCACATAAATATTACTGTAGTGTCTTAGTAAATATAAATATATCCATATTGACCATTCTTGAACTGGTTGTGACTAGCAGAAACATAAAAAAGATGCATAATATATTCGCATAAATGAATATTATTGTAGTGTCTTAATAAAAATAAATATATCCATATTGACCATTCTTGAACTGGTTGCGACTATCAGGAATATAAAAAAGATACAGAATATATTCACATAAATAAATATTACTGTAGTGTCTTAATAAAAATAAATATATCCATAATGACTATTCTTGAACTGGTTGTGACTAGCAGAAATATAAAAAAGATGCATAATATATTCACATAAATAAATATTACTGTAGTGTCTTAATAAAATTAAATATATCTATAATGACTATTCTTGAACTGGTTGTGACTAGCAGAAATATAAAAAAGATGCATAATATATTCCCATAAATATTACTGTAGTGTCTTAATAAACATAAATATATCCATATTGACCATTCTTGAACTAGTTGTGACTAGCAGAAATATAAAAAAGATGAATAATATATTCACATAAATATTACTGTAGTGTCTTAATAAAAATAAATTTATCCATATTGATAATTTTTGAACTGGTGGTGACTAGAAGAAATATAAAAATGATGAATAATATATTCACATAAATAAATATTACTGTAGTGTCTTAATAAAAATAAATATATCTATATTGAACATTCTTGAACTGGTTGTGACTAGCAGAAATATAAAAAAGATGAATAATATATTCACATAAATATTACTGTAGTGTCTTAATAAAAATAAATTTATCCATATTGACCATTTTTGAACTGGTGGTGACTAGAAGAAATATAAAAATGATGAATAATATATTCACATAAATAAATATTACTGTAGTGTCTTAATAAAAATAAATATATCTATATTGAACATTCTTGAACTGGTTGTGACTAGCAGAAATATAAAAAAGATACATAATATATTCACATAAATAAATATTACTGTAGTGTCTTAGTAAAAACAAATATATCCATATTGACCATTCTTGAACTGGTTGTGACTAGCAGAAATATAAAAAAGATGTATAATATATTCACATAAATAAATATTATTGTAGCGTCTTAACAAAAATAACTTCATATTCCACACGAAAATATCAAACTGTTTTGTTTTACCAAATTGCGTAAAACTAAAAGTTCCAGGTCGGAAAACAGCACGTTATAGTTTAGGTTCCGATTTATATCAGTTATAAAAAAAGTAAAAAAAAAACATACGATCTCCTCTCTCGTGCCGGGAATTCATTAAATGGTAAAGGTTAAGAGTTCCACTAACATTTAGATGCGCTCTATTAGGCCGCGACAGTTCCGAGACGTTTCCCGAAATGGCAAACCTGTCAAATGGGCTACAGCCAAAGCAAATATTTTTCATCTGCTATGCACCCCGTGATAGCGACAGAATACACACTCTCTCAAGCACGCACGCACACACGCACTTGGCGAATAGTGCTTGGATCAATAGGACCCGGCGGAAGAGTACGTGTTGCTGACAGTAAGGAGTAAAGACGCGAGGGCAAATTCTACAGTTTTTTTTTCCTTCTTTCCTTTAAAAGAGCTGTCTTTTCACCATAAAGGGTATAAAATATCTTTCACAAAGCGGGGGAATTAACCTAGAAAGCGGAGAGTTCAGGATAGTTGTTTTCTTTTTAACGGGAGAAATCTTTAAGAGAACTATTGTGTACTTTTGTATTTGCTTACATATACATACATAACACTTATCTGTACATACAAATAAATAAAATGCCTTTTAATTAACCTACAATTTTAAAATGAATTAACCCATCCAAGTATCACAACAGCAATTATTTTATTGAAAGGAAAGTTGAAAAGAAAATTAGTGCATGATGTTTTCAAAGTGAGAGCTTTCAAAGGTGTAACAGTAGCTCAGATTAGTAACAAAGTTACCAGTTAAAAGTTCATGTTTTCTCTATTGATGCTTAGAAAAACGTCAATAAATTACCTCTTGAGGCTTATAATGTCTCTAGGCTTTTTCTTGTAAACCAAATCTTTCATGTGACTTAGATAGAAATAGTATGGATTCATATCTGGTGAATACAATAGACAATGCAGTGCATCAGGATGACTGTTCGAGTATTGATATGTGTTTCTCTATTTATGCTATTTGTGTGGCTCCACAGTTAAAAATTCCAAGGACTCATAGCTGATGAATGCGGTGGCCAATGCAGTACACCAGGATGAGAAGACTGTTCGATTATTGATAGGGGATCACTTTGAAACATCATCCATTGGATTTCTTACTAGCTCATGTGTTTCTCTATTAATGCTTACAAAAAATAATGGTAAATTACCTATTGAGACTGATAATGTCTCTAGGCATCTTCTTAAACTACTTCGATAGACCAAGTCTTTTTCGTGGCTCCACAGTTAAAAATTTCAAGAGCTCATAACTGATGAATACCGTGGCCAATGCAGTGCCCCAGGATGAGATGACTGTTCGATTATTGATAGGGGATCACTTTGAAACCACCATGCATTAGTTTCCTTACTAGCTTATGTGTTTCTCTATAATTCTTATAAAAAATGCTTGTAAAATACCTATTAATGCTGATGATGTCTCTAGGCTTCTTCTTAAACTACTTGGGTAAACCAAGTTTTTGGCTCTACAGTTAAAAATTCCAAGGATTCATAACTGATGAATACCGTAGCCAATGCAGTGCACCAGGATGAAATGACTTTTAGATTATGGATAGAGGATCACTTTGAAAATATCATGCATTAGTTTCCTTACTAGCTCATATGTTTCTCTATTAATGCTTACAAAAAAGTTTGTAAATTGACCTATTTAGGGTGATGATGCCTCTAGGCTTTTTCTAAAACTAATTTCGTAAAGCAAGTCTTTTGCTTAGCTCCACAGTTAAAAATTCTAAGGATTCATACCTGATGAATACGGTGCCCAATGCAGTGCAACAGGATGAGATGACTGTTCGATTTTTGATGGGAGATCACTTTCAAACATCATGCATTAGTTTTTTTACAAGTTCGTGTGTTTCTCTAGTAATGCTTACAAAAATGTATGTAAATTACCTATTGAGGTGTCTCGAATGCTAACGAAAATGTTTGTAATTCATCTCTTGATGCTGATGAGGTTTCTCGGCTTCTTGTAAACCAAGTTTTTGGTATGACTCCACAGATAGAAATTGCAAGGATTCATCCCGTTTTCTTGTACATTAAGACTTTCATGCGACTTCAGAGATAGAAATCGCATGGATTCGTAACTAATGAATACTTTGGCCAATACAGTGCACCAAGAGGACTGTTTGTATTGAAAAGGGATCAGTTGTAAAACAATATACATTAATTTCCTTTTCAACGTTCTTTTCAATAAAATATCTATTTCATGCTATCTGCAATGGCGCATGAGTTATTTCATTTTAAAATGGTGTATTAATTAACCCTTTCCGGCATGGTGGGTTAAATTCTGTCAATGAGGAACTTGTTGCACCCACTGAAAAAACAATTCTTGAAGAGGATGATAGTGTGGTATATTTCGTTCAATATTTCGTTCTTGAATCTGCTATCGGCTTTGGCACTGCGAGTTGGAAAGTGGATTCAATTATAGTAAACCACAATGCTGGATCAGTAGGAATAAATACAGGAATTTTCACTGCAGCCGTTTCAGTCATTTTGCTAGCAAATACAAAATAATTCAGTTGTCATCACGTCCGGGTCACCAATGTGGTATGGTTGCGTAGGTGGTTTATATAACACTGACTCCAATTAAATTAAAACATCATTTTATTTTAAGTAAGGCCTGCTTAAGCTCGATAGCACGTGCACACTCTGGTTCACCTCACCACCAATTCAAGTTTTTGAGTACATGTGTACTCGCTCAGTTGAAGTAGCAGTGAAGGTGATATTTGATTTGCATAAAGTTCACCATGGAGTATGGATACATTACGATAATAGTAAAGATGATAGTGACTCAGAGGTTGAAGGACTTTCTGTTCCTGTGGTTCCAACATGGACGAAACGTAATATTTTCGTATTTCTAATGGTATTCTTGTATTATTGGAATTATTCTCATACTTCATATATTCTTCTTATATTATTCTCCTACTATTCGATTTTTTCTCGTAATACTCTCATATTTCGTATATTATGCTCAGATTTTTCATATTTTTATATTTCTTATATTATTATTGTATTTTGCATATTATTCTTATATATTCCTAAAGTTTTATATATATTAAATGGTTTTATATTTTTATTTTTATCTTTTATGCAATTTACAAGAATATTTTTTCTGTAAATATATCATTTTTATTCGTTTATTGAATACATTACATAAAACATTTAGTGGATCTCGCTGTTGCTTATCATATACCTTTGTTGTATATTGGGTCATTTTTTGTCCCACATCTGCTGTTAAAGAAAAAAAATCCAGAATTTTTTTAACATATGCATAAACATGCCTATCTAACGACGTTAATAACATTTTCTGAAATTTAAGTAGTATTTTAGCATAGTGCGTTAAAAAAAACTCAATAATATGTACGTAGGCATACACACAAATGTAAACGTATACACATATTTGAATACCTGGGGAAAATCTTCGATAAATGGTTTATGGTTTGGTTTGTTTTAAAAAGATAGACAGATAGATAGGTAGATATCTCCTAAACCACTAACAACATTTGAAAGGTGTGTATGGTACTCAAAAGAAAGTTTGTTTTAGGACATTACAGTTCACTTTTTCCTACGCGAGAACTAGTGAAACAGGAACCTTTTGCTTGAAATTGATTCCTCACGGCTATGAACAATCCTGTCGATAACGGGGTTCCAACCCATGGACTCCGATATCGAAGAACAACACCCTCCTCATTTGGACATCGTTCGGCTTTCTACCAGGGAATGGCACATTATTCGAGGTAGTCCAAGCAATGACGGGCTCCACAGCTTGTAGCCGTTTGAAGCTTAAATAATCAAACAACGTGACCTCGTGGGTTTTTATTCAACTGCTGGCATGGATGTTCGTAGCCATTCGAAATCGACTTTCGAAGTATCCGGTCTCATTAGCCTTTGTCTAGAATAACAGCGCTCCAAGCAAAACCAATTTCTGAGACCATACCAAACATTTAATAGCCTTCTTCTACTTTTACTTTTCCCCTGAATGTAAAAATTATGTGATACTGCTCTTTATCTCGATGAAAGAAGAAATACTTTTCACGAGTCATGCGTCGCAGTATAGAGCAATGACCTAAAAAAGGAAAGCAGTAGAAATGTTATTATCGATGTTGTATGGACAGTTGGTGATATTTAATTCTTCACATCAGTGTAATGAAAAGCAACATAAAAAGATTCTGGAAACCATCAGTTTGTGGCTTCTTTTTTCAATAAAATAATACTTTTGTTGATTTTAGGATGGACTACAGAGGCAAACTTTTCTAGAAATTGGCAAACTCAGATTTATTTTAAAAAATCTCCATTTAGCTATATTTTATTTGTATATATTCTTTTAACTTTTTGACATATAAATTACACATTATTTACGTATACATATACTAGACGACCGACAGACGTTGTCCTGCTATAGCGCTGTAAATTCAAAAATTGTGAAATGTTTTTAAATAAATTCTAAATTGAACCGTTTTGATGGAAAAGTGAGAAAAAAAATTATTTTAAAAGTACTTGAAGCCACCACTCGTACAGTCAGCACAAACGTAATTATATTACATTAAAATTCCCCAATCACCTGTACGGGGATTCGATCCTGGAACTTCTCGCACGGAAGCCCGTTGCGCTGACCACTGTGCCATAGATACGTTTGCTGAGAAGGGTTTCAAGAGGCATTATAATAATCTAAATAAGCGAGCATTTCTGGATTTTTAATTTTAAAAGAATTTTCTATCGGATCCAATTGTATATCTAATCCATTCTTGAATCAACTTAATTACATACACAAAATTTTATCAAAATCAGTCCAGCCGTTTAGGAGGAGTTCTATTACAAACACA
>CM063506.1:78471008-78473508 GCA_032207245.1 Pardosa pseudoannulata | reverse complement strand
CTTCGACATTAAAATGGCTTGAAAGTCGCCTATGATGTATCTCGACCTCAATACGGCATTACCCCAAATTTAGAAAGCTCATTAGTGCTTCTTATCACTTGAATTATGGTTTGATTACAAGAAGCACTATAAAAGTATCATAGATAGTACAATTCTCGAATAGTATAAAGATAGAAGAATTGTAATTTTTGGTCAATTACGTGGTCTGAAAACTAACGTTAAATTGCAAATTTATAAGTAGTAGAATCTTTTGTAAAAACTGAAGGTTCTCTTAACTTGGATGGATACCGGAAATAAGAGTGATTCAAGTGTGACTTCACGACATAAACTTTCATGAATAAACTAGGGAGCATTAGAATGTGAGCAATTGTTGCTCTTCTAGTCAACGTGCATGCATAATAAAGCTAGTTCAAAGCGTCATAAATTTAACTTACAAATACATTTGGAAAAAAGTGCCTTCGCTCTGAATAACAAAGCTATGTAAAACAAGTGAGTGATCAATCATATACGCTACGATTACCTTGGCAAAGCATTTTTTAATCTATTCTTGCAGTAATGGGCCCGATTTAAACTTATAAATGGCAAGCATTGCCACGCATAAAAATCGATATAGATTTACCAGAAGATAGTTTAATTAAGTAAAATATTGTACAATATCCCTGATTCATAAGTTGAAATTTTTCAGTTCCTTCGTGCATATTGTTTATTACTTTTAGTATTTTTTGTATTAAATAGAAAGTTAAGACATAAATTATTGGTTTATAATAAAAAATTTTAAATATTTTTTTTACTATACATAATAGATGGCGCCAGTATTACAAAACAAAATCGATATCGAGGGAAAAAAATAATGGCACAATTTCTTTTCGTACCTGGTTTGGATAGTTAAATATCTGGTTTTCAAAAAACTTAAGGGAGGTTTTTTTTTATCTTATTTTGCGTGATTGCTTTTATGAAATGTTAGTATCACCTCATTTTAAACCGAAATATCAAGGTTGAAAATTGTCTGTTCACGCTTAAAAGTATTTAAAGTATTTTTACTTATTAAAATTCAAATTCTTAAAAACTACAAACACTTTAAAATAGTCAATGCGTATTTTTTAAGAAGTGCAAGTTATTTAATTATAAACTACTTAAGACAAACTTACGTATGCATTCGAGAATTGTTTGTTAATATGAAGTATAAAACTGGAATTTCTTTCAAGTAGAGTCGAACGATGGCCGAATGGCTAGGGTGCTGGCCATTCGGTACCGAAGTTCGTGGGTTCGAATCCCACTATGGCATATGTTAGTCGTTCGGAATCAACTTTGAGCCGTAGATCCGGTCTCATTAGCACTCGTGTTGCAAAAAGTAGACCGTAGCACTCCAAACCTAACTAACTAACTAAATCTTTCAAGTAGAAATTTTTGCATTTAAAATATTAAAACCGTACTGTTTGATCTAATAAATGGCATCCATATAATCATTATTTACTGGCAACATATTCGGTATCTTTTATTTTAAGTAAAACTTGTTTATATCACTTTTTTTTTGCTGTGTCGGATCAGGTTTTTTTTTCAGGAATATGATATAACATCTAAATTAAAGCCTTAAACTACATTCACAATGCAGTAGAGTAGAACCTCGATTATCTGAAGTAATTGGGAACCGAACCTACTTCGGATAATCGAAAATTCATCAATAATCATCTAGTTTAACCCTTTCTTGGGCCATTTATTTATCACAAAACGTTTTAAAACTTTCAAAACAAATGTGCTAATTCTATTCAATATATCTGACATTAGATGACAGCACATAACTGAAGTGAGAATTAGTCTTCCCTTCGTTATAATACCAAGGACAATTGTTTCATATTGTATTATAAATGGGTTTTGCGTTTTCCACAGGTGTATTTTGTAAAATCATGTAAGTGGGAAGTAATCTTCCCAAGGCCCACGAAAGGGTTAATATACAGTATCGTCATTGGCACAATAGCATTCGATTGTTCTGGGACTCGTCAGTATGACCTTCTAAATTTCGAAATGGGGTATGTTTTTATTTAGAACAGGGATGTTTAAAAGTAGGGAAGAGTACACTCTTACCGAGAATTGTGCTTGCGAGAAGGAATTCTGGAAAAGGGAATTCCAAAATATTTACCTGCATTCGTAGAGTGGAAAGAATGACTTGCATACAAAAGGAATGTGGGGGGAAAAGAAAACTTTAAAAATGCATGTTTGTAAAGAGAAAATTTTGGATGATAGTAAAAAGGGGAAAAAAGTGAAGAAGAAACCGACTTCGGTTAACGGAGAGTTTCGGTTAATCGAGATTCGGATAATCGAGCTTCCACTGTATTCGCACAACATTGCGAGAACAAGGGAAACTCGCGTATTTTCTTTCTTTCTTTTTTTTCCACATTAAAAAAAAGTCATTACTACGCGAAATTCACGCACTTTGATAAAACAGTACCAACATGCCAGAAACTCTCGCATTTCGAAAAATTCGAGAGATTAATTATAAATA
>CM063506.1:78408508-78466008 GCA_032207245.1 Pardosa pseudoannulata | reverse complement strand
CAGCCTTCGATCTGGATAAATGAGAATCCCAAATAAAATTAACATTTATTTTAAACGTTATATTAGAATTTATATGAAACTCATAATATTAACAATTTTGAAAATAAAACAGCTTAATTTTATCGCACGAATAACAAATTATATTTCAATTTAATTTTTTTAGTAAACTTAAGTAAAAAGTTTTGCATTCGGCGATTTATTATTGTACTTACACTTCTTTTTATCTCACCAGAATCGAATAGAAATATTATCTCGTTGATGTTAGAGAAACAGATGAGGCACACAAATAGCGGGAAAGCAATGCTATTTATTCAGCACACACCAAAATGATAACAGTCTGAGAATTTAATTCAAACTGAGCTACTCTCTCTTTTACACCAACGTAGAACATTCCAGTAATTTAAAGAATATTCTAGTCCTTTCTAGATATAACGGATATTAAATTAAACTAATAAAGCTTCAGAGTCTCTACCAGGTTTTGACCCGGAAACATCAGAATCTGCAGTCTAATGCCACGACCACTCGGCCACAAGGACATTGAATACATGCCTTATAAGCGGCAACATTTATTGAAAATATTCAAAGGGAATTTACAATTTCGAATTTGCTTCTCCACTGATTTAATGTTAGCTGCGAAATATGAGAATCTGCGTAAAGTAGTCCCTTCCAACACCCGTTTTTTCTCTTCCCTTTAGAGCTGGTGGCCAAATATTCCCCCTCTGCACATAACTTCCTACGCCCCTGCATACCTGGATTAGAGACTTCCCCAATCGCAGTCTGTTTCAAAATAGCTAAACATATATAATGTCATATAAACCTTAAACACAAATATTTTGCAGATATTTATGCATTTTATATATTTTTTAACAGATTACTCATGTGCACTGGTTCAAAATAACTAAACATGTATAATCTCATATAAATCTTAAATACAAATATTTTGCAGATATTTATGCATTTTATATATTTTTTAACAGATTACTCATGTGCTCTGGTTCAAAATAGCTAAGCATGTATAATGTCATATAAACCTTAAATACAAATATTTTGCAGATATTTATGCATTTTATATATATTTTTTAACAGATTACTCATGTGCTCTGGTTCAAAATACCTAAGCATGTATAATGTCCTAAAAAACCTTAAATACAAATATTTTGCAGATAGTTATGCATTTTATATATTTTTTAACAGATTACTCATGTGTTCTGGTTCAAAATAGTTAAGTATGTATAATATCATATAAACCTTAAATACAAATATTTTGCAGATATTTATGCATTTTATATATTTTTTAACAGATTACTCATGTGCTCTGGTTCAAAATAACTAAACATGTATAATGTCATATAAACCTTAAATACAAATATTTTGCAGATATTTATGCATTTTATATATATATTTAACAGATTACTCATGTGCTCTGGTTCAAAATAGCTAAACATGTATAATGTCATATAAACCTTAAATACAAATATTTTGCAGATATTTATGCATTTTATATATTTTTTAACAGATTACTCTTGTTCTCTGGTTCAAAATAGCTAAACATATATAATTTTATATAAACCTTAAATACAAATATCTTGCAAATATTTATAAATTTTATATCTTTTTTCAACAGATTACTCATGTGCTCTGGTCGCAGATATTCTCTTGCAAGGGCACCTGTACATCACAGAAAATTATTTTGCATTCTATTCAAACATATTCGGAAGGAAAACGCAGGTATTGTTCTTTTTATTATTATTTCTATTGCAACTAATACTCCATCAAAAACATTTTCTGTAACTAAAATACTCATTGAGATTTGAAGAAAAATTATACAATCTTGAAGTATTAGCAATATCTCTGTTAACTTCGTAAAAACAGTAGTAACTTCTTAAAATGTATTGGCAACTCTAAATAGAGAAAACGTGCTTTTCACATAAAATGGCGAAAAGTACTTCCTTAAAAGTGATATGATGGTGAACATCATGACTATTTCAGAATTAGTATGAAACAATATTCTTTTCAATTTACCATTTGAACGTGTTTGCTGGTGTAATTATGGGTGCTATCATATTTTGGCCTAGACATAAAAGAGTCGAATACCACGTCACCATGATGTCAGAAGTCGCCAGAGAGAAGAGTTTGTGATACCAAATTAACCACCTATCTCATTTGAGGTAACCATTCACTTTCTAATGGCAATCCTGATACAGAAATTCATGTTTGTTGTTGGCGAAATTTTATCTCCTAACTTTATCTCCTTTTTCTAAATAAACGACTTGAAAGTTTTTTTAAGGGTAACATTTTTAGACATATTCAGTCTTATAGTGATTCTACTAAATGTCGCTTTTGCCATGAAGTTATTAATCCTTCATTTAATGGTAAATGGACAAGAATACTGTTTCATACTGTCGTGTAGTCCTCTTTTTTATTTGAGTATTAACCTGTGATCAAATGTATAGTGGTGATTTTATTTTGATTGCGTTGTGTAAAAGTATTTTTGTACTAAATTTAACCACAGATTCTGAGAAACTACAGACATAAGTATGAAGATAAACCAAAATCTAAATTAACAGCATCTGAATCTAGCTTAATATAAAAAAGTAGATTTATTATAATATATATATATATATATATATATATATACATATATCTATGTACATACAAAACTGATGCTAATTTTCATAAAATAAGCTTTGTCAACATCTTCTAAATTAGTTCTGACAATTTTTTAATACTTAAGTAATTTTGTAAATAGAGAGAGGACCTAATCTCAATTTCAAAATGGATGTAAAAGGGGGTACCTTTGGGGAGTAAAGATGGTGTGCCCGGAAAACTGCTGGTTGATGGGTATCTATGGATATTTCGTCCGTCTGGTCCGGGGTTTCCTCCTGAGTGTTTGGGGTGCGGCCGTGCTATTTGATATAGGAACACTTCCCGTCGGACTTGGCTGGACTCCCGAACTCGTTTCGTCGGACTTCTCTCCTAGTCTAGACTATCGAACACCTTCTGTCGGACTCTCCTCTAGTCTCGACTCTCGAACCCCCTTTTTTGGAGGGACCTCCGAACATCTTCTCAATTTTTTTATTTTTTTATATTTATTTATTTCAACCTTGTCCCCTCTTCCTTCTTATCGTCCAATCGGGATAGTTGTAAAAATCTCATTGGTCTGCTTAAACCCCGTCTTGAGACCGCCAATGTGAAAAACCTTATCCCTTCTAATTGGGCACTGTCCCTTAGGGACTCATAAATACTCCACAAAGGTACATTCTTATTTAATGTCAAGTACGGAGACTGGATTCTAATCTGGGACTGGGATCAGAACCCCGTCAGAGACCACCGTACAAGACAATAATATCCGTAAAATATAAATTTATGGTCTGTCTTTTTACAAAGATGTGATGAGGTTAGATTTAGATCCCGAGCATTTTACTTCTTGTATGAATGAATCAATTATATAACTGATCTAAATCGCCTCATCACACATACCAATCCTGAAACAGTCATAATGTTCACTATCATACCAATTTTAAGGAAGTGCTTTTCACTATTTTGTAACCCCTAAATGCCAACTGCGCAGTGAACCGAAAAATATTATAATCTGCACATTATCCTCTCCTTAAAGTCTCCGACCAAGTTCGGAGCCACAATTTTTAAATAGTGTTTTCATGGAAATATTTTTTTAGTTATTGTAGTAATAGGTTATAAAACATAGAAAAATATGAAAATAAACATAAATACATATATATTGTCTTAAAAATTGGCAAAAATAGAGAAAAAAACAAGCATTTTTTTACTTTACGCCAACACTCCTAACTAAAAAAATACGCAAAACATATCACTTTTACTTGGATAAATGTAGACATATATCCATTATGTATACATTGAACCTCCAGAATGAAAATATTCTAAAGTATAAATGAGTTATAGCCAATCAAGCAATTTAGAGCAAAAATTCAAGAAAAAAATAATGAAGTTTCTAAGATAAATGCCCATAACTCATCTCAAAATGAATATATTTATAATCCTGAGGTTCAATGCATACATAACATCATTAAAAAGATACAGTTAAATTCTGATTAAATTCTAAAAATTATTTTAGCAGTTATGACTGTTGAGGTGTGGTGGTGTAGCAAAAATCACAGTTTTTCAGAAATTCAATTTAAAGATTTTATTGGATAAATTCATTAAGTGTTTTATAATTTGATAAACATTCAGAAATATTCTGGAGTAATTTATTTATTTATTTAGGAGCTATAATACGCTATTTACGATGTTTTTCATGCTAACACTCAAAGTCAAGCCCTTTAACTGCTCACTTCCGGTACCTTTTCGACACTTCCGGTGATAATTAAACAGCTGTATCACGGCTTCTAATGACTCTAGAAACAAGCTAAAAACTGTTTTTGAAAGCTAAAGGACTGATCTTTAAAATAAACGAATAAAAATTTGTTTCCATATTTTTCACGAAATTCGTTATTTAAACGTGGTCCGTTACCTTAAGAATAAGCCAGAAAATATTTTCTGCCGTTGCCAAAGCACCAAGGAACTTCTCCGTACATTACCTGAAGATCGTCATGAATGTGTCAAAATCTTTTCGTACATCAGCTAAAATGAAAGTCACAGTTAGTCGTATTAACGTTATTCTGCAGAATATATAAAAATAAAAAATAGATGATACTGCCAATCTATATTAGTACTTTAATAAGAAAATGAAAATAAGTTATTCTAAAAGGTATATACAAATTTAAAGCAATAGAAAGGTAAACTCTATTCATTGTGATTTTTGTATTAGAATAGTTTGAAATTTGCATTTAATAAATGAAAATTTTGAGAAATAATCTTAAAACAAAGTAAGAAATATATTAAATTCAAAAATAAGATAAATTCGCAAACGATAAAAAATAAAAGATATCTGATTTTAAGAAAGGCAAAGTAAAACATATTACATTAAATTTTCTGCGTGACATAAAAACAAAGAATATAACAAAAAATAAGTTTGGCAGATAGCAATAAATCCAAGTTTAATTTGTATTTAATAAATGAAAATTTTGAGAAATAATCTTAAAGCAAAGTAAGAAATATATTAAATTCAAAAATAAGATAAATTCGCAAACGATAAAAAATAAAAGATATCTGATTTTAAGAAAGGGAAAGTAAAACATATTACATTAAATTTTCTGCGTGACATAAAAACAAAGAATATAACAAAAATTAAGTTTGGCAGATAGCAATAAATCCAAGTTTAATTTGTACTTAATAAATGAAAATTTTGAGAAATAATCTTAAAGCAAAGTAAGAAATATATTAAATTCAAAATCAAGATAAATTCGCAAACGATAAAAAATAAAAGATATCTGATTTTAAGAAAAGGAAAGTAAAACATATTACATTAAATTTTCTACGTGACATAAAAACAAAGAATATAACAAAAATTAAGTTTGGCAGATAGCAATAAATCCAAGTTTAATTTGTATTTAATAAATTTTGAGAAATAATCTAGCAAATTCTACTGAAATAAAAATAAAAATCTTTAAGATATCTTCGCAACGATAAAAATAAAATATCTGATTTAGAAAAGGAAGTAATAAATTCTATCAAATCCTCGTCGTACCTTGATAACAAAATTTTACAGCAGAAAGAATAGATTTTAGGAATTTAAAATAGAGTAAAGTTATTCAGGTAAAATTTACATGATTCACGTCTATTACTCAAAACTGCATATTGCCGTATTTACCCTTTTTTCTGTCTAATAAATGATCTTTAAAATCTAATGGATATTTAATGTTTGATTTTTCCCTCTTGTTTTTATTCCACCTTTTACGTAAAATGATGATTTCCGTCTATTTTATATTCGAGATGCAATATAAATTCTTTATTTGTTTCTAAACTTTAGAATATACTTATTTAATAACCAGTTTATTAATCATTGTTGTGATATTTTTTCATCCGCACAGATACTGCTACCCGTAAGTGACGTCATCAAAGTAACAAAAGAACGAACAGCTAAAATCATTCCCAATGCTGTCGGTCTTTACACGGTAGAAGGCAAGGTAACGATTACAAATTTTATTCTTTTGCATAATTCTTGTCACTATCAAGTTCATTTTAGCGCATTAAACTAGAATGTTTTAGCAACATCACATTGACTCTGAACTTTTATGTTACCATATTTCATGAACAGGTTGAAATTATTCTGATAGCACGTTACACAGAGTCATATATATATATATATAAATTATAAATATATAAAATAAAATATATTATATATATAAAATATATATATATATATATATATATATATATATATATATATATATATATATATATATATATATATATATATATAAATATATGTATGTATGTATATATGTAATGTAATATGTATATATATATATATGTATATATAAATATATATATATATATATATGTATATATATATATATATATAATATTATTTAAAATATATAAAATATTATATATATATAATAATATATATATATATATTTATATATATATTATATATATATGTATATATTTTGTAAATATGTATAATTAATAATATATATATATATTAAATATATGTGTATATATATGTCTATATATATAAATATGTGTTGTGTGTGTGTTTTGATGTATATATATAAATATATATATATATAAATATATATATAATATATATAATATATTATATTATATATTTATAAATATATATATATTATATAATATATAATAAGTGGATAAATATAATATATATATATATGTATTATGTACATATAAAAACTGTGTGTGTAATATATCAAAATTATTTAACTTTAATATTTCCTTCAAAACCTCTTCTCTCCCATTCTAATTCCTTAAAGTCTTTTTCCCAGCCTCTAAATGTCTTAAACTAAGTAGCGTCCTCGGCTTAAAATTCCTTCGATACATTTCCCAAAGCTTCCTACCCTACAGATGTAAATTTTCTGTCTATTCAACACGTTTTTCAGTTGTCGCCATCAAATGGTTCCGGATTTTTCTGATCTTAACACTCAAATTTGCTGAGTAAGTTTCTTGTCCCTTGGGAAAATTCTTCCTTCCTTCGCTCTTGGGTTCACCTCTGTTTGATCAGAGTGATTTTTGTTGTTTCTCTTTCCTGTCGTTGACTAGTAAAGATGTCTTAGCAGCTCTAAAATAAAGTTTTAATTAGACTTGTGCCGTTCTCTTTCAATGGACCGACTGCATCGTTATATGTTAATTTACTGTCTATTGCGTGCTTGTTCTTCCGCTATATTAATAAATATAAAATAGGGGCTATAATGTCCAGTAGTTTTATAATTATTATATTACATATATGTCAGGATTTAAAATATAGAGTAATTTAAGAGATTTTAATTAGGGATTATTTTAATGGGAGTAACGCGCCTCGCGTTACTAGTCACATAAATACGGCTCACGCGCAGTGATATTGGCAGAGAGCGATAAGCAATTACTATAGTCTGACCTGTTGGCTCTCGAAGTAGTGAATACTGCCTTTGTTTGCAGTTGGGCGCCAGAAAAGAGACGCCATGTTTTTAGCGTGTGAAATGGAGTAATAAAGAGAAGAAAAGAATGACTTGAGTGTGAACTGATTTATATATTGACCAGTGTGTTTACTCGGACATCATATATATATATATAATATATATATATATATATATATATATTATAAATATATATATATATAATATATATATATATATATATTTATATATATATATATATATATATATATATATATATAATATATATATGTATATATATATATATAAATATATATATATATATGTATATTATATATATGTATGTATATGTTATATATATTAATTATAAATAATATTATAATGTATGTATATATGAATATGTATGCTATATATATAAATATAATATATGTGTAAAATAATTTATAATATATCTATATTTAATATTATTATAAAAATTATATTTTCATATCTATAAAATTAATACATATGTAATGTTATTGTTTATAACATAATATTTCGATTGCTTATGTATTTATAGGTATTTTCAATATGTTGTGTTTTGTTATATATATAAATATATATATAATTTGTACATTAACAAATTTATATTTTAATATATTATTACTATACATTTATATATTTACTTTATAGTTATAAAACTCTATGTATATTGGTAAACCACAAAATATATTAGTATCATTTTCTATAGATTATTTTTCCCTGTGTTCTCCGACGAAATAATACCGATATATAAATGTAAATTTTTAATATGAGATTCTAAGGAAATGATATATGCAAAAAAGCAGATAATATATATTAGAGACAAATATGTACTTTATAGAGGACGTTAGTAAATAAAACGAATATGACTATCAACTATATGATTTTGGTTTGGAAAAAACTTTTTGTGCTATAACAAAACAATACGTTTTTTGTATTATCATACAAAATTGTTCGACTTGTACAAATTCACTTGAAAATTAAATAAGTAAGAGCTAGTACTGCCAGAAATCATTACATTGTATCTCAGCTTATGCAAACATGTCTCCAAATTAATAATAAAAATCTATTTCTATATTTGATATTTAAATAATTTAACTTAAATAAGTCTTATAATGCAAGACATAATATTATACTATCACCAATATTTAAGAAATTTTATTATAATTGAAAAGCTCTGAATTCCATTTTGTAAGAGAAACATACATTGGCCATAAAGAAAAATCATTACGAATGCTTCTTCAATGTACCGACTGCTACACTCGATATTGCATATTATAACAAATGTGCTGTATAAAAATACAAATGTATGAAATGTCGAAAAATTATCTGTTAAAAATATATACCGATAATTTTCTATATAATAATTCATTAGATAATATATTATGTTTTAATTTAAGAGATTTTATAAGAGACCAGATTTTTATATAAATCGATATAACTAAAACTTCTAACTTCAATACAGTATAATATTTGTATTGTAAGGAGATCCTATATTATAATCTTTCTCTATAGAATTGATATATATTTATTACATATATAATTATAAATTTTTATAACATTTTTCTTCTAACTTTGGATGTTGATTGATGGCAAAATCCGAAATCAAGAAAGATGACTTGGCCGGTAATTTATATTGCTATGTATTTACTCGGAACTGGCCAATCTTTGCCGTAACATAATTATATGTATATATAAATTATATATATATATATATATATGTATGTATATGTATATATAATATATATATATTAAATATATATATATATATAATATATATATATATATATATATATTATATATATATGATATATATATTATTTATATGTATAAATATATATATATGTATTCTATGTAATATATATATAAATATATATAATATATATATATATATATGTTTTGTGTTGTGTTATATATATATATTATATTATTTTTATATATATACATATATGTATATATATATATATATATATATGTATTTAATATATATATATATATATATATATATATATATATTCGAACGATAATTTAGTATACCTTGGAAATTATTCGAATATCTGATATGTTCGTAGCCGTTATCGGTATAAGCAGTATCCCGTCTAATTATGTTTGCAAAAATAGACCGTAATTTAATATAATATATATATATATAATATAGTATATATATATAAATATATATATTATATATATATAATATATATATATAATATATTATATATATATATAATATATATGTAGAATCTCGATTATCCGAAATTCTCCGTTAACCGAAGTCAATTTCTACTTCTTTTTTTTCCACTTTTTACTATCATCCAAATTTTTCTCTTTACAAACATGCATTTTTAAAGTTTTCTTTTTTCCCGCATTCATTTTGTATGCAAACCATCCTTTCCAAACTACGAGTGAAGATAAATATTTTGGAATTATCTTTTTTAGAATTCCTTCTCGCAAGCACAATTCTCGGTATGAGTGTACTTTTCCCCACTTTCAAACATCCCTGTTCTAAACAAAAACACACCCCATTTCAAAATTTGGGAGGTAATACTGCCGAGACCCAGAACAATCGAATGTTGTTGTACCAATGACAACACTATATATTAAACTAAATGATTATTGATGAATTCTCGATTATCCGAAAATTTCGATTATCCGAAGTAGGTTTGGTCCCAACTCCATTAGATAATCGATTTTCTGCTGTGTGTGTGTATATATATATATATATATATATATATATATATATGTGTGTGTAATCCATTAAATTAATTCCGGTCCCAATAATTATGTAACACCTATTGTTTTTACTTGCCCGGTTTACTGGATAAGGAGAAGCCTTATCAGCTTAGCAGTAATTTGCTAAGATGCAGTCTGGCCACATGAAAAAGAACGGTACAAGTCTAATTAAAACTTTATTTCAGAGCTGCTAAAACGAACATCTTTACTAGTCAACGACAGACAAGAAAAAGGCACAAAAATCACTCTGCTCTAGGAGAGGTACACCCAAGAGCAAAGACAGAAAGAATTTTCCCAAGGGACAAGAAACTTACTCAGCGAATTAAACTGTTAAGATCAGGAAAAACTTGGAGCCATTTGCTGGCAACACCTGGAAAACGTGTTGAATAGACAGAAAATTTACATCTATAGCACAGAAAGCTTTGGAAAATGTATCGAAAGAATTTTAAGTCGAGGATGCTCCTCTGATTAACACATTTAGAGGCTGGGAAAAATATTTTAATGAATTAGAATGGGAGAGAGGAGGTTTTTAAGTAAATATTGAAGTTAAATAATTTTGATATGTTACATATACACACACACTGTACAGATGTTGGGCAAAAATAAAGAAACGCATCATTAAAATGCATGTTTGACCGAAATATTTATCTAGCCAATTATTAGGTTGACGATTCCCTAAGACCATATGTACAACGTCCCCAATAGAAGTGTCATTTTTTATGACACTTTCATGATTTTAATTAAATTTCAACAGTTCCATTACAAATATTTTCCTTGAATGCTTTTACAAATAACCTCCATTTTAGTGAATATCCAGCTGCAGCTAAGTTCAATTAAATATTTAACTTAAAATTTGTTTCAATTACTTATTATTAACTGAGTGTTACTCTTTATTTTTTAGTACGTTTTCGGATCCCTTCTCTCAAGAAATACCACCTACCGGTTGATGCACCATGTTTGGATCAAATCAGCAGATCCCGTAAGTACTTCGTCTTTAAAACGTTCGAAATCTACACCTTCTTTCCTTTTCGAGAGTTTAATACCATTATTTTAATCCCTATTTTCCCCAGTTAAGAGCACAGCAGGCGATTAAAGTTATCAATTTATCATATAAATATGTAAAAATAACATTTTTTTCTAGCATTATGACGTCATTCTTTTTGCCATCTCGTTTAATCATTTTTTATTTTAAATTATTTAAATACCGTCTGCATTTTTTTCATACGTTTTATCACTAAACTTTGATAGTACTCAAATAATTTTCTTTTATATTTGGTTTAAATAATATATTAGGTACATATGAGATTGCACATTTTCGCGGAAATATTCTGTAATGATATAAGGAAATTTTATATAGTTTCGAGAGCATCTAATTAATTCTATATTCCTTTTTTTTTAAATTAATTTGATATTTATAGAATTTAAAATGCAATTTTCACATACTATATTAGTTTTATTTGAATATTCATTCTCCTGGTGTGAAATTTATACTTTTTATTACGTATGTGTTCAATTTAACAGATGTTGATTTTAGCATATATTCCGTGTGAAGAATATTTAGGAAATAATATGGCTGATATCATTAAATTGATTGTTTAGAGAGGGTGAATTTTAAGATATTTAGTAAAGTCAGTAATGCGTTTAGCAGGAAATAATTTTTCCGTAATAATCCGCTGGATGTAAAAGGGAAAATTAAGTGTACATGTTTTTTAGAATCTTTAGACATTCAAACAAAGTTCGGCAAGACAAACAAATGGTAATAATAAAAAGCATGCAAAATATGCAATATAAAGATATGTTTTAATCCGTGCTTCCATAAATTGCATACGCACATTATAATCATTTTTATATTCCCTTTTTTAAAACTAAATTTTATGATAGATTATGTAATAATCTCTGTGAATATTTCTCAGTGTTTCTGTATTTTTTTTTTCATTTTTCCAATTAACAATTAAAAATAAGTAATATTTCATTTATATTATTATATTTTATGCCAGGGGTCGGCAACCTGTTTGTCCTTAAGGGCGCAATACTAAATTTGAAACTCACCGAGAGCGCATATTTTACAGATAATCAACATGTATAAATAGGCATTAAAAAAAAACAGATTTTTTATAACTTTTTTTTTGTTGTTGGTGTCACACCTAATGATACATAAAATTCAGTGTGAAACTTGAGTTTTTTGCAACGTGTTTATAGCTGAAACTATTTCTTTTTTATTTTTAAATTCTTCAAAAAGTGAATCAGCAGCTTCTAACATGGCTTCTTTCACTAATTCTCCATCCATAAATGGTTTTTTATTCTTAGCTAGCAAATGCGATATTTTATATGACGCTATCTTTGCTGCTTTATGTTGTTGTAGTGGTTTAGTAAAAAAACTTTGCTGGTTAGTTATTGAACATTTTAAAGAAATAATTTTTTTTTCTAATTTCAGAGTTCATTGGATAGTCACTATCAAAATTGGTATGAACGGTCTTAAAATGTCGTTCAATATTACTTTTCTTGGGAATCGCAACACTATTATTACACAACAAACAAATACACTTCCCTTTGTAATCAACGAAACAATATAGATGTTCCCATTCATCGTTAAAATAATATGTTCTTTTTCTTTTACATTTATCCATGAACGGTTTTGAAAGAAAAGAATTATTTCGGATTACTTGGTAGTTTTAAATGCACGGTCTACGCGTGGTCTATTCGAAATACGATCACACACTAACAAAAAATACGTGCGTGTTATTAGATAAGCTCAAGGTTAGCAAACTGCTAATCTATGCACAATTCTAAACTAAACTGACTACTTGCTGTATATCGCCGTTTGACAAGAGTAAGTAAATCGCTCTGGCTATCATACATTTACATTAGTCCAGCGAGGGCGCATTAAAAATCGATCGGGGGCGCCGCGTTGCCTACCCCTGTTTTATGCATTTGTTCAGCGGATAATGTGTCAGCGAAATTTTAAAAATAAGTAGGTTACTGAAAAAAAAATTATTTTTTTCTAAAAACAAAGTAAACATAAGAAAATGTTTAACGTGTTATATAGATAAAATGTTGAATATTTCAAGAAACTTAAGATAATAACAAAAAATGTTTGGTAAGCCTAAAAGCAATAAAAATTCTTCCATTTGTAGCTCCTTAAAACTAATGACACCCCTTTACATAATAAAAAAGTATTACATACACTTTTATTGTAAGAATAAACTTTATTTGTGAAAGAGTTATTTTGTTTTGAGTTACCTTAATTATCAGTTGTAGGGTTATCTATAATTTCATCCATTAAGTGGAACAAATTGAAAAGATGGAAAATTTATGTTCCATTCTTTACCTCTAGTTTAGATCCTAATTTTTTTTCCTAATATATTTCGCGTACTGAAACAAAAATAATATCTATGTACTAAAAACAAACGACAGCTACCAATAAGGCGATTTCACGCAGCAGTGCACATTTCAACTTTGGCGATTTTGGCTTTGATTTCAAACGAAAGAGCAGCTTATAAGGCAATTTGTCGCAACGTCACGAACGACTATAATGCCCTTCCCATTCATTTTCATGTTTACAACAGCCAATAGACAAACAATAAACTGCCCTTCCGTTTGAAATTAAAGCCAGAATTATCATAATGTGAGAATTTATCTTACTGCGTGAAATCGCATTATTGTTTGCCATTAAAGCAGTTGATAACGTTGCATGAAATCCCTCTATAGCAAAATGATACAGGATTTACACATCAGTAGCTCCCTCTACTTTACTTGACTCATTTGAGTCAAGTTACTTGTATAATGTGAAGAACTACTTGACTTGCCTTACTACTTGCAAATACAACAGAAATAGTTAGTTGACTTGATTAGAACCATTTGCATGTGTCAAGTAGTACTTTCAAGTTGACTTGACTGACCTACTTGAGCGTGTACTTGACTCGTGTAAACGCGGTATTGCAGCAAAAAATTAAAAGCAAAGACATATGTTATAATATATTTCTTATCCAAGAGAAAAATAATAAAAACTATTGCCAAACGGGTAAAATATTGGCAATGCTAAATCCAAATAAGAATATAATATTTTCTCGCCTGCGACGTGATAAAATAAAATTGGAAGTCCCCCGCGTGGTGTCATCGAACCCCAAAGGGTTAATATTTCAGATTCCGAATTCACAGATACAAATAAAAATGAAAAAGAAGTATCAGCATCCCTTCAAAAATCCAATGCAAGAAATGCGCATGGGTTGAAATGTTACGTGTATTCCCAACTGATGTGGGAAAGAATTTGATCTTGATTTTAAAGAACTACTCCCAAAAAAATAAATGAAAAAGCCATCTAGAAAAGGCACGCGAATAACTTTCCCATATACTTGGAGGAAAATTTATTTCTGCCTTTCGTGCCCATTCGATATTATGCCGAATACAATAAATTTTACCTGCGTAGTATTTTTCGATATATCGAAATGGAATATATTGAATATCAATACAAAATCCTACTTTAGGAATCTGTAATATAAATACTCTTAAATATTTCTGCTGTGTATCAAAAGAAATGGCGTATAACAATTCTTTATTGTTATCAAGGGGTTTTGTTTGGTGCGTTCAGATATAAAGAAATGGATTTAAAATTTACTAGAATATTTATTAGAATTAATTTACTCATATTACAGTATATTTTTAAATGCTTTATAGGTAAAAATGAATCGAAATGGAATATACTGAATATCAATACAAAACCCTACTTTATGAATAAGTTAAATAAATACCTTGAAATATTTCTACTGTATATAAAAAATGGCGAATGACTGTTCTTTATTGTTTTCAAGGGATTTTGTTTGGTATATTTAGATGTAAAGAAATGCTTTTAATGTTTAGTAAAATGTTAATTAGAATTAATTTGCTCCTGTTACAGTATGTTACTAAGTATTTTTATAGACATACACGAATTGAAACAACAATAATTAAAATAACAAAATAAGTGAGTAAAGAATGTGAAAAATTTTAAAGTACAAGTGTCTAAAAACATGAAATTGAATTTAGGATAACTACTAGAAAAATTTAACAAGATTGTAAGGTATATTAAATAAACTATTACAAAGAAGTGGGTGTTACCCAAGACACAGAATGTTCTAATGGATAGACAACGATAAGTAGCTTGAATATTAGTGTGTTTAAAGCACAATAAACGCCTAAAAAAGATATAAGAAAAATAAGAAAAACAAATTAATAATTTTGACAAGAGAAGAGAATTAGAAAGGTGAGAGCCATAACGCTAAGTAATGAGACCCGACGCCTACTTCAGAACTAGGGATCAGCAAAATCATAAAGAGGCAGTTCAGCAATGATTTCATTTTCAAGATTAGTGAGAGAGTTAAAATTTTCCGAAATTTTGATGAAGTGATCTTTAATGGTTAATAAATTTTAGGTAACAATGTCCTTTTGAAGATGGGCAGGAGCTTTCACAATGCGTCTTAAATTTTATTTTGTGCTTCTTCGAGAATTTTGATGTTTGATGAGAATGTGTATGACCAGACTGGTGCGAGAGGCAGTATTATTGCTTTATATAGAAGAGTCTTGAGTCGCACTTTTAAATGGGGTGAATAAATTAGAAGACGAAGATCATGTAAACTGTTCGTCATCAATTTTTAAATGTATTTAATATTAGAAATCTGTAACATAAAAACTCTTAAATATTTCCGCTGTGTATTAAAAGTGGCGAAAAAAATTCTTTATTGCTATCAAGGAGTTTTATTTGGAGTTTTCAAATATAAGGAAATGCACCTAAAATTTACTAAAATGTTTATCAGAATTAATTAGCTAATATCACAGCATATTATTAAAAAATTTTATTGATAGAAATGAATCAAAACGGAATATATTAAATATCGATATAAAACCCTAATTTAGAAATATGTAACGTAAATACACTTAAATATTTCTGCTGTATATCAAAAGAAATGGTGGATAATTGTTCTTTATTGATATCTGTGGGTTTTGTTCGGTATTTTCTAATAAAAGAAAACTCGTTTAAAATTTAGTAAAATGTTTATTAGAAATAATTTCCTCCTATTATAGTATATTACTAAATATTTTCATAGCCAGAAACGAATTAAAACTGAATATATTAAATATCAAAATAATATATTACTTTAAAAATCTGTAACATAAAGACTCTTAAATATGTCCTCTGTGCATCAAAAGAAATGGCAGAAAATAGTTCTTTATTGTCATGAAAGGGTTTTGTTTGGTATTTTTAGATATACGTAAATACGCTTAAGATTTGCATATATGATTATTAAAATTATTTTACTCATACTACATTGCATTACTAAATATTTTCATAGCCAGAAATGAATTAAAACGGAATCTATGGAAAATCGAAACAAAATCTTGTTTTAAAAATCTGCAACATAAAGACTCTTAAATATGTTATTTGTTCATCAAACGAAATGGCAGGAAATAGTTCTTTGTTGTCACGAAGGGGTTTTGTCTGGTTTTTTCAGATATACGTAAATACGATTAAAATTTACATAAATGATTATTAAAATTATATTACTCATACTATATTACATTACTAAATATTTTCATAGCCAGAAATGAATTAAAACGGAATCTATTAAAAATCAAAACAAAACCTTGTTTTAAAAATCTGTAACGTAAAGACTCTTAAATATGTTGTTTGTGCATCAAAAGAAATGGCAGATATTCTTTATTGGCATGAAAGGTTTTTGTCTGGTATTTTCAGATAAACGTAAATACGATTGAAGTTTGCATTAATGAATATTAAAATTATTTTACTCATACTACATTAAATTAATAAATATTTTCATAGCCAGAAATGATTTAAAACGGAATCTATCGAAAATCAAAACTAAATCTTGTTTTAAAAATCTGTAAGGTAAAGACTCTTAAATATGTTATTTGTGCATCAAAAGATATGGCAGAAAATAGTTCTTTATTATTATGAAGGGGTTTTGTTTGGTATTTTCAGATATACGTAAATACGATTAAAATTTCCATAAATTATTAAAATTATTTTACTCATACTACATTGCATTACTATATATTGTCATAGCCAGAAATGAATTAAACGGAATCTATTGAAAATCAAAACAAAATCTTGTTTTAAAAATCTACAACGTAAAGACTCTTAAATATGTCATCTGTGCATCAAACGAAATGGCAGAAAATAGTTCTTTGTTGTCATTAAGGGGTTTTGTTTGGTATTTTCAGATAAACGTCAATACGATTGAAATTTGCATTAATGAATATTAAAATTATTTTACTCATACTGCATTAAATTAATAAATATTTTCATAGCCAGAAATGAACTAAACGGAATCTATCGAAAATCAAAACTAAATCTTGTTTTAAATATCTGTAACGTAAAGACTCTTAAATATGTCCTTTGTGTATCAAAAGGAAATAGTTCTTTATTGTCATGAAGGGGTTTTGTTTGGTATTTTCAGATCTACGTAAATATGATTAAAATTTGCATGGATGATTATTAAAATTATTTTACTCATACTACATTGCATTACTAAATATTTTCATAGCCAGAAATGAACTAAACGGAATCTATTGAAAATCAAAACAAAATCTTGTTTTAAAAATCTGCACCGTAAAGAAAATATTTCCTTTGTGCATCAAAAGAAATGGCGGAAAATAGTTCTTTATTGTCATGAAGGGGTTTTGTTTGGTATATTCAAATATACTTAAATACAATTAAAATTTGCTTAAAGGATTATTAAAATTATTGCAATTATACTACAGTATATTACATAGACATGAACTGAAACAGAATACATTGAATGTGAATATCAAATCCTACTTTATTTAAACACTTAAATATTTCTGTTGTGTATCAAAAAAAAATGGCGGATAACAGTTCTTTATTATTATCTAGATGTTTAGTTTGTTACTTTAGTATATGAGGAAATACAATTAAAAATTTCATAAAATGTTTCTTAGAATTAGTTCCCTCATATTATAGTATATTATTAAATATTTTTATAAACAGAGCGGAATGATTTTCTTGTGCAAGTGTGGAATTGATTTATTTATCGCATAACTTGAGCGTTCAAACTACTTGACTATCTGCCAAGAAGAATGCTAACTATCAGCCATTGGAGCACATACTAGTTAAAAGCGTTCTTTATCCGTTAAAATAGATTTATAAGTAGTAATCTCTTCCAACTTGTAGTATTAATCACTCAGAAATAACTATTTCCTGTCGTCTAGTAGAATTTTTAAAAGCGGTCGTTACATTGCTCTTCGTCTGCTTAATAACAGAGTACTTTTTATCCATATGATATAATTATATATCTGAGCATAGAATGCTTAAAAGAAAAGAAAGTTGAAAACCGTAATTAGGAAATAGATATGTCTTTTCGTTTCTACATAACATTGGGTAAATTCCAATATCACACATAGTTAAATACGTGGAATACAAAACAACTAATTTAAACAAAAAGGCATTAACGTCTTTATTTTTGCAGTAGCAGTTGATTAATAAAAGGCTGTTCACATTGTGTAGTGATTAAACTGACAAGATTCCACGAAAAGTAATTGGTAGAGTAAAATTTAAATTTAAAATTTAATTGACTTAATATTTGTACCAGGAGTTTATTTTCTCGCACCATGTTTTACTGTTTTGTATCTATGTTTAATTTTTCTGATTGAGTGTTTTATTCTTTCCGGTACTAATACATGGTGCCAACTAATTTACTCTCGTCTAGTTTAATTCTTGCAGAGTGTTTGTTATTAAACTTGCTATTGTTTTGAGACAAAGTCAAGGAATAATCCAATTAACCTTTTAATTAGACAACACGATGTTTTCTCATCGCTTTGATATGAGAACGAACCCAAAAAGAACTTGCAGAATTTCCAATTTTTTAATCTGGAAGTTTTTGGGAGAGTTCTAAATTCGAAAAAGAAAGTGTTGCCTAAATATAAAGAATTTACACTAAGTTGAAACCTTGACAGTGACACAATTAGTAAGTTTAGAAACTTGTAAAAAAACTGCTCTAAGCAACTGGACGTGAAATGGAGTTAGTTAAGCCATCTATTATCATGTGATAGAACTATATTCTCAAATAAGTTTTAATGCTTCAAAGAATGGAATGAAAAACTTAACAAAGTGCATACACATTAACTCCTGGTACAAAAATTAAAACATAAAGTTTGACAAACGATATTTTTATTTGTTTTTATAAAATTTTAAATTTTTTATTTGGTTTTAGGATATTTTTAAACTTTTTCTTTTGTATTGTTTTTAATTTATTATTTAAACCAGAAGCAAGGATGACACAGTTAGAAAAAATTATAATTGGATTAGTAAAATAGTTGATTGGTGCGATTAAAAAATATTGAAAACACCAATATGAATCGACACTGATGAAAAAAAACTCAGTCAAAATAAGAGGCAAGGACTATATTATCTGTTGGTGCCAAAGCTCAGTACCAGAAACGAAAATAAACAAAAAGTAATTAGAAAATTAACGAGAGCCAAATGTATATTAATTATTTTTATTGCTTGCCATACTGAAGTCAATTCTTCAACTATAAGAAGTATATAGTAAATCCCCATGAGGGAGTTTTAAGACAATAGCAGATTCGGATCTACATAGAACCAAACGTATGCTTTGGACAATGACTGTGGAGAAATCGAAATCTGATCTGATGACGTCATAAATTAAATGAGGATTATTATTCTTTTACGTTTTATTTTTATGTTTAGATTTTGATTTATCGTTTGGCACTCGCTCAAGTTTCTGTATTAATAACGAATAAAGAGGTTAAAAATGGAAGAAAAAAATGACCAACTAACTGCTGTATACAATTCCAAGATGCCCAACAAGTGATTGCAATGCAGAAGCACGAACATTATCTTAACTTGGGATGCAATGGATATCCGACCAACGTACTGCACCCGGCATATCCAGCCACTATACCGGATAGTTGGCAGTATCAGGATATTGCAATTATCCAGCAGTACATCCGGCCAAAAATTCTACACCGAGAAATAAGATAAATATAACAAAAAAGTGCAAAATGTTAAACAATATGCTATATGAAATAATTCATATAAGTATTTTGGAACATTATGTA
Source organism: Pardosa pseudoannulata (assembly GCA_032207245.1). Classification (NCBI taxonomy): domain Eukaryota; kingdom Metazoa; phylum Arthropoda; class Arachnida; order Araneae; family Lycosidae; genus Pardosa; species Pardosa pseudoannulata. The sequence continues at coordinate 78,445,693 of CM063506.1, read as the reverse complement.
AAAAGAAAAGCTTTATGGAAAAAATTAGGTTTATTTATTCAATCATAAATCATTCCTTTTTTTTAGCCTCAACTTCAAAATTGTGTTTTTGCATCTGAGAACAACTCAAAAAACAAAACTTACTTTTTTGGAGGATAGAAAAATAAAGACAAATTATTAAAAAAAAAGGTGGGAATATGTTTTTGAAAATTTTCATACACAAACATAATAACCATTAAAGAAGGAAGGTAAAAGATTTTTAAAATGCTTTTATTTAGATTTGATTTTTCTAATTCAATAATATCAAATTGAGGTATTGAGTACTAAACTTTAAATAAAGAAAAAATGTAAAATAAATTATAATACAAATAGTTAAGTAATTAAAAAATATACGAAAATTTCTACAATTTGGTTTCAAAAATAAAGTACATAAAGCTGATTTATTTAAAATAAATTTAAAGTACAAAGCATACTGACATCCGGCTAAAACTCTGGCCCAGATATCCGGTGCGTCCCTAATCTTAACTATCTTGGTAAGTCAGAGATCTGGTCCTTCAACAATCGAACTGACATGGTTTCAATGTTTGTTTTCAGGACAGTACGGAAGACGAGCCTTCTGTCAGCGAGGCCTCTGAGCCGGGCACGTCTGACGAAGCGGTGGTGCCCGGCGTGGTGGTCCCTCCGCCCCTGGAGGAAGTGCGCCGGCTGTCGCGCCGCAAGTCCGACCTGTTCCCTCGCATCTCGGCGCAGGCCGCGGCCCGTAGGCAAGCCAACATCTCCTCACCCAGCACGCCAGACAGCCCCGCCATCGTCGAACAGATCACCCTTAGCAAGTGCGGATGGGACTGCGCCAAGTCCAGAGGTACAGTACCTATTGTACTTCACAAGACAAATAGTCATAAACTAGTCCAAGCCTGGTCAGCCCTGTAAAGTCGTTCAGGTGACCATGTGTAGACTCTATGATATCCTTAACATATAAGTCAAATCTTACAGCTTTTAGTTTTTGAAAAAGTACTTAATAGATGACTGCTTTAGTATTTTGTTGCCAATACAGTAAGTTAACTATCTCATTTAATTACAACAAAAGAAAAATAGGCGAAATAATACGGAAGCCGGATAATCACGAACCGGATACAGTCAAATCTTACAGCTCTTAGTTTTTGAAAAAGTACTTAATAGATGACTGCTTTAGTATTTTGTTGCCAATACAGTAAGTTAACTATCTCATTTAATTACAACAAAAGAAAAATAGGCGAAATAATACGGAAGCCGGATAATCACGAACCGGATACAGTCAAATCTTACAGCTCTTAGTTTTTGAAAAAAATCCTTAATAGATGACTGCTTTAGTATTTTGTTGCCAATACAGTAAGTTAACTATCTCATTTAATTACAACAAAAGAAAAATAGGCGAAATAATACGGAAGCCGGATAATCACGAACCGGATACAGTCAAATCTTACAGCTCTTAGTTTTTGAAAAAGTACTTAATAGATGACTGCTTTAGTATTTTGTTGCCAATACAGAAAGTTAACTATTTCATTTAATTACAACAAAAGAAAACAAGGCGAAATAATACGGAAGCCGGATAATCACGAACCGAATACTCGGAAGTGTCCTGTATAATAATAATTTTCCAGTCTTCCAAGCTATTAAGTATTATATTTCGTAGAATAGTTTTATAATTTTTTTCTAATAAAAAATCTATTTAATAATTCAAACCAAAATGTCACCACCAAAAAACACCCTCCGGGAAGGGAATCCGGTTTTTCCGGTCCTAAAACCACTGCTGACCATTTAGTTTCGTTAAGCGAAAAACTATTATTGTCATTATCGAAACCGTTTTTCTTTATCTCTGGAACTTTTACGAGTCGAGAAGTATACCTGTAAAAGCATTTTTCCTACTACAACACTTTACCTGCTAAAAAGCAAACGCCAGGTTTCCAAATTTAGGATTCAAAGTATATACACATTCTCTTTCTGTATGTTATATGCAAGGTTCATAAAAATCATGATTTTTTTTTTTTTTTTAATCAAAAAAGTCGGATTTTTTTATTTAAATCAGATATTTTTTTATTTAAATCAGATTTTTTTTATTTAAATAGGATTTTTGAAATTTAAATATATTTAAGTATAATATTTGATATAAGCAAATTAAATTGTTCAAGTTAGGTGTCTAAATCAATTAATTATTTTTTTATATGTAATAAAAATACATTTAACTAAAATAAATAAATATATATAATGTATAAGAATTATTCATAAATCAGTAAAAAATAATTACTTGCAATATAGGGGGGTTTTTTTGCTTCTTTTAATTATCTATATTATAATTTAAATAAAGGATGCTTCATGTTAATTTATACATTTTACTCCTTCAACCATAGAATTATTAGAAAAATGAGAGTAGACTAAGGGCTGAGTAATCACAATAATTTTTATTTTTTATGAAAATTTTACGACCAACTTTTTATTTTGTGACAATGGTTAAATGTTAAATGATTTATTTATATAAAAACAAGTTTAGCTGCTTTGTCATTTCAGAATTCCAGAATTATTCCCAGGCTCATAAAAATAAATAAATAAATAAAAGCAGGGGGGGATAATACTTATTATATTTTTGGGTGCATTTGTTTTTATTTTTTAGAGGCATTTAATATTTAAAAAGTCAGGGCATTCTTTTCAAGGTATGATAATGAAATTTTTACTGTGCCAGTAATTTTTTAATACAAAAGACGAAAACAACATTTGACTGAGAGATAAGAAAGAGATAGGGGAAAAGAAATGGGTAACAGATAGGGTGCTATTTTAATAATACAAGGACAGGCAAGGTGCAGCAGCCTCTTGAAATCGTCTGGGAGCAACTCTGGGTTGTCAATATTTTCTTATTGTGCTTATAACTATCAGCTTTCTTTTAAAAATTCAATCTTTAAAAATTTATTTATATCAATGATTTTTTTTTAAATCAAGTGATTTAAATCGTGATTTAAATCACGATTTAAATTAGGCTGATTTAAATCACTCAACCCTGGTTATATGTATATTAATTCCCGCACCTGAGGGTATAACAAGACTTCCTGTATCCCCAGATATTTAATTTTTATTATGCGTACAGAAAAGAAAGTTTTTAATAAACTATGTCATTTTTAACCAGATGAGTCTCTTTTACAATATTATAAACGTATCAATAGCCAGAGTCGTGTGTATGTGCACTTCTAATGAGTATCATACTACAATGTGGTTTTAAAATATCAAGATAATTAACACTAGATTGCCCGAGATTTCTTGTATACCTATATTGCCCAAAAACAGTCAAAATGACTGCATTGTGAAAAAATAACAAATATGTAAAGAAATTTATTTAAAATTAATTTTTAATATTATATAATAAAGGAGGGCGGAAGTAACTACAATTATTCATAAACCCATTTATATGTTATAGAAAAAGTCACCAAATTCTAAGAAATTGTGTCATTATATTTCATAATTGTTTTTCTAATTGAAATTAAAAAACAGTCAAAATGACTGCCTTGGGCAATCTAGTGTTAAAAAATAACATAATGATATAAAGTCTAGAATGAGTAATGAAGTAACTGTGCAATGAATTCAATAGTAAAATTAACATTTATGTTTAACTATATATGGTATTAAACTCTTATTTTTAAAACGGAAGTGTAGCCGAAGAAAAATAATAATTTTGAAAGAAAAGGAACGTGTACAAATTTTTACCTGTATATCATAAAGTATGCTAGCCTTGAAGATTTGCAAAAAATTTTCAAAATGTTTTTCCTAACATGCATCAATATTGTGGTAACTTGCTAAGAGTGCTAGACAATTTGTTCATGTCGAATACAATTTGCACCCTGTTCTAAGCACACTGTTATCTATGCACCGCTAGGCAGATGACCCACACACATGGTCAATTTTCTCTCCACTAAACTGTCTTTTAGAATTTCGGGGAGGAGCTGGTTCCCTAAATCCCCCCCTTGCTTACGGCGTTGTCAATAGCAGCAAATTTTATTTGAATAAGCCGAAATAAATTTATAATAAGCTGAATGAATAATATTCTTTTATTCATGCGCTATTCTAAGGACTTAGTTTGATATAGATTTATAGTTTTTCATAAAAAAATTGTTAATAATTTCTTATAATTGAAGGGAAGTTTTTAAAACATTACGTACTTAAAATTCTTAGGCCAGTTTTTAATTAATAACTGTAATTATGCTGTTCATATAAATTTCTAAAAAATGACTATTTTGAAAATTAAAAGAAAGTAAAACCCCTTAATTTTTCGACGCTATTTCACATTGGTCTTTTGTTATCTTATTTTGTGTTTTTTCTACGTAATATTTTAATTAAAATGATCAAATGTATTTCGCATATTCAGACAAAATAAAACATTGTATTTTACGGAAAATCTTTAAACATGAGAAAATTTACATTCATACCTAGCTATATATTTTTAGAGAATTTTTAAACTGATTTCCCCTTTTTTTAATTCTAAACAATTTCTTAAAGAAAGTACTTGTAGCTTAAATTTGTATGCATAACACTTATTTTTGTAAAATTTATTTAAAGTTCTTTTTGTTTATCTTTTTGCAGAATGTTTTACCCGCTTAGATGATAACGTCCAAACTGTAAACAACGGCAGGTAAGCTCTTTTAAATGTTTAAAATATTTCAATACTTTTCTACCTTATTTTCTACCGAAAAATGATTACTTAGTTTATTACAGTATTTTAATTTAATTTCTGTAGCATTTCAAGATATAATTAAGTAATATAAATAAATTTATAGCAGGAACACTTTCCAGGAAAGAATATTACTGTAAAATAAATATTGTGATTAGAATACAGAGATATTAATATTTTTCTTTCAAAAAGTTTTTTAAATAAGTTTCATATTCAGTAGTTCTATACTCTTTAAATGGAATTGTTTTATTCTTAAAGTTTATCCGTATTTTTAACCGTGCTCTGAGGTCTTATAGTTAATTTTCTAATTAACCCCTTAATTAGTGAATTGTTTTTACAAGAAATTTTCCTAAAACCGTATATTTTTGTTGTATATAATTAAAATCCTAACGTAATATACAAGAAAATAAAAGATTTTTTTAGAAATTTGATAAATAATGAATTTAAGCATTTTTTTTATATTATCACTTCGGTACACAAATGTCCCTATATATTTTGCAATCACACAGTATATAGAGAGAAGTCTGTCAATTTATCACAAGTACCATCAACTTGTATATATAAGGCAGGAATACTGTTAAAATTAAACCGGGGGACATGGAGGAGGTGGGATTTCCACATCATTTTCGATAACATGTCTAACAGAAATCAAATTTTCATCGGAGCTGAGTTCACTACACGTGTCATCTGAAGAATAATCCAGAACCTTACAAGACAGTTCTTAATTTGTACCAGAATCATCAGAAACATCTAATAATAAAGTATTTTAGTCTATAATATCATCCATGACTAAGATAATTTGGATTCGCTATTAGAAAGGTGTATAACAAAAATATAAAGAACAAAGAATGCGAAATAGTTTCAACTTCCAGTAACTATAAAAAACTAGTTAGAAAGCTTTCCAATGACATGTACTAGCTGTGCCCTCTATTAAAATATTCTAAAACTAAAGACTCTCTTTTAATGAATTAAAAAGGGGGCCAAATCAAAACAAGATGGCGGAAAATATCGATGATCGTATGCTATACCGGCAAACCAGATACGGCTAACTATTAGTATCCCGTACACCATAGGGAAAACCAGTTAAGGGGTTAACCTCTTACATGAATCTTAAAGCTTACAGTCTGTTCCATAAGAGCGTGTCACTCATAGCTTCGTCAATAGACAACGCGGAGATACCGGCTTAATTGCACGTGTTCTTCAAACATTAGAGAAAAATGCTTTATAATTATATTCTTTATTCGATTTGTTTTGCTGTGTTTAAATCAACAATTCCAAAATGAGTGCCGCGTATGCGAGCCGTTTTGAGGCAGTGTTTCTGTGTAACCATCCAAAAGGACCAAAAATGTCTTGTGCAGTTGCAGCCCGGTACATGAGAAAGTCGGAGTCGTTCGTCAAGAAGTGGGTAGCACGTTATAAAGCGGTACAAAATGTTGACGACCTACCGGAACGGGGTAAACGTCAAAATCGAATGATAAAGGGATTCTTGCATAATTGATAATAATGGGGACGGGACAACTTATTAGGTGAAATGCATTTCAGTTTAATATGTATACTACACGGTACAAATGTGTTCTTAATTAATTAGTTTGTATTTTCAGAGAAATAGACGACACGATCTTATGGAACAGACTGTATATGAATGTCTAGTGCAGTCAATTTTTAACTGCCGTGGGCATTTATGTATATAAGCCTTCCTGCAGTACTTTATTTAGCAAGAGTTCAACAGCAGACTAAATGCCTGTTAGAACTTATGTAAACACGATTACGTAGAAACTGTGCGATCTAAATGTATAAAATTTGGTACATGAATTCTTCGTGGTACCGCCCGAAACTAACTTTTCTTTTTATAAGCTTCTAACAATATTACAGCCGAACGATGGCCCATAGGTTTGGATGCTGGCCTTCGGAATCGGAGTTCATGGGTTCGAATCCCACTACGGCATAAATGTTCGTAGCCGTTCGGAATCGGCTTTATAATAATAGCCCCTATATAATAATAGCCTAAGTTATCTGTCCGTCTGCCCTCGAATTTATGAAGCGGTTGTACTTGAAATGGATAGAGGCATCCATATTGGGTTTTTAATGAGTTAGGGTTAGCAACGTTCGAAATCCACTACTTTTCCCCCTTTTCTAGCATTTAATGCCATTATTTCAAGTAGTCGGAGCAGTTAAGATCAGGCGATTAAATTCATCAATTTGTCACATAACAAATAGGTGAAAATAACATTTTTTCTAGCGTTATGACGTCATTCCTTTAACCATCTCATTTAATCAGTTCTTATTTTAAATTATTTAAATATCGTCTGTATTATTTTCATACGTTTCATCACTTAACTTAAATATTACGTAAATAATTTTCTTTTATATTTGGATGAAACAATAAGGCGATTTTACGCAGTAGTGCAAATTCTCAAATTATGAAATTCTGGCTTTAGTTTCAAACGGAAGGGCAGTTTAATGTTTGTCCATTCGCTGTTGTAAACATGAAAATGAATGGGAAGGGCATTATAGTAGTTCGTGACGTTGCGACAAATTGCCTTATAGAATAGGTACATATGGGAGAATTTTAAATTTAATCATCGATTATTTTTTGTTGCAATGAAAATTTTGTCACTGGCATTAACAACAAATTGTATTTACCACCAGGGTGTAGTGAAAATGATATTTTCATTCCTTTACTTCCATTAATTAGTGTGGAAAAAAATGGGAAGAACTTAACGATAAATTTGATGTAGCTAAGAAAACTTTGATTTATCTTTCTAAATGATTTCAACGTGATTCTAAACTGCATTCACAGTATCGGGAGACTTTAGAAGAGTATAAAGATAAACAAATTATTGAGCGTGTACCGGATAATTCAAAGCTAAAAAAACAAACCATTTTTTTATCTGCATTATAGGACACTTTACAATTCTGAAAAATTACGGGACTATATGCTAGTTATCAATAAGTTCAACTGCATTAATTATAAATAAGCCATTTTCAAGTGTCATTAAATTTAACTCCACATTTCACGTATGTCATTTTAATGGATATAGCAAAATCTATTGTTATACAGCCCGAGTCATTTATCTTTAGAATTTCAGACACAGAGTCTCTAAAACAAACAGATCTTAGAGAAGCCACCAGTCGCGGTGTCTCATAAAAAGCGAAATTCGATAGGCGGCTGCATTTGGCGGCGTTGTGAAAGGCGGTGACTCATAATTCATACGAAACAGTATCACACTCAAGTATCGCAGATTAAATAAATTTTGCCAGAACTGGAGACAACAGTTTTTATAGGAAGCGAAAACTATTTATTTCCGATAGCTTTGAGGTGTTAGAAAATAATTGTTTAGAGATATTCTTTCTAATAGCTTGTTCTGCACGCCACGGGGATTACCATATCAATAACTGAAATGTTTGCCATTTTCTAGATTAAGGGCCATTTTTACTCGATTTAACGATTTACACGTGTTTAATCGCCAGTTTCAAAATTTGATTCTTTATCTCTCCGATTATTTTTCAAACTCTAGTCTCTCTTCTCAGTAAAACCGAGAGTTTTATTTTTTGATAATATGCGATTGTCGAGAAAGAAATGTTATTGATGAATGATCATTTTCGAGTTTAAAATTAATTATATCGTTTCGCTCTTATAAAGAAATGAGACGATTGAAAGGCTTTTTAATTGCAGTTTTCAAACTTCTCTGTCACATTATTAGAAAAATTTTCTATGTTTGAAGTTGAAAAAGGGAGAGCAACCTATACTATAATGCCTAAAGTAGAACAAAAGTTACAATTCGAAAATAATATATTAGATTATTTCATAACCGGTCAACAACCAAAGACTTAAGAAACTCACCCCATTTGCCTTGGTGGATTCGCAGGACCTGATCTTTCGTGAGGTCGAACCTCAGATCTTGAGATCCTGTATTGACCCCTCGGAGGGATTGCCAAGAGTCTTTTTCCATTTCGATCTGAATTCAAGCGCCAACAAGCAAACTCACATCGAAGACCATCTTAGACAGTTGGCCCTGGAAATTATTTGTTGTATACCTAGAAATGCAGCGCAGGTATATACCGATGGCAGTCGTAAAGAAGACCGTACTGGCAGCGGTGTATATATTAAGACCCAGCATCTGGAAAAATCAATAAAGCAACGCAACCCAGATACTTGTTCTGTCTTCAGGAGTGAGAGATTGCGATTAAAGAGGGGCTTGATGCTATCTTACCCTACGACAATGACTTTGGAGAACTCTGGATCCTGTCGGATAGCCGAAGTGCGCTACAACATCTTAGTGGCTGGTCCTCTGCAAACGACGATACTAGCATTTCCATCCTGCTCAAGCTGAGAGAGATCTCCCAAAATCACGACGTACATCTCCAATGGATACCTTCACACATTAATGTTTGTGGCAATGAGATTGCGGATAGATTGGCTAAAGAGGGCAGTGAAGAAAATCTGCCCACTGGATCATCACTTACCCACCGGGAACTCTACTCCAATGAAAAATCTCGTCTCAATACTACCTGGAAAACTCCACCTACCCACCAGTGGTATACTGGAACAACACCTGGTGCCCTCCTGGAAATTAATTGTGATCGAAAATCCCATACTGCCTTAGCCAGACTCTCAACAGGCCACCTGAAATCTTTAACTTTCGAACACGGCACAAAAATTTTCCCGACCTGTACAAAATGCTGCAACCATCCAGCCTCACCAAAACATATTCTCGACTGTGTCGGACTAACCAGGGCAGATTTATTATCAGATCCCCTTATCTGCATTGACTTTCTGACTGTCAACAACCTTTTGGAGTTGATCTGACTATTGTCAGATCATGAGGATAAGCCACACACATAACCGGTCATGGAAGTTTCCCAACCTACTTGTACAGAATTGGAAAATTAGATTCACCAATTGTAAATGTGGAATGATAGGCACCCCTCAGTATTACATGGAAGTAAGATGTAATCTCGTTCCGATGTTTATTAAAAAATACAAAAACGAAACACAGATCGAATATTTTTTAAAAAATAGATAAAAATCGTAATCATACTAAAAAGTTAAAGGAAATTTATAATATATTAAATTCAAATTACTCTTATATACAAAATAAATTTTAAAAATTTTAAAATTAGGGAAAATACTTGGTAAAAATAGTGATAGTGATAAAAAAAAGTGTTAATAATTCAGTGTATAACATTAAAATGAATAATGTCGAAAGGTTCTCCCCACCCACTTATGCATCCATAAACTTCTTCAGTTGGATGTAGGTGTGGGTCATCTAAGTCTGTGTTTGAAGCTGTTTGGTATAAACTTCGTGAAATGACACTAGATATAAATAAATCGCTATGTACGAATATAGCTGAGTGTTTCAAATATTAAAGTTTTCGTCAGACTCTAAAATTTTAAACTTAGAACTATAATTGACATTTTGCATTGTAATAACTGGACATTTTTGCAAAATTGGGGTTTTTTTTCATAAAATATTATAATATTATAAAAAAATATTATAAAATATTATAATATTTATCGTGAATGTTCATGACAAGTTATGTTCTAAGGCCAAAACGTACATCTGTGTAATAATAGCCTAAGTTATCTGTCCGTCTGTCCATGAATTTATGAAGTGGTTGAACCTGGAATGAATAGGGGTATCCATATTGGATTCTTGATGAGTTGGGGATATTAAAATCCAAAGCCAGTCTTTAAAACATTTCAATTTCACCCTTTCTCCCCTTTTTGAGCATTTAATACCATTATTTCAAGCCCTATTTTTCGTGGTTAAGAGCAGGCGATTAAATTTATCAATACATTGCCTTTACTGTCGTATTTGGTTGTCACGAGGAAATGCTAATAATCAGTTAATTTTTTGTAAAGGTTCACCAGTGGAAATTGGAATTTCTATTTTCTTCGCTTGATAGTACTGCATTGATACAAGAGCCGCGATAGCTCAGTCGGCAAAGGCAAAGCTCTCGTAACTGGAGAGTTGTGGTTTCGGAGCCCGAACCGGCTTAAGATCCGCCATGTACGTTAAGAGTGACTGGGGCACATAAAATATGTTCATCGTCACAATGTCCTCAATCAATATTTCTGAGGGTGGCAGTCCAACCCTGTGGGTCTACTGCTTGGTCCTTGCTTCAAAATTACGATGATCTACTTAAGCATAAGACGTACTTTCACCCTTGAGGTGGTCGTCAGAATGAAAGACGCACCCCTTTTGCCTTAATACGAGTAGCCTCCGGCTCAATCGTGCTTGGTTTGACCAAGTGACCAAGTGGCTACTTTTGATGCAGTAGGAGCCGCGGTAGCTCAGTCGGCAAAGGCAACGATCTCTACCTAGATAGGGTTGCAGGTTCGGAGCCCAAGCCAGCCTAAAATCCACCCTTTTGTTAAAGGCGACTGGAATACGTACAATATGTTCGTGGTCACAACGTCCTCCAAGTTCTCAATCAATACTTCTCGGTATAGAAGGTCAAGCCTATGGGTCTTCTTCTTGGTCCCTGCGTTTAAATTACGAGGACCCACTTGAGCATAAGTCGTACGTTCATCCTAGCGGTGCTCGTTAAAACGGAAGGCGCACCCCTTTGCATTAATACGAGTACGGTATGACTCAATTGTTCTTGGTTGGACCAAAGGACATGAGACAACAACAACAACATTGATACAAAAGGAAAGAAAAACCCAAACAGCTAACGGACATCGCTACAAATTAACCCTTTGCACTCGAATCCTTTGTCTCTCGGACGAACCAGTAACAACATGTGTTTCCCGGTGTTCTGGTGCTGGGTTTAATCAAGTGGCACAAGACTACAACAACAACATTGATACAAAAGGAAAGAAAAATCCAAACAGCTAACGGACATCGCTACAAATTAACCCTTTGCACTCGAATCCTTTGTCTCTCGGACGAACCAGTAACAACATGTGTTTCCCGGTGTTCTGGTGCTGGGTTTAATCAAGTGGCACAAGACTACAACAACAACATTGATACAAAAGGAAAGAAAAACCCAAACAGCTAACGGACATCGCTACAAATTAACCCTTTGCACTCGAATCCTTTGTCTCTCGGACGAACCAGTAACAACATGTGTTTCCCGGTGTTCTGGTGCTGGGTTTAATCAAGTGGCACAAGACTACAACAACAACATTGATACAAAAGGAAAAAAAATCCAAACAGCTAACGGACATCGCTACAAATTAACCCTTTGCACTCGAATCCTTTGTCTCTCGGACGAACCAGTAACAACATGTGTTTCCCGGTGTTCTGGTGCTGGGTTTAATCAAGTGGCACAAAACTACAACAACAACATTGATACAAAAGGAAAGGAAAATCCAAACAGGTAATGAACATTGCTACAAATTAACAATTTGTGCTGGAAGCCTTTGTCTTTCGGGGCGAACCATCAACTACATGTGTTTCTCGGGGTTATTATTAAATTTCTTACCTCTAAATTAAAACATTACACATACAAATTAACGTATTTAACTTTTATCTACACCAGTCAGAAAAACAGTTTAACCTTAATATAGCTCACCAACCATTCAGATTTAAGTTTAAAAAGCTAATAAGTTTTAAAAGCACTATGCTAAGGAACAAGCGTTGAAAAGTAATTTTCTGATACTCAACAGATAATAGCCATCCATCGAAAACTTTCTTATTGTTACTGTTTTTTTTAATTCTCTGACATGACATCAGCATTTTGCAGGTCTCAGTTTTTTTTTTTATTGCAGAGATAACTGGGATCAAATTTTTCTTTTCCCTGGCGAAGCTATTGATTGAAAGGAAACTGAAAAACCGTTCAGCTTTGCACTATAATGAATTTGGCGTTAAATTTAATTATGAGCCAATGACATAATTTCCCTCACCCTTAAACCACAAATAAAAGAAAACGAAGAATAAAGAAGACATTAATTTATCAGAAGAATAAAACCTTCTCAGTTCCGCCACCACATTTGCTGTGTGTTATAGAAAAAAAAACATGGTAGAGCAAAAGTGGACAAAAATATAAAACAAAACATATTAATTTGACTAAACCGTCATATTAAAAATGCATTCTAAACGCATTTCTGGAACTGCCGTAAGAAATGCTAAGAAACAAGCGTTGAAAAGTAATTTTCTGATGCTCAACAGATAATAGCCATCAATCGAAAACTTTCTTATTATTGCTGCTTTTTTTATTTCTCTGAGATGTCATCAGCATTTTGCAGGTCTCAATTTTTTTTATTGCAGAGATAACTGGGATCAAATTTTCTTTTCCCTGGCGAAGCTATTGATTGAAAAGAAACAGAAAAACCGTTCAGCTTTACGCTATAACGAATTTGGCGTTAAATTGAATTATGAGCCTATGACATAATGTCCCTCGACCTTAAACTCCAAATAAAAGAATACGGAAGAAATTAATTTATCAAAAGAATAAAATCTTTCCGCCACCACATTTGCCGTGTTATATAAAAAAAACATGGTAGAGCAAAAGTGGACAAAAATATAAAACAAACAGATTAATTTCACTAAACCGTCATGTTAAAAATGCATGCTAAACGCATTTCTGGAACTTCCGTAAGAAATGCTAAGAAACAAGCGTTGAAAGTAATTTTCTTCTGATACTCAACAGATGATAGCCATCGATCGAAAACTTTCTTATTGTTGCTGTTTTTTAATTCTCTCAGATGGCATCAGCATTTTGCAGGTCTCAGTTTTTTTTTTATTGCAGAGATAACTGGGATCAAATTTTTCTTTTCGCTGGCGAAGCTATTGATTGAAAGGAAATGGAACACGTGGATAAAGAGCTAAATTTAGAGTCTGAAATAACAAAGGCGTCTAGAAGTCTTCCATTTGTTTCATATCACATTACATTAATCTTCTTCTACGGTAATAAGTTTAAGTGTAAATAATGGAAAGTAATATAAGGGCACTGTTAATTTTTTCCTAGTCTACGGCGAATTGTTTCACAATAACATGTATTAGAGAAAATGTTAAAGCATTTCATCCTCTGACAACTTTAGGACCTAATTCCACCTAATTCTCACTAAGCCGATAAACATAATTTTTTGAATTTATATATATATATATATATATATATATATATGCCATCCCCATAAGTAAGTATATAAATCAATCCACTCTCAAATAATTATGTTCTTTATTCATCCTCATCACACTCTATTCAACAATGGCGTCTCATATTGGCGCCCAATTGCTAACAAAGGCAGTTTTCACTGCTTCGAGGAGCCACAGGTCTGACTGTAGTAATTGCTTATCGCTCTCTCCCTAGATCATTGCGCGTGAGCCGTATTTATGTGACTAATAACTCAAGCCGCGTCACTCCCATTAAAAGAATACCTAATTAAAATCTCTTAAAATTACTCTATATTTTAAATCCTGACATATATATATGTATATATATATATATATATATATATATATATATATATATATATATATAGATAGATAGATATATAGATATATAAATATATATATATATATTAATATATATATATATATACATACATATACATATATATATATAGGAGAGAGAGATAAAAACAATTCCAATCTCAAATAATATTTATTTTTATGTGTGATGAATTCACCTCTAAAAAAGGGGTAGTTGGAAATTACGTGAGTTATTACGATTTTAAAAAGGGAACTCTTTTATAATAATAAAATAAATGAAAAAGACCCACGCACACGTAAACTTTTAGGATAATCCGGTCAGACGGAAGTATTTTGGGAAGATTTGATGAGTTTGCAAACAGATAAGAGTCATATAGCGCGTGGACATGGAGCTGTCAACACAATCTACGCGTGTCTTCGACGAATAAATGAAAATGGCGCAAGTTATGCTTAAATGAAACGATGATTTAATAAACTTATTATTATCAAGAAAGACTGTTTTCCATTCGCCTTAACATTGGATCACGATATATATATATATATATATATATATATATATATATAGAGAGAGAGAGAGAGAGAGAGAGAGACGGAGAGAACCAATAAATTTAATTTTAGTGTGATGAATTCCTCCTTTTTTAGAACCAATTTGTGAAGAACCTTTTATACATATGTTATGTATTATTAATATTAGTGTGTGTGGTGTGAATAACTACTTTACTGAATTATTGCAGTTTATTGAATGACTTCAATATTTATAGTAGTAGAAATGGTTTTTTTGGTAAAGTTGTGTTATGTCACCAGTGAATCTAAGGCAAAGATGGCTATTGATAATACACTGGTGTACAACAAGTTATTTGAAAACAATATATATTAGAGAAAATATTAAGCAGTTTCAACCTTAGACAATTTTAAGAACCTAATTCTGATCTATGAGATTTATTGGTTCTAAATTTATATATATTTAGAACCAATAAATATAATTTTCTGAATTGCTCTTGAACGTGGATAAATTTAATTATAGTATGATGAATTCCTCCTTTTTCAGAACCAATTTGAAGAACCTTTTATATATATATATATATATATATATATATATATATATATATATATATATATATATATATATATAAATATATATATATATATATATATATATGTTATGTATTCTTAATAATAGTGTTTGTGGTATGAAAAACTACTTTACTGAATTTTTGCAGTTTATTGAATCACTTCAATATTTATAGTAGTAGAAATGGTTCTTTTCGTAAAGTTGTGTAATATCACCAGTGAATCTAAGGCAGAGATGTATATTTATAATTGTGTTGGAGTGGTTCCAGGAACATGATGCTGAATTCCAGTTAATATCCAGGCCACCTAACTCACTGGATCTCAATCCGATAGAACACATTTGGGATGTCATGGGACGGCAGCTCAGAGTTCAAAGACCACCAATTCGCAATATCTCGGATTTGAGTAACCGTTGCTTAACCATCTGGTACAATCTGTCTCCGGTCATTTACCATAGACGTGTGACATCCATGCCAAGGCGGGTTGAAGCTGTGTTGCGCGCCAAAGGTGGGCCAACTCGTTACTGACAGGTGGTCATAATGTTTTGGCTCTTGAGTGTATATTAGAGAAAATATTAAGTAGTTTCACCCTTAGACAATTTTAAGAACCTAATTCTGATCTAAAATAAGCACTATATAATTAGAACCGAAAACAATAATGTTATAAATTGCTCTTATGCATGGATAATTGTAGTATGGTAATTAATAGTTAATTTTAGCATGGTGAATTCTTCCTTTTTAAAACCATTTAATGGTCAACTATATGTTCATAAATTGTATGAGTTCGTAATAATAGTGTGTGCTGTTTGAATAACTGTTTTACTGAATTATTGTAGTTCATTGAATGACTGCAATATTTACACTAGTAGATATGGTACTTCTATAAAAATGTTTAATGTCACTAATCAATCAAAAGCATAAAATGATATTGATAATGCAGAAGTGAATTAAAAGATCGCTTTGGTTTATTACATTGAACCTACTTTTTAAATAATAAAACTAAATACATAATAACATGATGGTCTAATAAGGTTGTTCCCAGAGTGGGTTTTACGAATCTCCTAGGGGTCCCTGTTACTGTTGAGGACTTACGTAATTAATATAAACTAATATGAAGGTGATCGGAGCAACGTTTTGGGGTTGACAAAATGAATAATATAAAAAAAAAAAGTAAACGTGACTTATTGTTAGCATTTCGTGGATCTTTATTCTGACCTCAAACAAAGATTTCAAGACATTCTTTATTTGGTTATCCTTGATTGTATATTGGAACATTTGAAAGCAAATCCACAAACACAAAAGAATTCATATTGATACAACTTACTAAATAATTATTCCCAAACGAGGAATTGTTTGAACAAGGATGCTACAAATTGTGGTTACAAAATTATATATGTATTTCATATCCTGAATTTTGGTGACTGTACAGAAGCTGTTGTTTTCCAGTCTTCCTATTTACTAGAATATGGATTTAGCTAAGTTATGAACATTATCATAAAAATAAGAAATCTACTGAAAATTAGAGATTTTACAGACTTGCGAATGTTATTCACTAACATAAATAAAGCCTGGTGATTTATTTATGTTAGAGCCGAACATAAATAAATCATCAGGCCCTCGGGCTCACACATCTCTTTAGTATTAATCGTTTGGTTTGGTTTAAAGAACTACAGTCTACTTTTTTGCTGCACTAGGGCTAATGAGACCGGAACCTACTGCTTATAACTAGTTTTAAACGGCTACGAACATCCATGATTCAGGATTCAAACCCTTGACTTACTCTACTGAAGTAGTGCCTTACCCATTCGGTCCTTAGTATTATTGAAAAATAATATTTTCATAATTTAAAACACAAGGTAATAATTTTCAATATCTTTAAATATCAAGATGTTTTAATTATGCTTTATACATGCGCTATTATTAAAAAATCAAAGTTAATGTAATATTGTGGCTTAATTATATAGAGTTATTTCATTTAGAGGTTCACAGCAAAGTGTTTGCTATCAGATGTCCATAGGTAGAGTAGTTTGGGAACCACTTGTCTAGGGGTTAACATGCAAGATTAGAAATATGAAATACTGGGTTCACGTTATTTCACTAAGAGGTTCATACCGAAGTTTTTGTTATGAGATAGGTCCATGGATAAAGTAGTTTGGGAACCACTAGTCTAGTGGTTACCATGCAGGATTAGAAATACGAAGTACTGGGTTCAAACAGCGACATACATCCTATACATTCAAGTTATTTCACTTGGGGATCCATAGCAAAGTTTTTGCTATGAGAAAGGTAAATGAACAACGTTTGGGAACTACTGGTCTAGTGATTGCCGTTCAAGATTAGAAATACGAAGTGCTGTGTTCAAATAGTAATATACGTCCAAAACACCTCCATGTATACTAAGAGACCGTGCAGGATAAGTTTGTGGGTCTGGATTAAGCATAAAACAAATAGTGATTTGGCAGAATCACTATTTGTTTCACTTTAAATATTTCTCCTGAAATATTTCTACTGAATTTTTGCAGCTTCACTTTAAATATTTCTCTCTAAATCAAAATTTTGTAATTGAAATAATTTTCAAATTTTAGATTAAAAATAAAATAAATATTTACAAAATTGATTATTCAATTATTTTATAATTTAAAATCATTTAACAACTTGATGTGATTTTTTTGTAATATTTTAAATATTTTTCTATCAATAATAATTCAATACGGCTTTCAAAAATCTAAAAAATTAATAATAGCATATTTTAACAACACTCATGCTTGCAGCTATAGATATACTGGCTATAAAGCTTATTTCTCTACGTATCCTAAGACATTTATTAAATTAAAATACTTCATTTTTATAATTAATAATTATATAATCATATATTAACATATTGTGTGAGGATACATTTCGCAGTGGAATTGTATCGGGAGCGGGGCGTTTTGCTCTTAAATTTAGTTATTCAGTTAAATCTCAATAGATCGAAAATTATTTCATTTTTTAACCAACTTTTCGTATTTTATATTGAAATATATAAACAAATATATAAATAGAAATATATAAATAACAACCATAAGATTTTTGTAAACAAAAAATATATTTTTAGTGGATAAATTTGTTATAGTATCGTAAATATGAAAAATCAAATAGAATTAGCAGTATATAGTTTTAATTTTTCCCGTTCTGTGGTTCCGCATCGATTGATGTAAAAACTAGTTTTTATTTGTCTAAATTTTTTCAGAATCTATGAAGTAGACAAGAACATTCGGCTTCGTTTTCCTGTATATACCGTTATTTTTGTATCCACAAACAAACCATGTTGTTACACTAACTTATTAACAATTACTTTATAGTTGTTCAATGTGCCTTCCGTTATTCAACAGCACAACTGTGAGACGAGGCATCACATTGTTTACAACAGTTAACAACTTTTGTTTCGTCATAGCAGACGCAGGTTACTAAGGAACATCGGCTTCACGCCAAACAATATGTAGTTTGAATTTTCACATGTTGTTACTTGACCCGCGCTCAAGTATCAATCTTCAGAAAACGTACTAGTATATGTCCCCCATACATATATGTTTATAGTATAGAAATACAGCAAAAACTATACGGGTACGGAATCAAGAGAAAAAACCCCTCTTGAGGGGGATCAAAATTAAAGAGAAATTCCGGCTTAGCATCACAAACGACTTACACCTGTCAGGGTTGGTAGCCCATCGGAAATTATCAATGTACGTTGTTGGGTAACCCAATTTTTAAGATTTTTTTTCTATTTTAGTAAACAAAATATTTTTGTGCTAGATTTTAATTTAAATATTTTGTATTACAGCAGTATTTTGATTTATGTAAGGAATACTTTGCAAATCGAGATTGAATATCCCTTGTCCCCTTAAATCACTGAAACCGAAAACGAAAGATGTGGAAGAAAATCAATTTATCAAAAGGAAAAAAATTCGCCTAGACACCGTGTTTTTTATAAAGGAACGTGGTAAAAGGCAGGGATTAAAAAAATATATAAAACAAACAGATCAATTTGAACGAGCAGTCCTATTAAAAATGAATATTAAACGCACTTTTGGAAGTTCCGTAAGAAATACTAAGATACAACCTCAAGTTATTTTGACACTCAACAGATGATAGCCATCGATCGAAAACTTTTCTTATTTTGTTTTTAATTCTCTCAGATGGCATCAGCATTTTGATAGTCTTGGGTTTTTTTATTATTGTTGCACAGACAACTGGGATATTTTTTTTATTTTTTCCCAGGTGAAGCTATTGATTGAAAAAGAAATGAGCAAGTGGATAAAAACTAAATTTAGAGCTTGAAATAACAAAGATGACTAGAAGTCTTCCGTTTGTTTCATATCATATTACCTTAATTTCCTTTTAAGGTAATACGACCAAGAGCAATTAGTAGGAGAAAAAATATAGAAAACTGTTATAGTGATGGTGCATTAAAAATTGTACTGGTACCTGTATGGAAAAATTTAAGAATAGAGAGTTGCTCTAAAATACGAGTGTTGGAACTTTAATAGTGGCAACTATTTATTTTCATGGAATACAAAAGTGATTGAAGTCACCATGTTTTACAGTCCTTCAATATAGTCGCCAGCATTGTGTATAACCCGTTTCCAACAATCTCGATGTCGCAGAACACTTGTAGCAGCGCCTGTTCTGTTGATAGTTCGAATGGACCGGTCTATTGCCGCAAGAATCTCTGGAACAATTCTGAAGCGAATGCCACAAAGTAGTTTCTTCATCATAGGAATTAAGACAAAGAAACAAGGGCACTTAAATATGGGGCACAGTCGTATGAGCAAAACCTTCGGACCAGCTCACGAATCGTTTGGCATCGATCACTGTCCATTAGGGCAGCAACAGCAGGCACTTCTGCACTGCTGACACTAGATAACCTGGCCGAGGAATGTCTGCCACATCTGGACGTCCCTCATTAACCCTTTAGTGGACAGTGGTTTCGCAATGAGACCACATTTAAATATCTTAATTTTTTCTTTACTTTTTGTAGATATATGAATGATTTTTTCAGTTTTTTATGTTTTGACAATTTAAACCTTAATATATGACAGCACTACATTTAATTTATTTTTTTTTCTTTTGAAATATATGTAATTAAACTTTTCGTACCTGGAAAGTCAGTAATTCGATTTTTCTGACTTAAAACTTCAAATAAAAGTATCTACGAAACAGCACTTATAAATTGTTAAGTTATTTATTTATTAAACTATTTTTAAGCTATTTATTTATTATACTATTTTTTAAACTATTTATTTATTTACTATATGTTAAACTTTTTATTTATTGTACTATTTTAAGGATACTTATTTATTTTTCTTACAATATAATTAAAATTTTAAAAAGTATTATATTCACGCTGTACAAGGGGAGGGTTTTATCAGTTTAACTACCCATCAAACCCTCCTAAAGGTATACCCCTCTAAGAATTGTTAAGAAAAAATTTTATATATTTTACATTCATAAGGTTCATAGATAACATTTATAAACTAATTTCATTAAATTAGAAAGAATTTATGTTGGTGACCTTCAAAGGGTTAAAGGCTTTTACCGATCTTGCTACAATTCTGCAAAGCAATGCAGATTCCCCGCAAGCCTCTTGAAGCTCTAAATGACATTGTCGCGATGTACGACCTCTGGCACATTCAATTTTTATCCATTTTCGTTATTCTTGTTTTGAAAACGTCCTGACAACACTTACTTTAGACCGCAAGCTAATACAAGGATCAGTTCTTCTCGTCACTCCGCATTCGTGTGGCGTAGGAAGGACGAGTCTTTTTGCGAAGAGATAAGGTAAGTACGTAGCTCACTTGTGGTATACGCGACATTCACTGATTTTGTTGCGTAGCGTTTTTACAGCAGTGTTGCCACTAATAAAGTTCCAACCCTTGTAATTCATTTTTTAATCAACTTTATTTCAGTGTCAAAGGTAAATAGCGTATTAGTATGTTTAACCAGTAAATGACCATTTTGTTTCTACCGAATATACCGGGTGACCTAAAAGTATCTTAACATTTGAAAATTCAATAATTCACGGAATATTATAGGTAGAGAGACGAAATTTAGCACACATACTTGAATGGCATGGGGTCTTATAGAAACTAAAAAAACAATAGATTGCTCTTGATATGATAGCAAAAGCAATAGTTAGCATAATAACTGATTTCTATCAGAAACAATGTTCGTTTTAATAAATGCTCAACATGTCTTGACAGCTGCACTTGTCACAAGACTTTTATCTGTTCTTCTTATGACGATAGGATCTTAAAGCTGCAGTAACAGACCTCCATTCTAATAGAAAATCTTATTAACAGCGCCTTTTCCAAGTTAGTCAACATGTCGCTATTGCTAGTACATCTGATTCCCTCTCTTAGTCAATGCGATACCATCGAGAGAAAAGACTCGAGCTCTGATCTGTGAGAACATGATCATGAGGCGAACTGCTTGATAAAAGAATGCTAAGCTTTACTCCTTGTCTTCAGTTTGCATTATATTTAACAAATTGTGCTTTTTAAAGGGAAATTTAAATTTTCACTAATACATTAAAGCTTATACATTAATTCCTTAAAAGCAGTTATTACACTTTCAGCTATTATTATCTTTAAAAAACAATTTTTAATCTCTGAAACAATTCACTATGTAGTTTTTGAATTACTACTATCGTAATATATATATATATATATATATATATATATATATATTTATATTTATATTTATATGTATATTTATTTATATTTATATGTATATTTATTTTATATATATATATATATATAAATATATATATATATAATATATATTATTATATATATATATATATATATATATATATATATTTATATATATATATATATATATATATATATATATATATGTATGTATGTATGTATGTATGTATGTATGTATATTTATATACATATTTATATATATGTATATATATATATATATATTTGTTCATTTATATATTTATTTATATTTATATAATATATATATATATATATATATATATTTATATATATATATATGTATATATATATATATATATATATATATATATATAATATATATATATATATATATATATATTTATATATTTATATATATATATATTTATATATATATATATATATATATATATATGTAATATTTTTTATATAACTCCTTACAAGGAGAAAGTTAACAGCTATAAGTAATAGAATATTTCATATTTAATGATAGTCTAAGTTAAAACTTTATTTCAGAGCGGCAACAAGACACATCTGTCCTTCTACAATACAAATAAATATAGAGTTCACTATATTCACACACAAGTACACTCAAGATACAACAAGAATTTTATAACAACAACTTATAAGCGAATTAACTGCAATATAAAAACACGAACACATGTTATACACCTGCGAAACTGCTGTATAGACAGAAAGTTTACAGTTTTAGGACAGAAAGGAATGTGAAGTGGAAAATACTTCGTTGATTAAATCATTTAGAGGCTGATAGAGATATTTAGATGAATTAAAATGGAAGAGAGGAGATTTTTGAAGAAATATTAAAGTTAAATAATTTTGATATATTACATATATATATATATATATATATATATATATATATATATATATTTATATATATATATATATATATATATAATATTTAAATATATATATATATATATTTATATATATATATAAATATATATATATATATTTATATATATATATATATATATATATATATATATATATATATATAGAATATATTTTATATATATAATATATATATATATATATATATTTAATATATATATATATATATATATATATAATATATTAAATATATTTATATATATATATATATATATATATATATATAATTTATATTAATATATATATATATATATATATATATATATATATATATATATATATGTATATATCACAGTAAGAATCGATGATTACTCTGAAACAAGTGTATCTTAAATTTTTTATAAATTAGGTAAGTTTAAAAACTCTTTTTCAG
This sequence comes from Pardosa pseudoannulata, assembly GCA_032207245.1. Classification (NCBI taxonomy): domain Eukaryota; kingdom Metazoa; phylum Arthropoda; class Arachnida; order Araneae; family Lycosidae; genus Pardosa; species Pardosa pseudoannulata. The sequence continues at coordinate 78,422,537 of CM063506.1, read as the reverse complement.
TTTGAGAATCAAATTTAAACTTAGTTTCATTGTCAAATATTTACATCTTAGCACATTCTTTACATTAAAATTTGGGAAAAATCTTAAAGTACAAAAACAAAACAATTCAATACTGAACAAACACGTCAGAATTAGAAAAAAAAAAGTCTTTATTGTTTTTAATCGGTCTGCCGACGATACCGTCTAAATCCAAATTGTCTTGAGAGTTCCTAGCGAAGGAGATGACACAACGCTTTACATCCGAATCTAAATAAATGCAACAAAACTATGGAGAGGTAACACTTAGAATTAAACTGTAGGAAAAAACAGCTGCTTTCCTACAATTATGTTCATACAATATTGCATCTAAGCAAAAATTGTGTTAGATGCCGTATAACACAGCATCCTTATAATGCGATTTTCATATATAGCGAAGGGAAAAATAATTTGTTTTCTTAACACAGCTAGCAATGCAGACACTATATACCTTTATGCCAAGGCTGTGAAGCTGTTACTCATTTAGAACCACCCGATGAGCACGTGCAGTTTAAGGTATGCTACGGACGCGAGTAACTTTACGCCCGCTGAGTTCTCGTAATTTAGAAGAAGATTCCCGGGCTTGTCCTACCACCCCCAGAGATATCGATTGAGAACTTAGAGGACATTGTGACCACGAACCTATTTTACGTTCCCCAGTCACCTTTAACGAACACGGTGGGTCGACTCGAGCCCCGAACCCGCAACCTTTCAGTCATGATATCGCTGCCTTTGCAGACTGAGCTACTGCGGATAGCTCAAAAAGTCATTAAGTGAAATTCAAATGATAAAACCATATATAGCAGCATAAATTCGAAAATTTGGGAGATTTTTTTATAAAATTGCAACGGAAGAAATCGTTTCAGTATAACATAAAAATTTTACAAATTATTTTTCTACCATCTTTAAAAAAGAATGTTAGACATTAATGGATGTAGATACTATGAATTTAAAAAATAATTATAAGTTTAGAAAATAGCTAGAGACGGATGATGTCCGAATAAGTAAGAAGGCGCCGTTTAGTGCTGAGTCTGTAAGTTCGAATCCCACTTCTGGCATGGTGCCATGGATAATCGAATTTCAGCAGTAGGCCCTGCCTCATTACTTGACGTGTACCACGATAGTAACAATTAATGCTCCAAAGCATTCTAAGTACAGTCAAGTATCCATAACGTAGTGTTTTTATAAGGCGATTTTTAAATATAGAGAAGGAAAAATTACATCTGCTCTCTTATTCACACAAGAATATTCTGACAACTTAAAAGGATTTTTAGTTAATTAGGAAAAAAGATTAGACTGTGACAGTAAGCAACAGTAAAGAATACAGCCCGTCCTCGTCACTTTGAGAAAGCAATTTTATATAGGTTTGAATAAGTTTGATTTATGTACAATTTATTCATTTCTGATATTCTATATAACGCAGTGCATATTCATTTAACTTTATTTAATTCTGAATTTCTAGTACAGTTTGATTATAACAATAGCTTGCAAATGCCACACGCCGACGTTCAGCCGGCTAGAAATGTCAAAGTTCCCATATATTAAGTGTTTTATCATTTTGACGTCGGTTTTAAAAGAGCATTTGTTAAAGTTTAAATAAATTACGTCGTTAAGGGAATATAATAACTTTCGAGCTGAAAAGTGTTCATTATAACAACCTATTTTTCATCATTAACAAGCATCTACAAAATTGTTTACTTTCATTATATAGAACAATACATTAAAATGTGTGTGTATATATACACATACTAGCATATAGCCCGTCATATGATGGGTCAGTAAAATTTTTAATTTTCTAGAATTGTAAAGTACCTAGAAGAGTTTTAGACATGGTAAAATATAAAATTAGCATTAAAAAAACTTTACTGACCGTATGTTAGTTGCCAAATTTAATTTATCTTGTCATATTATGTCATAGGATGGACAGCAGAGATTTTAATATTGACATTGATTATTTGGCGGTATATATGAATGATGTCCAAATTTTCAAAAATATATAACTTAAACGCTCGATATTTAATAGTCCATGAAATAGACTCTAAGACTTTTATGAAAAGAATTTGTTGTTAATACCGGTGATACAAGTTCCATTGCAACAAAAAATTATCGATGATTAAATTTAAAATTATTACATATAAAGAAAATTATTTACGTAATATCTAAGTTCAGTGATAAAACGAATGAAAATAATGCAGACGATATTTCATTTCGCGGCAATATAAATAAGAATTTAATTTAAAGCTTAATGTAAATAAGAATTTAATTTAAAGCTTAATATAAATAAGACTTTAATATAAAGCTTAATATAAATAAAAATTTAATTTAAAGCTTAATATAAACAAAATTTTTTTCATTACTGTACTATAATGATAAGATTTATAATAAGATATGTACAGAAAGTACTATGTTGAAAATTTTGTAAGTTTTTGTATGTTTATTCTTGTAAAATGTTTACTTTCTTTCTTTCAGTTTACCAAAAAGTACCCTCATTCTGTTAGCAGCTACTCTTTTGTAAGTATTGTTTTATTTTCATTCAAGGGGGGAGATCATTTTGACGGTTCACAAACATCAGTTTCAAATGTTAAAAAAAAATTCATAAAAGAAATAAAAATATCTTTTTGTCGAACTTTATGTTTTATTTTATTTATTAGGAGTTATTATAATTAAACAAACTGATACTAACAAAAAGTTATCAATAGCCACTGTCAACATCAGAGGTCCTTTAATCTTTTCTGGAGCACCACCTCCTTTTCAAGAAAAAAAAAAGTAATCGAACGCTTATTTTGCCCTAATACTTAATTATACCACATATAAAAATATTGTTGTATATTATTGTCTATATATAGTTTATCTGTGTATACATCCCCTATATAATAATAGCCTAAGTTATCTGTACGTCTGTCCTCGAATTTATGAAGCCACTGTACCTGGAATGGATAGAGGCATCCATATTGGATTCTTGATGAGTTAGGGTTAGCAACGTTCGAAATCCACACCTTCCCTCCTTTTCTATCGTTTAATGCCATTATTTAAAACCCTATATTCCTCAGTTAAGAGCAGGTGATTCAATTTATCACATAATAAATAGGTAAAAATATTTCTTCTATCATTATGACGTCATTCCTTTAACTATCTCATTTAATCATTTCATATTTTAAATTATTTAAATATCGTCTGCATTATTTTAGTACGTTTTATCACTGGACATAGATATTATGTAACAAATTTTTTTTATATTTGGCTTAAATAATAGATTAGGTACATATTTAATAATTTTAAATTTAATCATCGATTATTTTTTGTTGCAATAAAATTTTATCACCGGTATTAACAATAAATTCTATCTACCTACAGGTTGTAGTGTAAATGATAGTTTCATTCCATTGCATTCATAAATTATTGTAGCAAAAAAAAAATTGGGTAGAACTTAACGATAAATTCGACGTAGCTAAAAAACCTTTCAATTATTTTTCTAAATGAATTCAATGTGATTCACAGTATCCGGAGACTTTAGAGGACTATAAAGATAAACAGATTATTGAGCGTGTACCAGATAACTCTTAGCCAAAAAACAAACCATTTTTTTTACCTGACTCATAAGGTACTTTACAATTCTGGGAAATTAAAAATTTTACTAATCTTGTCAATGACGGACTATGTGCTAGTATATAATAATAGCCTAAGTTATCTGTACGTCTGTCCTCGATTTTATGAAGCGGTTGGACCCGGAATGGATAGAGGCATCCATAGTTAGCAAAATTCAAAGAGAGTAATGTTTATCTTCTCCTAAACTATAGATCCGACTCTAAAATAAAGTGGTATAAATAGGCTTCATATCACAGCGAAAAATACTGCCTTCTTTAAAAAGTTCGAAATCCACCCCTTCCCCTCTTTTCGAGCTTTTAATGCCATTATTTCAACTCCTATTTTACCCGGTTAAGAGCAGGCAATTAAATTTATCAATTTATCCCATAATAAATAGGTAAAAATAACATTTTTCTAGCATTATGACGTCATTCCTTTAATCATCTTATTGAATCATTTCATATTTTAAACTATTTAAATTACTAGCATATAGCCCGTCATATGACGGGATCAGTAAAATTTTTAATTTTCCAGAATTGTAAAGTACGCTATGAGGCAGGTAAAAAAAATGGTTTGTTTTTTGGCTGAGAATTATCTTGCAACAAAAAATAATCGAGGATTCAATTTAAAATGATCACACATGTACCTAATCTATTATTTAAGCCAAATATAAAAGAAAATTATTGACGTCATATCTAAGTTCAGGGATAAAACGTGTGAAAATAATTCATAACTTAAATAATTTAAAATAAGAAATGATTCAATGAGATGGTTAAAGGAATGCCGTCATAACGCTAGAAAACTGTTATTTTTACCTATTTATTATGAGATAAATTGATAAATTTAATCGCCTGCTCTTAACCGGGGAAAATAGGAGTTGAAATAATGGCATTAAAAGCTCGAAAAGAGAGGAAAGGGTGGATTTCGAAAGTTTTAAAGAAGGCAGTATTTTTCGCTGTGATATGAAGCATATTTATACCAATTTATTTTAGAATCGGATCTATAGTTTAGGAGAAGATACACATTACTCTCTTTGAATTTTGCTAACTATGGATGCCTCTATCCATTCCGGGTCCAACCGCTTCATAAAATCGAGGACAGACGTACAGATAACTTAGGCTATTATTATATAGGGGATGCTTTATTTTCATACGTTTTATCATTGAACTTAGATATCACGTAAATAATTTTCTTTTATATTTGGCTTAAATAATAGATTAGGTACATATGTGATAATTTTAAATTGAATCATCGATTATTTTTTGTTGCAAGATAATTCTCAGCCAAAAACCAACCATTTTTTTTACCTGCCTCATAAGGTACTTTACAATTTTGGAAAATTAAAAATTTTACTTATCCCGTTATATGACGGGCTGTATGCTAGTCTATTTAAGAATCACAAAGCAGAAATTAATTCAAATAGCCTCCAAATATAGTAAAAAAATGTTTTTTTTAAACTTAAAATCAATGAGACATGAGAAATTTAAAAAAACATTAGATTAAACAGAAATGAGAAATAAAAAAGATGAGATGATAATAAAATGAGAAATAAAAAATGATGCAAAATAAAAAATATATGAGATGAGAAATTGTTGTTATTGTTGTTGTTGTTGTTGTCATATGCCCCTTGGTCAAACCAAGCACGATGGGAGGAGAAATAAAAATGATGATCCATGAGAAATAAAATAAAAATGAGATGGCTGAAGCTGGTGGAGTTTTAACAACTTGTTAATTGAGAGGGCTGAAGCTGGTGGAGTTTTAACAACTTGTTAATTGAGATGGCTGAAGCTGGTGGAGTTTTAACAACTTGTTAATTGAGAGGGCTGAAGCTGGTGGAGTTTTAACAACTTGTTAATTGAGATGGCTGAAGCTGGTGGAGTTTTAACAACTTGTTAATTGAGATGGCTGAAGCTGGTGGAGTTTTAACAACTTGTTAATTGAGATGGCTGAAGCTGGTGGAGTTTTAACAACTTTTTAATGTCGGGTTCCAATTTCGTTAACATCTTTCGTAAATATCCACGTTCAGTGATATTCTTTTTCTTGGATAGCCAACTGCTATCCGAGAGGTCAAATATGATGTCAATAGTCAAATACGATGATAAAATGCAATTAAAGTTTCTATATTCTAGCACGGGGTGGTCAAACGGCAAACCTTGGTGGAATTTGTGAAAGTTATAGCTGAAAAAATTTGCATTTATTATGGTAATTACAATATTGTAACAAAAAGTTACAGTTCTACAACGTCAGCGCGAAACTGACCTGGAGGCGGAAGTGAAGGGAATGACCCTCCTTCGACCCCATTGGTCAAGAGGGGTTGCTAACCTCGGAGTAACCATCCTCGGCCCAGGCAACGCTGTCCAATGGACTTTTTCGGGAGATCTGCGGGTCCCCTCAGAGGGAGAGCAAGGAAGAAGAAGAGTGCAGCTCAAAATATTCTACGGCAGTTCGAACACCATTTTCTTCTAAGACCAAGAGGCCATGTTTGGCATATTTTCGGCCGACTGTGGTCCTTTGGCATAATGGCCTTATTAGCGTTTTTATTTCCTATTTAAACCTTTATTTATATTCAAAATAAACAAAATTCTGCAGGAGGAATTAGTTTTTTTCTTTTTTTGTTTTTTTTTTCTTCTTACGAGTACTCCACTTATAGGTGCGACTGACCTAGACGCTCTGTCGGTCTTTACCTCTACAAATATGATTCGATTAATTTATTGATTATTTTTATATATATCATGGATATTTTTATAAATATTATATCTACTGGCTGCCCCCCTTGATTGCCTTAACCCCCCTTATTTGTTTCTGAACTCAATACCGCCCCCGTTGGGAACCTTAAATGTAGATGAAAATCTATTCGTTGCACTGATTCTTTGGAAATTCAGAATCTGAATTTGAAACGTGAAAAAACTTTCCTCACTTCTTTTTCGTCCTGAATTGAGATGCAAAACTCCAAGTTTCATTCAAAATTCAAATGAATTTCGGGCACTTTTATTTATATAAGGCGATCGAACAAACCTGAAACGGAAAGCAAATTTTTTTCTTATTTATTAGGATAAAGACGATGTTAGATTTTAGAAAATGTATCTATGAGAGCTACCATATTACAGTCGACATATATCACTGGTGACTTCTAAATCACAATGACGTCAGAAATCACCAGATAAGGGAATTTAGGCCGAGCTATAGCCGATTGGTTAGGGCGCTAATCGTCAGTACCAGAGTTCATGGGTTCAAATCCCGCTATGGCATGGATGTTCGTAGCCGTTCGGAATCGGCTTTAAGCAGTAGGTCCCGGTCTCATTAGCCCTTGTGTGCAAAGCAGTAGCGCTCCAAACCAAACCAAACCTATGGGAATTTAGTACCATAAATTTCCCTCTCTGACATCATTATGACGCAGAATTCACCAGTGACATATGTCGGCTGTAATATGGTAGCCCCCTATAAGGTGATTTTACGCAGTAGGCCACATCTCAACTTATGATGATTCTGGCTTTCATTTCAAACGGAAAAGCAGCTTATTGTTTGCCTATTGGCTGTCGTAAACATGAAAATGAATGGAAAGGGCATTAAAGTAGTTCGTGACGTTGCGTGAAATTGCTCTATTATTTTGAAAAATTCCATTGGTGAAATGTAAAAATAATTTTTTAATTTTAAACGTCTTATTCAATCTTTACATGTCATTTAGCGATCTTAACTAGCTACTTTTCACCCAGCTCTTGGGCTATTACTTATACTCAGCTTTTGGTCTGGGTATACGTAATCAATGACATCCCATTGTCTTTTGGTAACATTTTAGAGGCCTATTTTAAGATAAAAATATACTAGGGTAGATATAAATGCTGAAGATACAGATGTTTGTAAACGTTTGGTGTCAGCATTAAGAAGTAGGTATCGATATCATTATCCTCCATGTAGCAAAACACACTAGCTCTCAAAATCAACCACCAATCATAGCAAATATAAAATGTAAATAAAACACATTGATATTTAAATCATATCTATTAAAATTATTACCTTGTTTAAATTATAAAAATATTATTTTTCAATCCATTCAATAATATGGTTGAGCCCCATGGTTTAGCATGAAGTTCAACTCTATGTTTGTGAGTAAGCATTTGCAAGTCTCCACGAGCACTAATTTCCAGTCAATTTCTTTTTTTTTTTTTTTCTTTTCGTGATGAATCTCACTCTCATATTCTACCAAATGAAGACTAGAAATTGTTTCTGTACAGTGACCCATAACTTAATATGTAGCATAGGTAACTGTTTTTGTAACCATAATTTGTAGTGTCCTTATTCAGACAAAGCCTCATTTGTGAATAATTGAAGAAATTGTTCTTATATTAATATGGATTTATCTGAATTCATGGATTTACATCTAAGAAGGTTCCAACAATGAACTAGGAATAACCAAATTAATAATGTGTTGAAATTTTTGTCTGATGTCAGAATAAAGAGCTATTAAATGTGTTGACAATAAAAAGGCAATTCTTCATCTCGTTTTAAATAGACAACCATAAGCATGGCTTTAACTGAAATCAATAAGAGAAAAGACCGCAACATAGCAGTTTTTATTGATTCCAAGGAACTATTATGGCAATTTTATCATTGGTTCGTTCAATGAATCGATCTGTTCTTGAATGTCAATTCACTTATTCATTCGCTTATTCAAAGTGGTCACAGTGTTCATATGCAATGGATTCCTAGTCATTGCGGAGTGACCTTCTCCAACCAGATCATCCTATCTGCTATCACAGCATTAAAAGAATCATTAGAACTAGGTTTAAAACCTATTACCAAGAAAATATCTTGAAGTCTGTGGGAGATAAAACCAGAGGTTCTCTATGGTGAATCTCATTCCTTCCAATCTCCCTAGATCAGTGGATGTCACCAACTTCAGAAAAAGGACTGTACAACGAGTACTTGAGAAAGTATCTGTTAGGTATGGACTGGTGGACTCTTCAGTCTGCCTACTTTGCCTAACGCATACCGACATAAAAGATGATCATTTGAACTCTTGAAATGGACTTTGTGACAAGGAAGCTATTAATACTGACAATGATTTTATTTGTTTTTTAAAATTTTATTGAACTGTATTGGGCTGCCCGGAATAGATTATTGGCAGTTATGCCAAAACTTTGGCGTAAGATTAAAAAAAAATAAAAATAGCTAGTAATATTTGTTGCTATTTATTTCAAGTTTTCGTAAAAATGATAATAGGTCTCAATAATTTTATTTGAGATTAAACCTTCCATGCACCCTCAAATTAATTATTTTGCACAACGTATCCCTTCAATGGTAACACAGATCCGTGGAAATTCGTAAGAATCACTTTGGAAACTTTTGGAATAAACAGTCGTCATGACGGAACTAATCGTAATGCATTCAGGGATAGTCAAAATGTATAATCAAAGTTACAGCTTCCATGCACCTTCATAGAGCCGTAACGATGTAACTAGTCTGTAACTCGCCGAGTGGTTGAGATGTCCTAATTCTGTTGTCCTGTGATTCCCTAGTCATTTTGGGTATGACATAGAATGGAATCAGAGAAATAAAGCAGCCTTGACGATGCAAGAAACGAGACGTCCGTTGATATTTAAGTATTAAAAAATTGATTTATTTACAAAGAAAATACCATTAAGGATATGTATGATGTGGATGTTACTTTTATCCAATACAGAGAAAAGAAATGAAACCACTTCGCAAAGTCGGAGTAAATCTCTCGAAAGAGGTACTGCCTACTCGTCTCAAGAGTTCTGACGGGAGTGACTCCGGCTACTCCTTTTCCCACCAGGAAACTTCGGTTTTAGGGGACATCATCCCCCCCCTTTTGACCATCCTCCTTGGGGTTACCGAAGAGACTTGGTGCCTGGCCGACACGGTCTTCCAAAGCTTCTTTCCTTTCTTTGTCGGTGCGTTCACAAACGCCCCTCTTGACACATTCCAAAAGTTCGTGTGTCAAAAAGACCATTACTGGAACAATAATGCCGTTTCCAATTGTTCGGAGTTTTACAATGACCTATAGTTCGCTTCTTCAAACACATGTACGGACTGAGACGGACGCGACACTCACACGCCCCACCTTAAGTTTGAAATACGCTGTCAAAGGACTAATTTCAAACTCTTTGAGCGTCCGGCTCTGTGATGAACTTCAAATGAATTTAAGCATGGTCAAACTGTGTATTTCCCTTGAAATCTGATCACAGAGATCTTTGTGGATGCACTACTTTCCTCATAAAGGAAGTAAAATTGAGTTCATAAGTATCAACGTATAAGCCATTTAATAAATCTTCGTAGGCCAGACAGTAACCCTTGGGTAGTGCCAGTGATCATGGGTTCGCCACTACTGCTCTAGATCCAAGGTTCTCAAACTGGATAACGCTAGTCTTATCCAGTTTGAATTGTTTTCCAAGAGTGCCTCCGCAATAATCAATAAAAATGTTAAATTATTAATAAAAAATACTTAAAATAGCTGCCTCGACACTCAACCTCTGTTGAAAACTGCTATGAATTATCATTGTATTTATTTTAAGAGGCAACTGATGTTCTACCTCAGCTATTCTCAAACTGCGTTTCGTGACACCTTGGGGTACTACGACGAAAAGTTTAAGAACCACTGCTCAAGACCGTAGGTACCAAAGAGGACGGTACCGCTCCTCAATGGGCTCTGAAGTCTTCATTGGAATCGGTAGCTGGTTCAAATGCAAATGGGAGGATGGAGCATGCAGACAGTCCTGGTAGAGGTACCAGCAAACATATCCGTAAATATATATACTTATATGTCTGCAAGGTACCAGCAAACATATCCGTAAATATATATACTTATATGTCTGCAAGGTACCAGCAAACATAATATCTATAAAGATATAGATAATATCTATAAAAATAATCAATAAATTAATCAAACACTATTGTAGTTGCCATAATAAATATATTTTTTTAATTATAAATTTCATGAATTCCACCACGACCCACCGTTTTGGCCACCCTTGGGCTAGAGTACAAATATTTCAATTATATTTTCTTCATCATATTTGACTGAATATGAATTCAGTACAGTAGCTAATTGACTATCACAAGGCCCCTCCACACTATAGTCCACTGCAAGCCATTACTACCGTCTGGAGGAGGTATGGCCCATCGAGGTCGACGATGGCAGACAATAAAGTGGCCTTGGTGGAGGATAGTTTCGGAAGAGTTTTTCTCCAAAGATCAAAGACAACCACCATGCGCTAAAAAAAGTGCGCGGTAGATTGTATTGATGCATACTCGCGCTCCGCTCATTAAGTGGCCCAGTATGTGGATGCAACCCGTGAACCATGGTTCAAGGTCACCATCCGGACCAGTACTGGAGTGGTGAACAATGGGCCATAATGGGGAGGCTACTTTAAGAAAAGCAACATCACTGAATGTGGGGATTTACGAATGATAGTAAACGAAATTGGAACCCGATATTAACAAACTCCTAAACCTCCATCTATCTTATCTATTGCATTATATTTTTATTATATCTGATTGATTTTATACATGTTTTTAAGTTTTTAAAACAAACAATTTTTTACTACATTTGGTGACCGTTTTAATTAGTTTCTACATTGTAATTCTTAATAGATAGACAAATAAAATAGATATAGATAATGAAGCAATATTTTAATTTTTGATTCAATTAATAATTAAGGAAGAGGTGGCGTTTTCTTATTTTTCTAGTAAATGGAATGGGAGTCTTCCTTAGATAATAGTATTTTCACCTATCAAGAAATGCAAAAGAACCTTAAAAACCAATGTTTTTTTGAAAACAAAGGAACTCTGATAAAATTTTGAATCTATATTTATACTATTGTTTTCATGGTGGTGCCTGCGAATCATAATCTCACTTTATTGTTCTTCCTACCACAGACTCGTCATGCTCTTCCTCTTGGCGACAGTTCTGGTGTACAGAGTGTCGATAGTAAGTTCAAAAGGCGTCATAGAGGACAACTGGCCGATCAAATCTGGACATAGGTAAACAGTTGAATTGTTTTATAATGATGCCTTTAATTGAACAGTAAACTTTGAGTTGGGAAATATTTCAATGAAAATTTTAAATTTCTAATTCATTGAAATGTGAAATATATCTAAAAGTGATAATCAAAGAGGGTGTTTTATTACCGTCACGTTAATTATTAACATAACAGACAATTCAGTTATTACTAATAACTACTTTAAGCAGTTTAAAACAAAAGGGGTCGAATATTATAACTGTCTGAAACTCTCTCACTGCATTTCTAATCGTCATGAACTTTCAAAATTAATCGACAATTTACCCTTTAAAGAATAAAATAAAAGTTAAGCAAAATTATTGCATTTCAAACATCGAAATTCTAATCTTTATATTAACAGAATTATTATGCTTATTTTATAACTATTTGAAACTCTCTAGATGCACTTCTAATCTAATCTAATATATATATGATGAGGTTTTTGTCTCATCAGTATGCAGTCATGATTACTAATGACTACTTTAAGCAGTTTAAAACAAAATTGTTCAAATATTTTTATAACTGTCTGAAATTCTCCGACTGCATTTCAAATCGTCATGAACTTTTAAAATTAACCTACAATTTACCCTGTAGAGAATAAAATAAAAGTTAGTCAAAATTATTGCATTTCAAATATCAAAATTCTAATCTTTATATTAGCATAATTATTATGCTTATTTTATAGCTATTTGAAACTCTCTAGGTGCATTTCGAATCTAATATAATCTAATATATAATGTTGATGAGGTTTTTGTCTCATCACAAAGGGAATTCATAGCTGTGGAGTCAGCATGCAGTCGTGGTTTATCACAGACGAATGAAAAACATCGCGGAAATATAAAATAAAGGAATGTTTTGGCCAAACTGACATAGTTTTCTGAGGAAACAACTCTCACGAACGACTCATCGAAAAATCTGTACACTGTGTTTAAATAGTTGTCTGTGCCAACCAATCAGGAATTACTTGCAAGTCACGTGGGTGTTGCGATGGCGTAGTTCAAGCGTCAGAATCTATTTTTAGTTACTTATGAAACCGGAAGGAATCGACAGGGGAAATAAAGACACTCACTAAGGTTGCTAGACAAAAAATGCCAGAAAAGGATAGAATTGCCCGAAAATTACTTCAAGCTAGAGATAATTACGTTGCTTAATTTTTAGGATAAAAATATCATTACTGATATATGTGTGTGTGTGTGTGTAACACTGTGAAAAGTAATCCACCTGTCACAAAATATTAAGCCCCTATTTTATTTACTTACCCGGGCTTGCTGGGCAAGGAGAAGTCTATGCAGCTAGAATAATTGAAAATGTTGCAGTCGGGCCACACTGAAGAGAAACACAAGTCCGAATAGAACTTAAATTTTATTTTAGTTATGAGAGCATTATGTGTTTCACAGTCAAAGGCAGAAGATAGAATGCGCATCGAAACACGTGCTGGAACAGGGTTGCACCACAGAGCGAGACGTTGAGACGAATTCAAGAGAAAGTAGGTTAGTCGGCGTTATTAACAAGAAAAGGGAGCTTAGATCATTGAAAAGAGAACCAGAAACAGCTGGAAAATATGGAGAGTAGACAGTAAATTGGCATTTATCGAAAATACAATTTTGGGAAATGGGTTGGAAGAATTTCATGTCGAGGATACTCCTTTAATTGCGATATTTTGTAGCTGGAAAAAAAGATTTAAAGGAGTTAGAATGGAAAAAAGAGAATTTTTAAGAGATATTAAAGTGTAATAATTTTGATATATTACATATATCAAAATATAGATATATATATATATATATATATATATATATATATATATATATATATATATACATATACATATATACATACATATATACATATATACATACATATATATATATATATATATCCTTTTAATACATACATATATATATATATATACATATATATAAGTATATGTATATATATACCAGTGGCGTGCGGTCCATATGTGCAGGGTGTGCACTGCACACCCTGGCTAAATTATGAGAGACAATAATTTTCTGCACCTATGTCTACCTATTTTTATATGGTATATAATAAATATTATTTATAATATATTCAAATATGTTGATTTGCTTGCTTGTATTCTCGCAATGCGTTCGGTACTAGGTGCTGCACCACGTAGCGCGTTCAAAAGCAAACGAACATAAGAAATTTTTATGTGTACGCATTGCGCAATAATAGAAAATCACGCTTTATATGTATGGGCTACTGGAGAAGCGCAGCATACTGAGGCAAGTGCAGCTATTTTTCCTGCACTTGGCATTCAGAATCATCCGAAGATAAGGTTTATTAAGCAGTGTATTAGAGCGGGGACTTACGTGCTGAAGCGCTTTTGGTTTCTTAACTGATTAACTGGCCATACGATTTTGCAGACGGTTAATGTTTAAATTTATATATTG
>CM063506.1:78398508-78403508 GCA_032207245.1 Pardosa pseudoannulata | reverse complement strand
AAATTTTGTCTATTAATTTTTTCTTATATTTTTCTATATTATACTATGCAGAATTCATTAAAATTGTGTCATTATGGTGGATATTACAAAACTTTTTATTTAAGTATCAACTCTGAGTTATGAAATTTTGTATACGTATAATTTTTATATTAGTAAACTAATTACAGATTTTTTTTATTTAAAATCCGATTTGTTTAAAAATCGATTTTTTATGAATATTTTTAATAGTTAAAACGCTCCTGGTCCTAGCGACCTAAGTTGTTATAGATTTTTTAAAATTTTTTAGCAAATACTCTTATTTTGTTTAAAAAAATCTGGGTTATCCACTTTAAATATTGAATTTATTAGACTTAATTAAATTTAAATTTAGATATACGCCGATTTTTTATGAAAATTCAACGTGCAATTAAAAATATTCCCCTCAAAATAACTATTCAGTTTACTTGCAAAATAATACCTCCTAGGTGTCCAAAAATATTTTTAAGTAATAAAAAAGGTAAGATTAGAACAAAAACAAAATTAATGTACAAGCAACACTTTAAAAATTATCAAAATATTTCAAAATATTGAATTTTTTTAAAAACACCTGATTAAAGAAATTTTTAAAATGTAATTTTGATAGGTTTGGCATTAACGTCAAGTCAAGATTTCAATGTAACTGAAAATAATCCCTGATAAAGTTAGCTCCCTTCACGACAAAAACTAACATTTCAAAGTACGTCATTCGTTTGATTACTGTTGATCAGGTTTGATCAACATATTTCATCGATTGATAAATTAAAAAAAAATTTAAAAATCTGTAAGGGGGGAATAACTTTATGGATTTTTAAAAATGATCTTATAAACAGGAACGCTATATCATTCGAATAAACACCATTAGATTAGTTTCGATCAACCATTTTTAGGGTTTAATTAACTCCGAAAATGCTCCCAAATTACCCCCAAAGGTGTCCCCAAATCAGAGCTTCGTGAGATCAAATACGATAAATACCAAAGTGTTCCCAAACGTGCAGAAGAAAGATGGCCAAATGGTAGAGCGCTGCTTTCGGTACCGGAGTTCGTGGGTTAGAATCCCGCTGATGGCATGGATGCTCGTAGCCATTCGGAATCGGCTTTACGCAGTAGGTCCCGGTCTTATTTGCCCACGTGAGCTAAACAGTAGACCGTTGTGCTCCAAAATTAAACCAAGCCAAATCCCAAATGTGCGCTGAAATTTTAAAGCTCAATCCATGTTATAATTTTGAATAATTCTAATTATTAGTTTTATAATATGTAAAAACTACAGAATATACTCAAATATTAATATTAGTGTTCTATTGATAGACACACTGATATTTAAACTCATTTGAAAAGTCAAACAAAACTTAAATTTTGATTTGTTGTCTTAAATAATGTGTTTGATTGAAGAGGAGAAAAATGTAGAAGGTAAAGAAGACAAATTATGTAAGATAGATATGTAGAATTATTCATTCAAGAAAATAAATTATGTCTATATCATTTGAAAAAATCAATTTGTGCTTTAATTTGAAAAAGGCAGGTGAATTTAATTTTACTTAGTTGAATTTTATTTTTACTTAGTTTATTTATGAGGCATTTACCGCTTAATCTGACCTCCCTTCCAAACACATATATTTGCAAGCTTAGTGAGAGAGAACAATTTTCGGAAGAATAAAAGGAAAGGAACCATCATGTTTTGTGTTTTGCATCGATTTTACAGGTTTCTTAAGATTTTGCCATTATAACTAAATAAAAATAATAGGGTATGGTGGGGTAAAATTTGTAGACAAAGCGGGATTTCTCCACGATTTTTTACTTAAAAAAACTATAAACAAGCATTTTTTTTTTGCATATATTGATGCAATGGGTTCATTACCATTATTGTTAAACTAGTTTTATATATTTTCTTAAATTGCAAATTTATAATTTTTTTCTTCATATTTTATACCCATTTTAACCCCAGAGGTAGGTAAAATGGGTATTGATTAAAAAATGCTATTAATTAACCAATACCCATTTTCAACTATAAAAAAAATAATCATTAAACATAAAATATTTAAAATATTTCTCGCCTGTTCTTG
The DNA here is from genome assembly GCA_032207245.1 of Pardosa pseudoannulata. Classification (NCBI taxonomy): domain Eukaryota; kingdom Metazoa; phylum Arthropoda; class Arachnida; order Araneae; family Lycosidae; genus Pardosa; species Pardosa pseudoannulata. The sequence continues at coordinate 78,401,430 of CM063506.1, read as the reverse complement.
AAACGTTATTGTTCAGAAACCCTTGCCATTGATAATTGAAAAATATTGACGATAAAAGAAATAAAATATTGCGGTTTTGGAAATTTTTAAAACCTTAGTAAAGAAGAATTTATTTCTGACTTGCAAACAAGGCAACCTATGTTGAGAGATGCAAAATATAAAACTTCTTAAGGAAAATAAATGTTGCTAACAAATGTCTAAATATATATCAGAAAAAAATATAATTGTTAAAAGTTATGTGTCTTTTAAGTTAATTATAAAAAATACCAATTTTACCCCACCAGACCCAAGTTTAAAAAAAAAGGGTTAAAACGTTTTAGGATTATCGAATATACAGTATTGAAAATTTTTGCCCCCCCAGATGAAACTGCCAAGTTACGCCTCTGTATATATATATATATGTATATTATTTATATATATATATATATATATATTTACATATATACATATATATACATATATATATATATATACATATACATATATATATATATATATATATATATATATATGTATATATATATATATATGTATATATATATGTATATATATATGTATATATATGTATATATATATATATATATATATATATATATGTATATATGTATATATATATATATATATATATATATATATATATATATATATATATATATATATATATATATATATGTATGTATATATATATATATATATATATATATATATATAATATATATATATATATATATATATATATATATACCATATGTAAAACAGCAGGTTCTATAGGATGCTTTTTCCCATTTTTTAAATAAGAGAAAAAATATAATTTTAAATTATTTGTGAAATTTTTTGTATGCTCTTTTTCAAACACAAAAAAGAACATTTAACAGACATATTTAAAGAAAAGAAAAAAAAGAGAGAAAATAGAATCTTAAAAAATTTGCTGTTCTATCACGTATAACTGTTTTAAATATTTATTTAAATGCGAGCCTAATTTTATTTTTTTCATATAGGTTAACTCTGAACGAAAGGAATCCAATATGGCAGGTATAGACCCATCTTTACTATTGTTATACTTCTGAACAATTAAGAATTGTAGTTCAAATAGAGCCAAGGTGCAATACGCCACGATGTACCATGAATTTAATATATTTTTTTTTCTTTATATATTCAACCCGCAGATGCATTTTACTCTAACAATGAGTTATGATAATTTAAAAAATGCAACATCTAAACCCCCTACGTCCCCATAGAAGGAGCTAGTGCCCTCTACGGGCAATATTTCAGAGTGACAAACTCAAATATTATGACACACAACAGAAATGGCAATGCTTCTGTCTATTAAATGTTTTGTAAATATCCAAATTTCAAATCAAAACGTTCTTCTCAGCTTCGGAGCCGTAACTAGGGCGTGGCAAAGGTGGCATTTGCCATGGGCGCATCAGTCTTAGGGGCATCGTACCGTGAGGAAAATGGGATCTGGAAGAGGATGATTCGCTCCAAGTAGAAATAAGGAAAAGTTAGGAAAAAAATTTTATTACAAAACCCAGTGTGTTTAAAAATTATTTTTCATGAATTTTTTTATTTTTTAAAATGTTTCTATGGACTATATCAATATCTGTTATAGATTCTTACAAAATATTTAACAAACACTCCTATTAAATTTCGGGTATTCGTTTTAAATTTTGAGTTTAATAAAATTATTAAAACTAAATTTTTATTTAGAAATTTGACAATTTTTTTATGAAAATTCAACATTTAAATAAAAAATGACCTCCTCAAATAAACTGTTCAGTTTATCAGCAAAATAATACACCCAAAGTATTCAAAAATATTTATAAGTAATAATTAGGAAAAATAGAAAAAAAATTAAAATTAATATGCTAGGAACATTTTAAGAATTAACGAAATATTTTGAGAGATCATTCTGAATATATGATAAATGTATATATATATATATATATATATATATATATATATATATATATATATATATATATATATATATATATATATATATATATATATACATATATATATAAATATGTGTGTGTGTGTGTATGTATATATATATATACATATATATATATATATATATATATATATATATATATATATATATATATATATATATATATATATATATATATGTATATATATATATATATATATGTATATGTATACATATATATATATATATATATATATATATATATATATATACATATATATATATATATATATATATATATATATATATATATATATATATACAGTGGACTCCACTTAATGTGATCGCATTTAATGTTATCAATCGCTTATTGTGATCGAAATCACTTGATCCCGATTTCTTCTATTCATTCGTATGTTAAAATATCTCTTTATGTGATCGTTACATCGATTAATGTTATCAGTTTTCGAATCTCATTTTAACTGGCAAAGGAATATTCACAATGTATTCAGAAGGAACCTAATATTTTCTTTCTATTCGCTGTTGTTTGAATTTCTGAGAATTATCCGTCTACAACCTAATAAGATGGGGACCAAAGGAATGGGAATTTACACGTTCCTGGAATTTTTCAGAAATACGCACACCCTGCTGGTGGTCAATAGTTGTCAGATAAGCAGAAGGCAACAAATTCTATTCGGAACTGAGAAGGAGCGTATTCACATTTTATGCCTTGCTCGCTTACATGCAGTTTGTCGATATGGAAGCCAGAAAGCGAAATGATTTAACATTAAAACTAAATATCGAAATTTTAAATCGTTATGACAGGTTACCAAATATGAGTCAGCGCAATGCTGCAGCGCAGTTAAACATTTCTCAGCTTCTGAATTGCATTGAAAGTGTTGAAACGTGGAGTACAACACCGCTCCGATGACTTTAAAAACATTATGATTACGAACGATTTATCAATGAGCTTCTTAGAAAGAATT
>CM063506.1:78128508-78393508 GCA_032207245.1 Pardosa pseudoannulata | reverse complement strand
ATTAAATTTTAAAAGTCGACTACTTTAAAATTAATTACTGCACGTAGTTTTCTGAAAAATGTCTCAAATTCAATGGGTCACATTCTAGTTAATCAAATAATGGTTACTTAATAAATTAGAAACAACACGCGAGATCATTGCAAACACGTAAGACAGATTAAAGAACATATTTACAGTTTTGTGAAATAAAGAAAGAATTTTAATGTATGGTGCAATATTTTGAGAACGGAATTACTATGTGTACTGTGGAATAAAATCTTAATTTAGCAATTCCAAAAATCCACTTATTGTAAATTATATGTACCAATCAATTTTTGTAATCTAGTCAGAAACAATTTTCAGCACTTGTATATAAGCAATTTAGAATTTCTATGTATTTATACATGTATGCCTTTTGTGTGATATTTTCTCCTAATTAAGGAAAATCAGAATGTAAATAAATTATTGAAATGTTTTCACTGTCTTTGTTTATTGCTATTGGTTGTCGGGTGCTGTCTTCCACAGTTGGTGAATCAGCTGCATAAATCTTTTCAGGGTATCTGCCCAAATAAAATTTTTCAAATCCATGACTTTTCATGACTTTCCCTGATTTAGCAGATCATTTTCCATGACTTTAAAAAGCTTTCGTTAAAGTATATATGAATAAAACTTCTGATGTACATACAAATAACATATATGCTTTTAGAGAAATTACAGGAATTTTATCATAAAAAAAACTATAAACTTACTTTATAAGTGTTAATAAACTCTCATACATAAAAATAAATTGTTGTATCTACATACCTAAGTTTAATCATATAGCAATTTTTTAATCAAAATGTTTCCAATTTGGTATTATCCAGGTGACCATGAATAATAGACAAATATAACCCTATAACATTTATATACAATATCCCTAAAGATAAACTTATATTTTGTGCAAAAAATCTTAACTAATTTTTATTAAAAAATAATTATTATTATGATAAAATTTTAATCTACAATTTGAGAAAAAACCAGAATAATATACATTTACCCACCCATTAAGCTTTCTTGCTTTGAGTTTCCTTGGTGAACAAATTTTACTTGGTCAATAAGATAATACATAAATACCACTCAGTAACTTCAGCCAAATGACAAGTAAAAACAGAATTAAACAATTCAAAGCATTTTTTTTAATCGGTAGTTTAGCAGATCCGTGACTTTTACTCATTTTACTTGAAAAATCAAGACTTTCCATGACAAAATTAATCCATTGTCTAAATCCATGACTTTCCAAGTGCGCGGAAACCATGTCTTTTTGCTTCAACCGATTTCAGTGGTGTATTGCATGTCAAACTCAAGTCAAATTCAAAATCAATTTATTATGGGAGTTCCTAGCGAAAAGGATGAACCAACGTTTTACCAGACCGGTAAAGGCGTACTAAAGTAAAAACCCGAATGATCTCGCGCTGTTCGGCCGGGAAATCTTCTTACATGACTCACCCTCTATTTCAGGGATGGCCAAACTACGGCCCGCCGGAAAGTTTATCCGGCCCGCGAATAGAATTTTAAGTTGCCGGTCCGAGGCAAATTAAAAGAAATATATATTTATACATTATATAGCCATCTCCTTTTCTACTTTGATTAAATATTATAGCCCAAATTTATTATCTCACGCCCAAAAGATCAGCGGTATATTTGCTTCTTATATGGGAACAAGTGTTTTCAACTTTGAACCATAGAAAGAATAATTTCAGAAGTAGACTGACAGATGATCATTTAGCATCGTTCCTTAAAATCAGTACATCTCACTTCGAACCTCAGTATAAGGAACTTTTAAAAATGAACTGGCAATTTCATTCATCTCATTAACGTATTTAAACCGTTAGGTACTTGTATGTTGTTTTTAAAATTTAAAAAAAAATTTATCTTGGCCCGCCAAACTAATTTTCTTTTATTTTTGGCCCGAGGCCGAAAAAGTTTGTCCATTCCTGCTCTATTTGATCAACACCAGCTGCAGTTTTAATAGTTATTGGCTATGTCTCGCCGTAATGACGGCACAGAGCGGGAACTACAAAACGCATCTGCTGTAAAAAATAATATAGACTCGGTCTATCGGTCGAACTTATATTCACGCTATTTGCAGCTGTATGTTTAACAGAAAATTTAATCTGGAACATAATAACTTAAGTAATGTACTTGTAGTACATTAGCATATACTAAAAAGTGTAATATAAGCATCAGTCTGAAGTCTGTAAAATTTTAACATATCTCATTTTACCAGAAATATCCAATGAAAAATGTTTCAATATAGCTAAGAATTGATACCATTCATTACTGACCAATTAATCTTCTATGTCAAACAGGAATGAAAACAATTAAAATTGAATATTCCTAACATTTGGGTTATGTAAGAAACTCACCTTTTCATAAACCACTGAATGCATTTCTACTAAATACAAAAATTTTTCCTACATATGCCTCTCTACGGGAATAAATCTTGAAAATGTACAGATTGCAATTTTTGCATTCTCATTTACTATGAAAAACCTAATTAAAATATTTTACAGCTAAAATTATCATGAAATATTCAAAGCACTCTTTAGTCAGAGGTAAACACATTAGAAATGCAAGTCCTGCGACTGCAGATAGCAAAATTATCCATTAAATAGAAATGACCCCCAACTCAGGAGTGTTCATTACGGAGGACATACTTATATTGTTTCAGAATATAGTTAGATCAAACTATTTTAATACTAGTCAATGGACCTATTATATTTTACAGTGTGTGAAATTTAGAATAAGGCCATCGTTTAATGAACTATATTTTTAAAAACTTTTATGCTATATGTCAATAATTCCCTTTTCTAAAACCCTATTAAATCTTCTCAAAAATTAGGTATGGTAGAACAAATGTCACCATATACTAATTATTTCGTCACTCAGTTGGGTGAGGGCATATTATAACTGGAAACCTTCAAACAATGAGAACAAATTTTAGAACATATTCTGTCATTTTCAATTTTAATGCATAAATTCATTTCACACTATGTATAGTAAAGAAATTACTTTTTAATTCACCAAATTGTAGAAAACTTAAACTTTTTTTTTCTTTAAATGTACCTAAATTTTAAAAAAAATTTTAAACATATTGTATCTTCAGTATTACAATATTTTAAAACCTTTATGGAATACTTATGTATTTGGAATTATCTTTATTTATTTTAAACTTTCACTATAATTTAAATAAAACATTTTAAACCACTTTTGCTATGCGTTTCAAGAATTTACAACTTTGGACTGCTGACCTTCTTATGTAACTTTGTTTCCTGTTCCTTTCCTATTGTTTTCCACTTTGCTTTTTGTTGCAAAGACTAGCATTTTAACAATAAAATCAGAACTTGTAAGTAATACAGTGGTGGTCAAAATTATAAGGACAAGGAAAAAAATGTCATTTCTTGACTGGGAAATTACATAAATTTTGTATCTTGTTTTGTTTTGTTAGGAGTGCTTAGTCTACTTTTTGCTACACAAGGGCTAATGAGACTTGGACATGGGTCATGACAGCCCATACAAAAGTTCATAAGACACTGTGGGTGGTTTTGGTTTGGTTTGGTTTGGTTTTGCTGACCTTCTTCTGTAACGGTAGTTTCCTGTTGTTTTCCACTTTATTTTTTGTTGCAAAGACTACCATTTTAACAAAAAAATGAGACTTGGACATGGGTCATGACAGCGCATACAAAAGTTCATAAGACACTGTGAGTGGTTTTGGTTTGGTTTTGGAGTGCTACAGTCTACTTTTTGCAACACGAGGGCTAATGAGACCGGGACCTACTTCTTACAGCCGATTCTGAATGGCTGTGAACATCCATGCCACTGTAGGATTCGAACCCACGAACTCCGGTTCCAAAGGCCAGCACCCCAACCATTCTGCCATCGACACTGTGGGTGGAGTTTGCCAAAAAAAACTAATTTTTAAAAGGTGAGAAATGTCTTTTCCTGATCATAAAAAGTTTAATTTGCATATCACATGGTACACTACTTCAAGTATGATCTCCAATAAGGGAAAAAAAAATTAAAGGGCACATTTGGAGGTGTCTAGGTTTAGGTATCGTCATGGAAATAGCATTCCTGGCAGAAATACTCTAATAGTTTTTATGCACAGCAGAAGAAATTGAGAGTTATATTGATATATAGGGTGATAATCTTTAGCAAGAAAAAATTATGAATGGAGACCATTTATCCTAGTACGACAAAATCTCAGTACATATTTCTCAAACTTAAAACCCTGATTTGGTTGTGATTTTGTAAAACTCCTTGACTGACCAACCAGAGGCCCTGATCTAAACCCAATGGAAAAAAATCTGCGGTATTGTGGCACAGAAAATATACAAAAGTGGTATTTAATATAAAAACAAGCAAGAATCATGTCCTTTGAAAAAGCCTGGAAAAAATTTTCAAAGAATGTACTGAAGGAGCTGTCATACTCCAGGACACAAAGACTGATAAAAGCAATTGAGATGAGGAAAATTGTTAATTATTGTGTTTTAGGGCAACAAATTCACTGTCCTTGGAGCTTTGCAGATTTTACAAGAATATTCTTTGGTAATAATGGCAGAACATTCATATTTTGCATTCTAAAATGATTTCTAGCATAAAAGAGCATTTTAACATATCATTTATAGTTCAGGATTTTTTTCCCCCATGAGCAATTCTCAATTGCCCTTATGATTCTGGCACCCATTGTAGAATGAATATGAAAATTTCCATTTACCTAAGAGCAAAATTTTTGCACAGAGGTATTAAGAAAAAGAACTTTTGATATTACTTTATCCCTTTGCACTCGAGGGCTGTGGAGCAGAGATATTTAAAATTTTTCTTCAAATTCGAGGGCTTTGCTATGGAGACAATGCAATTAATTTTTAGTTTTTAATATAAGAACAAAAACAAATCGCAAAAATTAATTATTTTACATTGTCTCCATAGTGGAGCCTTGGAGTTTGAAGACAAATTTTAAAAAGCTCTGCTCCAGAGCCCTAGAATGCAAAGGGTTAATTTCAATTTTCATTTTTTTCCCACTTCCACAAAAAACTATTTCTTATCTAAGTCCATACAACAACTTGAAATTTTAGTCTAAACATATGCTTACAAATGGTCCTTAATAAAAAAACTTTTTAATTAAGAAGTAATTCCTTGGAAAATAGCTTTGAAAAAAATAAAAATATTTACTCAAAATAAGTTTACAAAATACAGAAAAAAGCCCATATCCTACAAAGAATTGAAAGATAAAATGTCTACATCTATAATACTGAACCATAAAAATAATTCAGATACAAACTGGGTTACTTCTAAAAATGAATTACTTTCAAAGGTCAGGGTGTTTACAAAAGTCTTGACAAAAAAATCCTGAAAATAGTGTTTACAATCCCCTATATAATAATAGCCTAAGTTATCTGTCCGTCTGTCCTCCAATTTATGAAGCGGTTGGACCTGGAATGGATAGAGGCATCCATTCAAAGCAAATAAAGTTTATCTTCTCCTAAACTATCGATCCGATTCGAAAATAAATTTGTATAAATATGCTTCACGTCACAGCAAAGAATACTGTTGTCTTTAAAACATTCAAAATCCAACCCTTCCCCCCTTTTCGAGAGTTTAATGCCATTATTTCAAGCCCTATTTTCCCCGGTTAAGAGCAGGCAATTGAATTTATCCCTTTATCACTTATTAAATAGGTAAAAATAACAATTTTTCTAGCATTGTGACGTCATTCCTTTAAACATCTCATTTAATCATTTCACATTTTAAACTATTTAAATATCGTCTACACTATTTTAGTATCTTTTATCACTGAATTTAGATATTACGTAAATGATTTTCTTTTATATTTGGCTTCAATAACAGATTAGGTACATGTGTGATAATTTTAAATTGAATCATCAATTATTTTTTGTTGCAATGAAAATTTTATCACAGGTATTAACAATAAATTCTTTTCATATAAGTCTAGGAGTCTATTTCACGGACTAATAAATATCTAACTTCTAATTTATATACATTTGGAAATTAAGAAGTTTGTTCTTTGGTGTGTTTGTTTATTATACATAACCACACGGTTTGACTAAATAAATTCAATGAGATTCTAAACTGCATTACAGGACGGGAGATTCTAGAGGAATATGGCGATAAATAAATTATTGAGAGTGAAGCAGATAACTCTGTCAAAAAACAAACCATTTTTTACATGCCTCATTGGGTACTTAACAGTTCTGTAATATTAAAAATTTTACTAATCCCGTCATATGATGGGCTATATGCTAGTTTAAATAATCTAATACGAAATAGCAATTTTTATATCTATTAATGCTTAAAATATGAAATAAATTGTATATGAATATAATAAATATAAGATTAATTTAATAAAAAACTTATTCCCTTTGTACCTTCATTTCCTCTCTCTCACCCCCCACCACCACCAGAGTTCAGCTTTCTTTTCCTAGAAACAGAGGTTAGACATGTTTGCTAAAAGCTTGCTTAATAGAAATTATATCTGCCTTTTCTGAAATATAAATTAAAGCACATGAATTAGAAGTTCCATAACTAGAAGATTCAGTGAAAGGTTGTTACCCAGTATCATTGTCTCCTTAAGTACTGTTGATATGCATACCATCACATTCTTAAATCTTTTAATCAGAGCAATTTTGGCATCATCACAGCCATATTTGAGTACCATTTTTCACTTGCTTAAGACTTTGGTGATATGAAATAATATTTAGAAGTTTGAACCACATCAAAAGAATCTATTTTGAGTGAATTTTTGGTATCTGTTAGAATATTATACATAAAATAAAAAGCACTTTCTATTAAATGGCTCAAAAGTTAAGAAAAGCTTTAACCCTTTCAGGACTCAGCGTGGGCAGCATTTTTAGTTCCCAGTGAACCAGGCACTTCTGCTCTGAAAGATCCCCAAAGGACTACTACTTTTTAGCAGCTAAGCCTAACATTTAAAAAAAAAAATCATTGAAAATAGAATTTTACTATTATCTTAATTTTTGAGAATTGCATGTGAAGTGGCATCCTATTATTATATATGAAAAGATATATATAAATACTATATAAGATATAGTATATATTATTTAATGTTTATTTGTTAGAAGAAAAATAAACCTACCTTCAGTGAAGAAATCGATACAAATCTTTAATTAAAATCATGTTATTACAAGTGATATGCTTAGTAAATATTGAAAGATGAGTTTCATAAATTCTTATATTGTACACATTTACTAATGTTGAATATAATTTAAAAATTAGTATAATGAGACAATTAGAAGGGTAACTGCATGTGATAAATTTTGAAGCATGGATCGGCACAGAGGACTACATTTCATTTTCACTCAAACACTTTTTGAACTTTTTCTTTTACCTTTCACAATTTAAGAGCATACCTCCTGTGATGATGTTTAATTCCCTTTTCCTCTATAGAATAAAAAGGGAAATGTATTCAATAAAAACTTTTTTGACATTGTTCAAAAGGCAAAATAATTTCAAAATATACCCTAATCCAAAGCAGTCTCCTATTCAAACTACCACTGAAATAATACAAATCCTACAAATAACCCTGCAAAACAAAGTCATAAATTTCTACCCCCATACTACCAGATCAGACAAGAGAGTTTCTGTACAGACTGTTTACATTCAGTAAAAACAGGTGTCACAGATGCCAACCAAACACAAGAAGGTCAAAACACTGAACTTTCACGTAACTGTGTCCAACAAACATTAAACACCATCTAGTAGGATTTAAAAATACAAATAAAATGTTCCTTTTCAGTGTCACAAAAATGCAAAAATGTGGCACTGGGATTTTAGCCTTGGTTTAACAGTGAAGCTAAAACTCAGCAGTGGGCTGTGGACAGCATTCAGGATCAGCCGTGTTATAATGGTGCTGGTACAGAAAGGATTAAGCTTTATGTGGACTAAGGAAGATTATTTCCTACCAATATGATATTGCTGCAGGGTTGGTTGGTTCGTTGGTTGGGAGCATTACGGTCTACTTTTACGCAACAAGAGGGCTAATGAGACCGGGACCTGCTGCTTAAAGCCGATTGTGAGCGGCTACGAACATCCATGTCCCAGTGAGACTCGAACCCCCGAACTCCAGATCTGAAGGTTAGTGCTCTAACTGTTCGGCCATCGATCGGCACACCTGCAGGGAACATAAAACTCACTAAACACCAGCTTATATCCTGCATAGTATTAGCTCATCAGCTAATAAACAGATATTCCTCAAAGGAAAGGCGATCCTGCTAACTTCCAAGCAAAGAAGTGCTCAGTTCTGAATAATGTAAGTTCAGTCAATATAGTAAATCCTATGTCGATGTTAGTTCCAAGTGTAGATGATGTTGAAAATGTAGTAAAGATAACTTCCTACTTGCATACAAAATGTGATATGCCCTAAAGCACTGTAGCATACTTTTCATGGTGAGTAATTGCCATTAAACTAAATTTTTATATAACCATAAAATGGTCTAGGGGAAGTATACTTTTCCTAGAATTTCAAAATAAACATGAAATTTGACAAAATAAGACTTTCTTCTTAAATGCTATTGTTTAATTAATAAAACAAAGAAATAGAAGGAATTCAAAAGAGAAATAAATAACCCATGAAAATTCTAATGAGCTTTGAAATCTATAAATTTTTCGTTATTTATGTTGTCTCTGAGTATAAATATTTCAAATCAGTACTCATCCATTGGTCATTTTTTTTTTCTAGTAAACTAATAGATACTTAATTTTAGAAGTATCTAAAATCCTAGAATTCCAGATTTAGCATAGCCAAAAATTCCAGAATTCTAGAGAAAATCTGGTGCACCAAACGCCCCTGCAAAGGATTAAGAAATTGTGCACTGTCAAGGAGATGCTATAAAAACAATGAAACAAGTTGTTTATAAGTAAATTTAATTCTCTTAGAGCAAATTTAAGTCCAGCAGGTACAAAATTGCAGTCCCAGCCTCAAACATCATAACAATACTGACCACCAAAAGCCCATATATTACATACAAGAAACATTTCTCTCACAGAGTTCATTATGAATTTAAAACAAATATAAAGGTATCTTATAAAGCAATTGACATTTAACTGCTGTTCACAACCTGTTAACTACAAACTTATAATCCTTATATCATTTTAGAATTCAATTGTTCCAATGAATATTCACAGAATTGACTACTAGTTCACAGTAATAAGAAAGCTCATTTTCAAAACTGACAGAAAGCAAACTTAATTTTTTTTAAATATCTAACAAAATTACTAGTTAAATAAGTGTTAGAATAAAAAGTAAGCTAACACTAGCTCTAATTAATGTAGTTTGGTAATGCAACACATTTTTCTGAGTTACAAACAAGTTTTAACAAAGAACACATTTCAAAACTCATGTTAACATAACATGTTAAGTCATAACAATAGGATCTGAATAAGATCTGATAACAAATTCTGGATGAACTCTGAACAGAAACTTTGGGAAAACGAAAACACAAATAGGGATTAACGAAATATAAAATGGGAATTAAGAAAATCAAACAAGGATTTTTGTCAACTATCTTTTTTGCTTGATAATTACTTCATCATTAACTGCAAACACTACTTAATGAGCTGATAAATATACAGTCAACTCCCTATTATTCATAGATCAGTTAATAATTACAGATTAATGATCTTTAATACACCAGAGACATGCATATCAATACAATAATAATTTACTTTTAGTATAATAAATAACATTAACAATGAATTTGCATATTAAACTACAAAACAAATCATTCTTTAAAAAAAACTTAACTTCCTATTACTTATTAAATTAAATTTTTCTTAAATACATATGCCTCAAAAACTCATTTTATTTTCCTCTAACCAATTGCTGACAATTTTTTTATTATCCTAAAAGCAATAACTGACATTATAACCCTGAAAAAAAAAACATTTCTTCTACTATCCCCTAAAAAGTATCTGACAATTTGTTTTAATTATCCTTTAAGCAATAACTGACATTTTTTTAATAAATTCAAATTTGGTGACTAAAGCTGGCACAAAAGCACTTATAAAAAATTAATTAAAATTTTTATCTCTTCAATATAATTATGCCATAAGATTTATGGGCCAAAAAAACTTCAAACATATACAAAAAAAAATTTAGTTTGTATACAGTGTATTTTTTAAATAAGCACATATAATTGAGAGTTAACTGCATAGATATATATCTAGCATGTTCCCTGAAACAAAAGATATCCATTGTTTACAGGTTTGGCTAATCTGCTAGCCCTCAGTTTCAAACAAACCAACAGCAAACAAACATTAAAAAAATAAATAAATTTTTAGAGATAGATTAAAAGAACCCTTAAGAAGGGAGATTTATTCAGATTTAATGATTTTTTACATGATGATTAACATGGAAAGATTATGAAGACATGAAAGCTACTTACAAAATACAATGATTTATGTCATGATTTAAGTAAAAAGTAATCCATAACAAAAATACCAAATACTTCTTTAAGAACAGATTTTTGCTGTTTCTTTTTCACAGTATCAACAATTCAATAACCATAATTATAACTGATAATTTGTATAACATTTAACTGAAGTTCACAATACTAAGGATACTTCTAATAAAAGCACACCACCAATGAGACTCCATCACCTTAGGTTGAAAATCATGATTATGGATGGAAAACAGTCTATTCAAATGTGATGAAACTATGAGAAACATACGTGAACTCTTCTTGTGGAAATTTTTTACAGTTTCAAGATGAAGATGTAACAAAATCTGATATATAGCTGTACTAGCGTCGATAAGGGTGGTAGCCTTGACCTTGACCAGTAGATCTTGTTCCTTGTGAATTATCACCTTGAGTACCATAAGTACCCTGGGCAGTGTAATTTCCTGCAACATTGTAATTGTTAGGTCCAGTGCCATAGCCTACATGAGTAAGAAGTAGAATGAAAGAGATTTTACACCACAAAACAAATATTCAAATGTTAAATACTAAGATTACCAGAAAAACAAAATTACAGAAAAAAGGGATAACACAAATGCAATTAAGGTACATAATGATGAGATTGCTAAAGTTGGGAATAATAAACGCTTGAAATGTTTTTAGATAGTTAATAATTTAATAGGACGATCAATCTTTAAGAAAATGTTTTGGAATTTCATTAAAAAACTTTTCTTGTAAATTTTAGTGCCTTGTATGTTTTATTTAACAGTATTATTCATTCTTATAGAAATACAGTCGAAAGTTGAATACCTTAATAATTGATACTCAAAGTCTCATGTCCCTTTATGATATTGGGTATAAAATTTTACCTGACGTTTACCTGATTTGCAATTAAGTTGCAGTTTTACAAAAAATGACTTCATATTATGTACTACCGTTATATAATATTTTCTCCATGTCTCACATAAATTCTCCTCTACTTCAGACAAATTGGAACTGACACTTGTAACCTTAAGGATCTGAAAGTTTTCATTATTGTTAGAAATGTTACACCTCTGTTATTTCAAGTGTGAACCAAAAGTTATTACTACTTTCATCTCAACCATTAAACACTGGAAACCCTGGCTGATCTCCAACTAAACATAATATTGAATATGAGAAAGATTATACCAGATAATGTCATTATCAACGAAAACTCTTAAAAGTGAAAATTTTGATATTCAACACCGAAAAGGTAAGTTGATAATGGTTATCCCGCTCCCTGAACAATGAAAATTCTTTCTTCTAGATACTGCAAGAATAATGGCTGTTGCGAAAATGGATAAGACTATATTTGGTACTGATTATTAGAACTTAAAGGGGACAGGGATGTCTTCATAAGAGGAAACCCTATAAATTTTAGCTCTATATTGCATAGCCATAACTAATTTAATTACAGTGTAGCATCGATAATCCCAACTGAGGTCAATCCAGTTTACAAGAAATCCGAATGATTGGGCAACTTTAAAAAAGGGTTACGGCAATGTTTTTTAGTTAACTGCCTATGCACTTTTTCCATGCGGAGGACTAGCAGTTGCAGTAGAACAAATTTTAGCATAGTACAAATGGCATGTCTAGAAGCAAATTTTTTTAAATTTTATTTCCTAGAAAAATGGTACAATGTTCATGAAAGTTCACACAGAAATTATTACATGCAATACATGCACTTCTCTGTATATGAAGGTAAAAGAAATTTTTATAAATTTTCGATTAATAATTTTTGATTTTTATTAAATGTTGTACATCAGAAGGAAAGGAAATTCTGCTTGTATTTACACTCAAAGAAATATACTAACCTGGTCCAAATCCTGTCCTGTTTGGACCAAAATTTGATGCTTCCTGGGGATAAGTGCCCATACCTAAAATAAAAATAAAGTGTTTTTTATCATACTGTAAAATTATGTTAGCCACAAACAATGCTTGCCAAATGAAAAGCACTGTTAGATATGTGGCACAAGAATCAAGGAATTAATACCATAGTCAGAGTATTATGGAAAATAGCTGCAATATTAGTTGAGCAAAAAGAGAACAAATAAGATAATAGCATTAACCCTCTAACTGTCAACCTGTATACATACAGAATCTGTTGGTGTCACGCTTTATGTAAAGCAATGAAGCACTGTTTCTACTTATTGATTTTGAATTACAACAATCATACATTTTTGATTTTCAGTTAGGACTTCATTATCCCATTCTCAATTTCTCTCAGGAAGGAAGTCAGTGTCATTAATGTAACCAAAAAGACAAATACACGGTTTTGTTTTTTGTTTTTTTTCTTTCAGACCTCAACAGTCAGAGGGTTAATAGTTTCTCAAAAAGGATGCAAACTAAAAGACCATGCACTAAAGCTCATTCAGATGTGAAAAATAAAATGATTGCTAAATACCCCCACCAGAAACATTTAAGCAGAGGAGAGAAAAGTGGACAGTGACAACAATCAATAGGAGGTATGACATGTAGAAAAACGAAAGTAGATAATCCCATCCCACTAACCTGGCGGTGGAGGGCCAGTTTGACCTCCAGCAGGTGTAGCTGCAGGGCCAGGACCAGTTGCAGTAGGTCCACCCATACCTGGCCCAGAGAAGTTGTTTTCAGTGCCAGGGGCTGGAGGATTTGGTGGTGGCCCACTCATGGGACCATAACCTCCATACCCACCTCCATAGCCTATAATCAAAATTAACTGATAAAATGAACACTGAAAGCATTTCAGATACAACCAATTACCCAAAAGTTTGCTATGCCATAGAAGAAAATCCTATTTCTAAATGGGCATGGTACCTTTTAAACTTTTTTTTTTCAAGTATTATAGTAAACAATGCAACTGATTATTTTAGAATTAAATTTAAACAACTTTCAGGAAAATCAAGTCTAAATAGTCCATTTAAATAAAAATTTTAATTTTTGAATTTCTTTAAAAATTTTCATAATTTTTTCAAATATTAATGTTTTTGTTCTGATTTTTAAAAAAAATTTTTTAAACTTTTATTAATTTATTTTTATTAAAATTTTCCACATGATATGTTTTCAGATTCCTTGGAAAATTACTTTTACTGATGATAAAACGATCAAATTCGACAGTTTCTTCTATAATTTGCAAATAAAAATAAAAGAAATAAACAACTTGCTGTTATTTTCATATGCTGTTTTATGCTACAGAAAACCTATATATTTAACACTTGTACCTGAAAAATAAAAAACCTCAGCATTTTTTATGAATGGTAATTAAGGAAAAAAAGGTCATTTAAAAATTTTTCATTTATTATAGGGAAAGTTCCTACAAATGAAATCCTTTACATAAGACTTAAAATATTTAAACTGCAGTTGTCAAATTTTTAATGTATGTGTGTGATAAACACAATAACTTGAGCTAATAAAAAAATATATATATTTTGACCATATTTGGGGTACCATGTCACCTTAATTTTTTTATAATTTTATTGGGAGTTATCATTAGAAATGAGAAAAGAAGTGTATAAACAAAAGATTTTAGTTGAATTATTTATTCATTACATTCATTATATTAATTTCAAAAAGAAAAAATAAGTTATATTTTTCCTTATATAGCTTTGCTTTTACACACTTCATATTTCAATCTTTAGATAATGAAGTAAAAGAATTTAATCGCCTGCGATTCAATTTTTTTAATAGTTATTTTATACTTTTATTACAACAAAGCAACCCTTATTTAAAAAAGGAATTAGCAGTTAAGAAAAATATTTAACTCCCTCTGAAACAAGTGGGAGGAAAATCCCATTCATTCACTCAAATTTTCTTCAGTTATGAAACCAGAGAGAGAAAACAATATTTAGTATCAATACACTATTTCCCTTTAAAATATATCAGGCTTATACCACATGCTCATGAAGTATTTAAAAAAAATTTTTACATTGCCAGGTTTCACATTTACATACTACAGCAGTTTTTTTCCCCATATTTGTAATTATGCAACTTCAGCAAAATATTTTTATTTTTATTTTTTTCTATAGGACCCCATTTCTCTTATTATTGGTCCCTGGGACTCAGGTTGTAGATAGTTCAGCACAAACACTGATTGTATTTTATTTAATGTTAAAACACTTCTCATTTACCAAGAACTAATTCCAACTAAAACAAGAAAAAGAATAATCAATTCTCTAAATACTTTATAACTAATTTTTAAAGTTAACATTTACCAGTTTCTTATCAACATATTTAAAATTTTTTATCTTTTTTGATCAAAATTAACTAATAAAATGAACATGAAATATTTCAGACAAAATGAATTGTTCAAGACAAAGACATGTGAAACCAAACAGAAAAAGAAAAACTTTTGAATAATTTTCTAAGGGAGCCATTACAGGAAAACAATAAAAACCACATACTGATAGTTATGGTCTATTTTTACCCTATCCTTTATATTAAACAAAATACATTTCAATATGTAGTTTTTTCCTGTATCTTGACATTTTCTCTAATATAATTATATTTATTCAACATAGCAACATACATTAAACCATACACAGGAATCAGGTAGGAGAAGAAGAAAGCATTAAAATCTTAAACAGACGGAGGGGAGGGGAAAATACATAATCGCTCAGTTTTTCTTCCATTTACTTTGAACCAAGAAGATTAAAAGTAATTAATATTAGCACAAACAAATCACTTTCTCACAAAAAATGTGTAAGATTGCTATGTGTAAGTTGTAATATTTGAATATCCAATAAGCAAAATAAAATTTTTCACATATTTATTTTACTATATCTAAATATTTAAGACTGTTTACATCTATTGGCCTGTATGCAACCTGATCTCCTCAAAAATGGCCAGGAAGTTTAGATTAAGATAGGTGAGTACTGATTGACACACTTCAGGGGAACTCATCTCACTTGGTTTCACCTTCATATGATCAAAACTAACATTATTTTAAAAATCCCCTAAAATGTTCATTCCTCATATATGCAATTTTTTGCACAAATGATTTCATGTTTCAAGAAATCGTGTATGAAAGAAAACAATGGAGTCAGCACTATTACAAAACAATATACAGCTAAATTAATTGAATGGTGAATTTTAACAGATATCTTTGATTCAGATTTCAAGTAAACGAAAATTGTCTGCATAATTTCAATATTTTTACTTATTCTTTTATTTTTACAGAAAAATAAACACATTCATAATTTATGCTGTATGACTTAATATTTTGGTATTAACTTGTACTTCAGAATCTATATTCATGCTCACAAGTTACCCATCAGGTAAGACAAAATAAAAAAATTTTCTATTAAATATATACAAAAATATTGCTTTTAGAAATAAAATTTTCTAAAACTCAATAAGAAAAACTGTAAATTTTGCATATTTAAAACAAAATACTTCATGGCATGTAAAAATATTCAAAAGGAATAGCTATACATTCAGTTTAATAAATTTGGCTTTTGAAAGCCAAGTTCTTCATAACATTCATACTTTTCTACGCTTACAGAACAGATTTTCTATAATGTCCAACAATCAACAAAAAAGCTCAAAAATTATTGGAAAAATTTACAAAAATCACCAAAATTATTATTTTAAAAAATATGAATGGGAGGTTTAAAAAAACAAAAAGAAAAAAAAAAGGATAAGCATAAGTATCTAAAGGAATCTAAAATGATTAAAATTAAGTGTTCTTCATGATGATTAACAGATATTGATCTTAATTACATACCTAACATATATGAAACAAAGAAAACTGCAATGTTCATGCCAAATACAGTTCAAAAGAAAAACACAATTTTTTTTTTCTAGAATGGTTCAAATAAGTTTATCTGTTCTTAAAATTAAATCCTTGCTGATAATGCATTTACAATATCAAATAGTTTACATTATTTCATAAGTTAATTTTTGAAATTCAGAAAACAAGGATACATACAAATTCAAAATTCTAATGTTAAAAGCATGAAATGTTATAAGATAACTGGGTAAAAAATGTATACTGCACATCTTTTAATTTATCTCAAGAAACTGATATTTAAATATAAAAGAAAGTGATTAGTAAGTTCTACAACTAATAATCTTAAATGAAAAAAATTAATTTCTCAATACAAATTACATAAGAACTTTGAGAAAATGTGAGAAAATAAAAACAAATTAACAAATTTAAAGCATTTATTTGTGAAGCAAGCCTATAAAATCATATAGCTTACTACCAATAGCCTAATTTCTAAATTTAAAAAATACCACTATATTTCAGGAAGATGAATTACCATATCCTCCATAACCAGGTTGTCCATACTGAGGTCCAGGTGGACCAGTATAAGGTCCACCATACCCTGGTCCACAACCCCAACTGTTATAACCAGGGCCATATCCACCTATTAAAAAAAATAAAAATACATAATATCTTGAAAATTTATCAGTTTGTCTACTAAAAACAACATAATTTTAATAAAACATACAAAATGCTGCATAATTTACATTTTAAACCAGAGTTGAAAAAATATCTTTTTTTTTTTAATGAAAAAAATCACATTTGATTTAAATCAGATTTTTTTTTATTTAAATCAGATTTCTTTGATTTTTTCTGAAAACTAATTTTAATTGTCGTTTTTGTTTTTTTTGCAATATGCATAGAATAGTTTGTTATGAGAAGTAACATCGTATCTATCTAGTATATTCTACACACTGATTACCTAAAATTAAATCTATAAATTTTAATCTAAATGCATTCCATTATTTTGTAATTAGATAGTGCAAACTAAATAAGATGTAAATTTAAAAAGAACAAATTAAATATTCTTTTAATGCAAACTATTTATTTTAAAAAACAAATCACAATTATTTCAATATTTTTAAGCACCATATTATGGATTTAATTGTTTCAATAAAAACACTAGCTTTGATGCTTTATCTGCTCCTAATTGGTTATGAAGGATAGAATGAATAATACCAAAAGAAGAAAACTGTCTTTCCATTCCAGCAGATGAAGCAGATGATGGCTGTTGTTATTTGGTGGACAAACTGGATTTCAAGTTCTGTAATACTCTCTTTACTTCCCATTACATAAAATGAATTTCACCAGTCATAATCAATCATTGTACTACCCCTACTCCATACATTCTGATAACAATCCCTAAATTCTTGGAAAGCACATGCTATCTATTTTACACTTATTTACTTATTGGTATTATTGTGCTGACTGATTCCAAATTCTCTTGTCTTTGGAATATAGGTTTTAACCCTTTAAAGATCACCAAAATAAATTCATTGGAATTTAGTGTAATTAGTTTATAAATGCTATCTATGAACCTTGTAAATGTAAAATATAATATATAAGTTTTCTTTACATTCCTTAGGAGGGTTTGCCTTAGAGGATACCTAAGAAGGGTTTGGTTTGGAGTGCTACGATCTACTCTTTTGCAAGACGAGGGCTAATGAGATCGGGACCTACTGCTTAAAGCCGATTCCGGATGACTGCAAACATCCATGCATCAGTGGGATTCGAACCCACGAACTCCAGTCCAGAAGGCCAGCACCCTAACCAATCGACCATTGTTAGGCAAGGAGGTTTTGAGGAGTTGTTTAACTGACTCTTGTAACCTCCTCTTGTACAGCTTGAACATTATACTTTTTAAAAGTTTAACTATACTAGAAGAACAATAAATATTAATCCTTAAAATGATATAATAAATAAATAGCTTAACAATTTATAAGTGGGGTTTCTATAGATACTTTTATTTGGGGTCATAAGAAGGATAAATTGAATTACTGACTTCTCAGGTACAGCAAGTTTAAATACATATATTTCAAAAGAAAAAATAAATGTAGAGCTATCATCTGCTGTAAATTTAAAATGTCAAAAACATAAAAAAATTGAAAAATCATCCATGTCTCTAGAAAGTTTTTTTGTTTTTAAATTGCAGAAACTCTTGATTCTACATTATTGGCTTCCATACATCACAGATGTATGGGATTGGAGCTGTAAATAATTATACAAAGATAAAGTAAAGTACTCTAAAAAGTAAAGTTTAAAAGAAAGGTGTTTAATAGGTGGTTTCACTACGAAACCACTGTCCGCTAAAGGGTTAAGAGAAGTAAAAAAAAAAATGATTTAAATCATGCCAACCCTGTTTTAAACCATAACAACTTATGACTACAGACATTTTAATCATAATCATTTAAGATCTTGATTAGACTGGAGACTAGAGTTAAAAAATAAAAAACCTTTTCATTGAATTTATATATTTCAATTTCTGAATTTCAGTAAGTTTCAGTTAAAAAATACTTAGGTATAGAAGAAATAAACAGAAAACTATCCAAAAAGTTAAATTAATAAATTTAATCAAATAATCATGCATTAGTTAGAGATAAACCCAAAAAGCAAATATTAATTAAATAAAGTTGACTTCTAAAAAGAAATTAAATATACAAGGAAGAAAATATAGAAATACACACCAGGTTGAGGACCCCAACCACCTAAAAAAAAGAAAGAGAGGGAGAAAGAGAATGTTTTAAAAAATTTTATACAAATATTTTTACTTTTGCATTAAATTAAATACAACTTACATAATTATTTTTCCCCACAAATTAAAGTATCAAATGTAGCAATATGATTTTCATCTGATTGAAAGTGGATAATACTATGAACTTCAGAAATAATGTATATATAAAGAAAAAGTAATGTTCATATGTTTGTCCTCCGCAAAACAAAAAACTAATCGACTAATTTTCCAGAAAATTTCATTTACTTCTTTTCACCATATCACAATCTTATTGTATCAAAAGTGTTAAAGTGGTTTTAATATTTTTTTTTACTTTCTTGTTATTGATTGCTTTTTAGCACAACTTTTCTTTGACATAATTCAGAATATTCTGTGTTCTCAAATCAGATTTTATTTAGACATAAATTGTCATCACTGTTATCAAACACTTTATGCTCTTTTGATTTATCAGATTGATTATACCCAAATGAATGATTAAATAAAAAATATATGCTATTATAATCCTGTCAGATGTCTGCTGCAGTTTGCTTCATCCCAGACCTCTTATGTGCTCTTGGTAATATGGTTTCTTGGGTTTTGGTACAATAGACCTGTGGTCACAGTGCCAAGACCTTGCTCTCCTCCCCCAGGAAAGTGTATATGTATGCACATTTCTTTTATAAAAAATATTCAATGCATTTTTTTACCAATTTAAATAAAATCTATTCAAAATTTTACATTCAAATATGGATGGAGGAAAGAGTCTAATCATTAAAAATAGTAGAGTGCCTCATGAACTTAGCAAAATGTTCAATCAAAAAGTTAAATTAAAAAACAAAATATTTTTTACCTTGAGGTCCATATGGAGGAGGGGGTCCACCCCATCCACCTTGATATCCACCAGCAGGTGGACCCATCATACCATTATTCATTGGTGGACCCATAGGGCCTGGCATGGGACCTGGAGGACCAGCTGGCCCCATTCCAGGACCACAAGGACCAGTTGCACCAGGAGCAGGAGCCCCAGGTCCCCAACCAGGTGGTCCCATTGGTGGACCTCCCCACTGATTTGGAGGAGCATTTTGCTGTGCAGGTCTTTTCTTATCCCTAGGTTCTGCATGCTTACATTCAATCTAAAATTTGGAAAAATAATTTAACCAAATCATTCATGTGGATAAAATGAAGTTTTTTCTAACTTCCAAATGAAAAAATTAATTTAATTTAAAAAAATTTTAAAAAAAAGTTAATCGTCTTAAATACTTGTTTAGGTTATTGTGAACATCAGATGAAATACTTTAAAGAAATTTCATTACTGCATAAACTTTACAGCATTTACAACTTGAATAAAATTTTCTGAGTTAAATGAAATTTATATACAACATTCCAGAGCTATATGATGTCAAATTCTCAATACTGTCAAAAATACTTAAAATATCAAATTATCTTTATAGAAACAAAGACCCAACAGAAAACTAAACATTTCTCTCTCATATTTATAAAAATTATTAATTGCTGACAGAAAGAAAAAACATAAAAACTGCCACTTTTAAATTGCACACAACTATAGAGTAATAACTTTATACACTTATGCCCAGCTAAATCAATGAAGGCATATCATTTTTGACTATTTGCAGTTTGACATCAAAATGCCCTGGTATATAAAATTTGGAATATAACTGTTCAAACTGTTATCTTACTTATAACCAACTACAACAATTAGTTGGTGTGAAACTTTAAATGTAATAAAAACATTCATAATATTAAAATATTTTTGCCCTAAAATCTTAAAAGGCCAATTTTTGTTCCTTTCATTCAAACACGAAAATGTTTTATGCTCCTCAGTTCTATGAATATAATCCATAAAATCTAATTGTAGAAAAAATTACTAAGAATTAACTAAAATATTTCATACCAAAAGACCAAAAATAAATATGAAATAAATAATCAGTAATATTTAATACTTACATATATTGATATTTTGTTACTTGATATTAAAATAGAATATGCAAACAACCTCCTCAAAGAGGACTAAATAGTTCTACAGCTTCTAGAATTTTTACTTGACAGAGAAAAATATTTGTAATAATAGTTATTTTTATTTTAACTCTTAAATTTAAAATTTACTGATATAAAGTTAAAGTACATAATATATAGGGAAAATAAATACCAAAAGTCCTAAAAAATTAACAGACACATCCAACAGATGAAATCTGATTCCAACTTTTTTTTTATCCTGGTAAACAATAAGACTTTATTAGTGACTATGTGTTAACAATAATCCTCACTTAAACTTTAAAAGCAATAAGCATATAAAATAATTATATATTATAGAAGAATTCATCTATTTAATCATACTTAAAAAAAAAATCACAATACCTCTATACTTTTCTCAATATATATAGATAAATATATTTAAAATAAATTTTTCCTGTAGTCTTCTCAAATACTGATTGGATACTGTACATTTAATTGCAGTAAACTTTTTAAAAATTATTAGTAACTAAAAATATATCTACATTTACTTAAATTTCAGCATCAATGATCACATTTAACGTCTAGGAAATAAGTTTTCTACGACAGAACTGTAAGTACAAAAATGCAAAAATAAATTACAGACAAATAAATAAAACTACAAAGTATTAAGTTTTAAAACTCCACCTTCTTCCCGTTGATTTTCACAAAGTGTTCAGCACAAACTTGTTTCACACTGTCTTCTGTCTCGAATGATAAAAATCCAAACCCTAGCCATTGATAAAAGGAAGGCGATTCTACTTAATTATAAGCTAAAAAACAAAATTTGATAATCCAACGTACATTACATCTAAGCTTATTTGCACTAGTTGTTATAAAAAAAATATCCCTTTTATTTATAAAAATATTTTTTAACAAAAAGGGTAGTTTAAAAATGAAACTAAGGGTTTGATTTTTTTTCAAAGACCAAAATTTATAATTAAGCGATTTTATAAGCCTAAATATGCATAAGTACAAATCTATAATAATTTTTATAACCTGATAATGTAACACTAAAATTTTCAAAATAACCAAATATATTTAATATATAGAAGGGATACTAGTACAATCTATCAAACATACTTTACAAATTTATTAGAACTAAATGCCTTGGAAAATCTTTTAAAATAATTTTTCATTCTAATAAAAATTTGAAAATTTAAGTGCAATTTACTTTACTTTTACTTTAAATATACCTAAACAAATCACATCTATTAAAATACTATCATTTTAAAGTTTAAAAATATAAGATTTAAAGTAATATATACACTAGAAAACTGAAAAAATGTTTTTTCACTAGCTCTAAATACATGACTGCTTATCTTGAAATTATCTATGAAACCTCTAGTATTACATAATAAATATATTAAATAAATGCAAATAAGCTTAGCATCAAATTTTAAACCATTCATATAGTTATACATTAATATGCAAAATAAACCAATCAAAATAAAGCAGTAAATAAGCCATACAGTTAAATTATTTTTTAACCTTAAACATTTTAATAATTTACAAAACAAAATTTTAAATTGGATAAATAATTCAAATAAGATTTAGCAATGTAAAATCATTAAAATTATTTTTCATTTTTTAAGGATTCAAACCAACTTTAAAATAAGAAAAAGACTACCATAACACCAATTCATACAGATACCAAATATTTGCTTCAATTTTGTTAGTTTTCTAAACTAAATTTAAAATAAGTTTTAAAGACTTGTGAAATGTACACCAAAAATATAGTATTAATATAAGGAAATAGATAATTTAAGAATTTGTCTATTACATCCAGAATTTTTTAAATCTGTTATTTTTAAAATAATTTAAGGCATATAAATAACCTAGAATATTTGAAAATATATATTAATCTACTTCAAATATCAAAAATTAGCTGCCTTGTCTCTTTGACAACCCAAGTGATTCGACGTAAGGAGCACAATCTAAATTGTGACAAACTTAAATAAAATATGCATTGATATATGTAAACTCATTTTACAAATTCCACAATGCTTACCCCTTGATTTCTTTTTTTCTTGATCATACATCAACACAACTTCCACAACCTAAGAAAAAAATTTAAATCACTCTTATCCTTGCAAAGTGAAAAAATAAATACTGTATACTTCCAAACATAAGCTTATATATGTATAAGCCTAAATTATGCTTTCTACTCAAAAATTTACTTAAAAATTCAAAACCTGTATGCAAGATGAAATGAAAAAAAAATTCTGTAATATTCAAACATGCTGCCAAGAAGCTAAAAATGTGCAAAGCAGGTGAAGTATTTTCCAATCAAATCATTGTAAAACAAAATATTAGACTATAAAGTAAATATAAGCAATAAGGCTTTTTAGCTTAGTACACTAGAGATTAATAATAATTTTAGCTCTATTACAAACACTTTTTTAACAGTAACTTGTCTTGTATGCAATCAGGGCTATATGAATTAATCTTCCTTTATTGTCAATTAAATTTTTGTTTAATTAATAAAAAAAATTTCAATCCCAAGGACTTTAATACATATGGTTGGTTATGTTATCCACTCTGAAATAGCAAAAACTCCACATAGCAGATGGCATTCCAACAGCCATTTTGACAATTCCCTAAATAAAGGCATGTTAGATCTACAAAATACTTCTATGTGTGTATTTCCAAAGAACTTTGGCATTTATTTGGTGGAATTATCCCCACCTCTACTCGAGCTTTGATTATTCTTGTATTAACGCTATATAATACCAAAATGGACAATTTGTGCACAGAGAAAAAGAGCTAGAAAGTTTCCAATTTCAGTTTTAAAGACACTACTGAAAATTTTAATTTTTCTTTTAATTTAAATTTTGATTTTCCTGATATGGATGAAATTGTATTATAAGGAAACAATGTATAAATTAAAGGCTTTCAGAAACAGTTGTACTGAAAAACTTCAATAATTTTGTTGATAGCATGATCAGGACTTTAAAAAAGTAAATGTTTTAAAAACTTTTTTTAAAAAAAAAAAAAAAAGGTTTGCAGTAAAAAAAATAAAAATTTGAAATAGATCAAACTCATAACAAATAAATTTATGTGCATAAACTTTGACAAAAATTCTTTTTTAGTATAACAGTTATATTTTTAAATAGATTTAAATTACTTTTAACATTGTGTAGTCTTAATTTGCATTTTGTTTTGTTATAAAAATCTGGTATCATTTCAAGTACTTTCTTATGCAGGTTTTTTGGTACGCAAAAACTTAAAATTAATAACTATTATTACATAAAGATGTCATACTAAATGAAAAACAACTGTCCTTTATAAAAGTGGACATCTTCCAATAACAATCATCCATCTCTTTCCACTTTTAGAGGCATCACTGTATTATACAACAACTAAAACTTCAGTGATCAAGTTTTTTAAATATCCATATTAACAGCATGGCTACTAAGCACTTCTTGTTAATGAAAAACAAATTTGATAATTGTTATATATCGATACCTGTGCTTGTCAACAATAAAACAAAAGCAAAAGTAAAAGCTTATTTTCATTTTAGATAAGAACTTACAGAATTGAATGGTCTAGTTTTTAAAAATTCATGTGTAGTAGTCCCTAAAAGTCTACATAAGTTGATGTTAGAGAGAATACATTATAATCATATGGGAATAAATAAGTGCAAAAGTTGAGCAAGAGAAATTCTTATCTGGCCTGGAATGAGTAAATATATTGAAGATTTAATTTTAAATTGTTCTACATGTTTGAAGTATCAAAAACACAATACCAAGGAACCATTAATACCAAAAGAAGTACCATACAGACTTTGGGAAACAGTAGGTACAGATTTATATCATCTAAATGGGAAAAATTATTTGATTGTAATTAATTATTTTAGTAAGTTTGCTGAAACTAGACAGTTACAGGAGATTACACACATTAATACTATAAAATTTTTGACATTTATATTTGCTAGATATGGTATCCCAAAACTTTTGTATTCTGACAATGGTCCTCAGTATAGTAGCAAAAAGTTTAAGAAATTTGTTAATGAATGGAATTTTAAACATAAAACATTTAGCCCTGAATTTGGACAATCAAATGGTATGGTGAAATGAGAAAAAAATTTAGATGTAAGAAGTAAGCTCTTACAAAGACAGGAAATGAAAAAAAAATTATTTTAACAAAAGTTCAAAAGAGCTCAAGCCATTAAACGAAGGAGATAATGTTTTTCCTTTTAAATCTGAATCAGAACCCTGGGAAGGCAGAAAAATTGTTTCAAATGCAAACAGATCATGTTCCTATAAAATTCTGAAATCTGATGGAAACATAACTGAAAGAAATCACAGAGCAATACTAATAGGTCCTTAAGAAATATGAAGTTTCAGATAAGAAACAATTGGTACAGAATGGTGAAAACCTGCAGTTAACTGAAAATGATTCCATATAAGATATTGTGGAAAAGGAAAGAGAAGAGCCAAGTGTGAGGGATATTCTTGATAATATATCTCTAAAAAAAGTATCCTCTAATTCAGATCACATACAAAATCCTGTTTACGAGAACTGGTAGACTAGTCAAAAACCTACGTACCTTAGAGATTTCATACCTTCTTAGTTGTAAATGTTTTTTGTGTGTTGTTTAATGTTTATATCTATTTTAATTTTTTTATAAAATAAGGAGATATCATATATTGATATCTGTGCTTCTCTTTATCATATTGATAACTGTTTGTGAGATGTAACCTTAACTGAGTCAAGGAGTATAAAATGCTGTTGTCATGTAGCTTGGACGATCTGTGCCCTGGTAATTTGTTGAACATACTTTATACTTTTGAAGTATATATCACAATAATGAAGAAAAAATATTATTGAATTAACATGGATACTTAATTTTAAAAAATGATAGAACAACCTATGTTTAAAGCACTGAAAACTGGAATAATCTATATGGATTCCAAATTCAGGTGAAGATTTTGGTGACATTCTGGGAACAACCGATTAATAATGAATTAAAAATAACTTTGGAAACTGAACAACTTATTTAAATTTAATTTAAAATAAACTTTTTCATGAACTTAGACTAAAAAGTGCAATTCTTGGTTTTATACTGACTACATTCAGCTAACAGAAAAATGTTTTTCACAAATTAATTGATATACAAGCTGACCCTTTAACACTAACTATAGAAAAAGTTTAAAAAATTCTTGACTAATACATGGAAATATACAGTATATTTCAATGATAATCAATAAACTTGCTTTATAAATTTCTGTATAATTTGCAATTGATAAAGTGTCCCCCACATCAACTGTAAATTAAAAATGTTAAATAAAGGTGACATGGCAAAGTTACTTCAGTAAAAGTACTTATACTATTCCTATAAAATGAGATAATTAAAACAAAATTGTCTACTAAAATTAAAAAACATTTATTACTTACCGTCCCATAGCGGGAAAAAAAACTTCGAATATCAGTTTCAGTACAATTGGGAGGCAATCCACCTAAAAATATCTTTGGGTACTGACCAGACTTTTTGCTCTAAAATAAAATAATTTACAATAAGTATCTTTGAAACATGCAGAAATTATTAATTTTTATTTCATTTATTCTATGTTATTGTTATTCCATAATTCTAACCAATTTTCAAATGATATCTTGAGACAAAAAATTATTTAAAAAAAAAAATATATACAAGAAATTGAATATAACTATACATGTGTTGCAATCTTAACATGGAATTCCTGTGTTTGTCAATCGGAAAAACAAAAGAATATTACTAATCATTCATTTTTTCAAACTTGTGATAAAAGCACTTTAAAATAAATTGATTATGTGTACATAAATATATAGGAATGTTTGTGGAGTTAAAAAAAAAATGTTAAATTTATGAACTTATATATCAAGAGAGCTACAAAAACAAGAATTAATGCACAACATTTCTGACAGGAGAATCAAAGTATTTCTATAAAAATAAAATAAAAATCTTTTAATGACAAAAAGTGTTATATACATTTGAAGGATTAAATATTTCTCTAAAAAAATAAAGTGATTTTTTTAAAGTATTAGAAATACTGTTTTAAATGAACACAAGGATTCAATTTCCTTTGTAAACTAATACGATATGCATAACTGCATATATTCTGGTCCATATTCAGTAAAATTGGCATATCTTTTACTGTTTTAACTTTTGGTTGCTATTACATGGTCACATAGACTTAATGACTTAATTACTAAGCATTTCTACTCTGCAAAATTCTAAATGACCCATTAAGTTTTTTTTTCCCCATCTTCCTGCAAAGTGTTATCACATAGTTTACCAAACTTCAACTTAATATTAAGATTGGTCTTGGTTCAGTTTTAAATGGAACACTGCTTCTTTCAAGATTCAGAGCCTAGTAGACGATGCTCCAGAAGTTGAGGGATTATTTTAGACTTTATATCTACAGAGAACATTCTATACTCCTTGATTCACTTTCAAAGCAAACAGAAAGGAGTAACTGAAAATTATTTGTAATTTTAATTCTCTGCAAAAATGGAGATGGTTAGCGTGAAATCCCAGGAATTTCAGTGTTTCTCTGAAGCACAAAGATCACAGTGTGTGTGTGTGTGTGTGTGTGTATATATATATATATATATGCAAAGAAAAAAGCTGCATTTAAATTCACCAACTTTTTTCAGAAAGGAATACAAATAAAACTACAATAGGTTTGATGTTGTGAAAAAAAAAGCCTGCTCCATTAGTCAACATAGTTTTAAAACTAAGAGTAATTTTAACATCCTAATGCTGTAAATTATATTAACTATTGTACTTTTATAAAAAAATTTTGAATTTCCTTCCTATTATACACTCTTCAAAACAACTTGCACAGTGAATTAAACCACAAAAACTGCAGCTAGTCTTTCAGCAAACAACTGAAATTTTTCTTAGAAAAAAATATTTCTTACATAATAATATAAAAATCCAAGGAAAAATTCTAAACTAATTTTTTTGCCATTCTTCAAAAGCTCTTGTTTATCAAAATCATAAGAGTTTGGAATGATCTATGTGTTTCATGTTATTGACTTTCTGATATAAATTTTGTCTGTCATTTCGTATAAGAAATAAAACTTCTTAGGAAATTTCTCCTCTTTTGGTCTAAGTGAGAAAAAATTTGGGGGGAAACTAATTTCAGACAGTAAGTTTTTTTAAGCCTCAAAACAGCTATAAGAAAATATTCTAATCAAAATAACTTAATATTTAAGAGACTAAGTCAAAACCATTATAAAGCAATTAAATCATTGGAGAAAAATATTTAATACTTAAAAAAAACTTAAAATCCATGTAAAGGTTTTATTTCAATAGAATTTTTTATTATCTTTCAAAGTTTTTAAGTCATTAAGAATGATAACAAATGTTTTTAAAGATTAGTAATCTTTCCCTCAAGGCAACAAACCAAAGTTTGACTACTGAAGTTACTGACTACATTAAGAGCAACATTGAAAGTTAAAACAGTTTTAAAAGTAAATTTTACATACATTTTAGCATTTATACTTTAAACACTTTGCATACATAAATGTTTAAGTTTGCACCTTAAAACTACATGAAAATAATTACTGAATGCTATACACTTAAATTTAAATAAAACTATTAATACCTGCTGAGAGTCCCTTGAACTGCAAACTTTGGGATCAATCTAAATATAAGAAAGCTCATTAGTATAACAAATATGAAAATACTAATAAAATGTTATATCCTCTAAAATTAACACGGCAAATAGCTGCTTACAAAGTGATAAATCTGTTACAAAACAATTATTACTACTCTTAGATAAAATATTCAAAATTCCTCAAAAAATTCATCAAACATTTTTATTACTTTAATCTACTTCAGATCAACTATAAATTCTTTGAAAGATGGAGGGGGAGGAGTTTAAAAGGAAGAGGAAGTGTTTGATAAAATGCAAGTGCTTAAACTGTCTGCAATTAACTTTTATTTTAAAAAAAATTTTCATTTTAAAAAACAATTGTCAGGTTCAAAAAAATTGGGAAAATATTATAATTATGCAATGTAAAACAGTATAAATACTTCACCAGAATTTTAAAAATTACAATAAAACCAAGCATGAAATTGCTTATACTTTCCTTTATCACCCCTAATCATATCTAATAATAGTTCATATAATAGTTAATAGCTAATAATAGTTCATATAATAGTTCATAAAATTTTACGTGTCAGGTCTTGTGATAGCCTATTACCAGTTTAAAAAATATTAATTTACAAAATATTTATCAGATTACATAAAATAACTCATTCATTTTAACACTATTTTAAAGTGAATATAAAAAAAATAACTTACTGTGCGGCCATCTACTTCATGTGGGCCACTGGACAATACTTTGGCTACACAGCTGACATCTTTAAATGTAACAAATCCAAATCCACGAGATCTACCAGTCTCATTGTTTTTCATAACAACACAGTCAACAACTTCTCCATAGCGAGAAAAATATTCTTGAAGCTTCTCTGATTAAAAAAAAAAATAAAAACGTTTTATAACAACTATATATATATGTGAAGATATATATATATAGCAATATATTTCTGAATATAAGTCCATTCACATATTAACCAAAATTTCATTTTTTGGTGAAATATTTACTGTAATTTCAAAACCCATGCATCACAAAAGAAAAAAAATCCTAAACTTTAAAATGTCGCCAAGCAAAAACAAAATTATTGGCAAGTAAAACAGGTGATATATTTTCCAATCAAATCTCTATAAAGTAAAGCATTAGCCTACACTTCTCAAACATTTTATGTTGTGGCATCCAATTTGAAAACACCACAGAGGCAGAAAATTGGCTACACTTCAAGACAAATACAGGGGCATACATTAGCACAATTCAAAAGTGGCAAAGGAAGATAACTTAAATTTTAGCTTTTAAGCACCTTTACCTTCCCTTTTACAAAGCCAACTTTTCTTTATTTCTGCAGTGCACACACAGTTTGAGAATTACAATGCTATACCATACAGCATTAATATTTTTACTTATTAGACAGCAACAATGTTATTTTAAACCCAATCTGAAGTTACCCTTTTATAAATTTAAGCATTATAAACATTTTTTAAAAGTGCAATTTATCATTTATTTTGGTTTGGATTAGAATGGTATGGTTTACTGTCTTGCTACATGAGGGCTGATAAGACTGGGACCTACTACTTAAAGACAATTCCAAATGGCTACAAACATTCATACCATCAGCAGGATTCAAACTTACAAGCTCTGTACCGAAGAGCATTTCTTTACCATTTTATGAAATTAGCAGATCCATTACAAATTTAGAGTATGCATTCCCTTGGTGCATTTTTAAAATTTTGGGGGGTTTTCCCTCCAAGTGTAGCTTGATTAATAATGTAGGTAAGAATCGTCGTAAATTTAATTCTTCGGTTAGTCTCAATTCTAAATATCTCAAAGAGTTCATTTATTTTTATGCCACTAAATTTTATTTTTATTTTTAAAATGTTGTTTAATTTTGCAGATTTGGTAAGTTTTTAGATCAAAAACAACAAAAACTTAGCCAAGAAGGACTTCATACTACATCTGTGCTGCAAATCCATATATAAGCCATCCCACAACTTTAGCTCTATAAAAAGTCCCTAAATTTCTCATCTTATACATGGAAATTATGTTACAAATAATTCATAGAGTAAAATTTAGAATTTTTTTAATCCTACTATGATGATTTTTGAAATTTGATACACATATTTCTCTTTTCACTATTTAACCCTTTAACGGAAAGTGGTTTTGCAGCAAAACTTCCTGTTAAACAATTTTTTTTCTCTAATTTTTGGAGAAATATGAATTGTTTTTCAATATTTTTATGTTTTTGACATTTAAAACTTACAATAAATGACAGTACTACATTTAATTTTTGTTAAATATATCTATTTATACTTGCTGTACAGGGAAAGTTAGTAATGCAATTGTTTTTCACTTACAACGCCAAACAAAAGTATCTATTGAAACAACACTTATAAATTGTTAAACTATTTATTTATTTTTTAAGACCACTTATCTATTGTTCTTCCAATATAATAAAAATTTTAAAAGTATTATGTTCACTCTGTACAAGGTTTCTGTATTTGTCAGTTAACCTCAATTCCTCCTACGGTATCCTCTAAGGCAAACCCCTCTAAGGATTGCAAAGAAAAATTTTAATACATTTTGCATTTATAAGGTTCATTGATAATATTTATAAACTAATTTTATTAAATTCCAAAGAACTCATGTAGGTGACCTTTAAAGGGTTAACCTTCTACATCAAAACTGCTTAAATTTCAGAAATAAAAATAATGAACTTTCACTCTAAAAAAAACTAAACATCCTTATGGAAATAAAGTTTTCAACTAAATTAAAAGGGAAGCATCTTAACACATACATATAAAAAATAGAAGTGACAATTTTCAACTAATCTTCAGTTTTTCAGTTAACCATGATTATAATGCATGACTATGACTACCTTAGTTAATATATAACATTTAAAAAGGAAACTTTACTAATTTTGAAAGCTTCCTATAATAGCCCTGTTAGCATACATCAAATTAAATTATAACACACGCATACACTAGAACTGCTATGGATGGCTATAGTTGTGTGGAAAAAAAAAAGTACTCATTTATACATCAATGCTAAAAAATGGAAATTTCACAATACTTGTGCTTTCCAAAAATAAGCGTAACAGCACCATGCAAAAGCTTTAGTTCTTCTTTCCTAATATGTATATATATTTTTACATAATCTAATATGAAATAGTTTGAGTAATCAAGAAATTATAATTGGTTTTTTAGAACACTACAAATTTTTGCTTACTATTATTTATATATTAGATATATTAGCTTACTATTGTTAGTGAAAGTTTAGAAATTTTTTTATGTATATTCTATTTAGTTCCCTGATACAATATAGTTATTTTCTTTTTTCCAATATACTTTTTACCCTATTCAATTATGCTTTTAAAGTAAAACATTCTAGAATTTTAGCTAACATTTTTAGAGTTAGGATTATAGTGAAGGTTTGCAGTTGTCATTGTTATTGTATGTTTGTTCCATATAAAAAATTTTCTTATAGTCAAATAATAAATTAATGCATATATAATAAATTAATATAATAAATTAATGCTATTACATAGATCACAATAATGTTTAGGACATGAATAATGGCACACTAGATGAGCAACAGATTGGTTAACGATGAGTGACGGATAATGTGGGATAAGCACATTGTTTTATTTCGTAACATTAATACATTTTTTAAAAAATTTCAAAACAATGATAGAAGAAAGTGACAAAATATTTTTAAAATTATATGCATAAAAACTGAATACAACTTTCCTAAATAATCAGAAATATTACTATAACCCTGAGTGAAATTTAAATTTAAAACACTAATATGTCTAAAAGATAAAAAAAAAATTATAATATAACTTATCTCTATTTGATAATAAATAAAATATGCACAGAAATATAAAATATATGCAGAAAAATTTACCTTGTGTTGTTTCCCAACTTAATCCTCCAACAAAAATCTTCCTATGAGAGAAAAAATCATTTACAGTACAGTTTATAAGTACATTTACAGTACAGTAAATAAATTAATAAGTTGCAAAGCTATAACAATTATTAAATTCTAATGTTGCAAATTAAACTAAAATCAAACAAAGAATTTTAAGTTAATTTCTAGATCTCTTTTTAATATTGGTTATGCTAAATAACTTAATAACTATAAATATTTACATTTTTGCAGACATGTTTATATACCAAACAGTAGTAGGCTGAGCCAATTAATAATTTAGACTAGCCATTGTGTCATTTGAATTAACATAATATATAAATCATAATAATCATAGATGTTCCAAATGAATAGGCTATCCCTTGTATTTTTAACAATTTTAATGGCACCATTTACATCAAGTGCTTTAAGTGGCATAAGCGGAAGGTTGGTATTATGAAGATATTGTATTATCCTATCGTACATGTAATAGTGTTAAATTGTATAATTTTTCTAATAGTGTTAAATTGTACCAAACAATATTAAGTAGTTAATTAAGCATGTTTAATAGCAACATTCCCACATACTATCAAAATTTGAAAACTAAATTTGTATTTTATCAAATAAATTTTGTAAACAAACATACACAATGCTTAAATTTGTTTACTTAACAATGTAATAATCAAAATTAGGTTTTATATTACCATCAGTTACTTAACATAATTCTCAAGACATGAAATTTTTTTTAAATTAAAATAAAAAATATTCAGACAACAAAAGAGTTATATATCAATTTTGAAAAATAAAACATTAATGACTTTTGAAAAGAAACTAATCATACAGCATACAAGATAAAGCAGTACAAAATTAAACTTTGATACATTATACACACAATACAGGCAAAAAAGATTTATTTTAAAAAAGTCAAGTACATGTTCAAGCTATTATGTTTCTAACTGAGATAACAGCTAAGAACATAATATAGTAAGTAAAATAATACCCACTTTTAAAATAAATTTCACTAACAGAGTTACTGCTCCTACGTTTGTTTGCCAAAAAGTTATATACAACATTAACTTCATGTGTCACCATTATTCTGACAAGGATACAGCAATAAACAAAGTCAAATAGCAAGAAATCACAGGAAATAAGATTTCGTCTTTTAACCACATTATATCCATAATTTTGAACACATTAAAAATTAGTAAATGTCAAAACAGTTGAGTATACTCTGCTGGAAAATCTGGTAACAAACGGTACAGATATGTACCAAAGAGTTTGAAGTAATACAGAAATACTGAATTGAAACAAGTTATTCCATCAGTTTCTTGGGGGGATTTTGTAATATTTGCAAAAAATAGGTATACAAACTTAAATGATTATGATGCTACAAAAAGTGACACGTCAGAAATCATCAATAATGATAATCAGCTATTGGAATAAAAGTAAATAATGACCAAAAGTTAGTAATACGAAAGGCGATAGAAAAGATCAAGTGAAAATGCACTATTTAATAGTCCAGTCTAAAAATCACATAACAAATTGATTAGCATTTATTTTATTTACAAACAAGAGGAGAAATACTTGAATCCATAAAATTGGTAACATAAAAGATAC
Organism: Pardosa pseudoannulata; assembly: GCA_032207245.1. Taxonomy (NCBI): domain Eukaryota; kingdom Metazoa; phylum Arthropoda; class Arachnida; order Araneae; family Lycosidae; genus Pardosa; species Pardosa pseudoannulata. Next base: position 78,359,466 of record CM063506.1, on the reverse strand, counting down.
AATAAAGCGTAGATACAAAACATTTTAATCTTACCCAGCTTCTTCATTTTGAGTTTCTTCTGATTTCATCTGAGTCATTTTGATTATTTATTAATAATAATTAAAACAGCTAGCCGGCTGTATCAACGACGACGGGGTTCCCAAAAAGAAAGACACGGCTTTGATAATAGTTACGGTTGCAGGAAAAAATTTATAGACTGTCCTCATGAAACAAAATTTTTAGTTTTTTTCTTTTATTATTATTATTTACATTGACAATTAAACATGCTTCTTAAAATATATACATATATATATATATATATATATATATATATATATATATATATATATATATATATATATAATATCAATATTATTTCACTGTAATATAAATTAAAAATTCCCCCCCTTCCATTCTTATTCTTCATATCTATTTTCGCAGCCACAAAATATCGTAACTAATTCACTATCGTAAGGATTATCAAAGACTTAAAATTCATCCAACCCATTTCACAAAGCTTTCTCTACTATATATGCAAATTTTCTATCTACTCAGAGCATTTTCCAGCTCTCGCTGGCAAACGGCTCAGTTTTTTTATCCTATCGAAGTTACTCGGGAAGTTTAATGATAAATCATATTTCGTTAAATTTGCTGATTAAGTTGCCTGTTCCTTAACGAAATTCTACGCTTCCCTCACTCTGGATTCCAACCCTATTCCAGCACGTTTCGATAATGTTTTCCTCGTCTTCCTTTGACTGTTAAACATGTCTTTTTTATCCGAACTTAAGGCCCCTACACACTATGGTCCACTGCAAGCCATTACGCACGTATGGAGGGAGTATGGCCTATAGTATTCAATGATGGCACACGATAAAATGGCCTTGGCGGACGATGGCTTCGGTGCCGGTTTTTCTCCAAAGATCAAAGACAACCAGATGTGCAACTAAAGTACGCAGTAGACTCTATGGACGAATCCACGCGATCGGCTCATTTAGGGGCCCAACGTGTGGATGCAACTCGTGAACCATCGTTCAAGGTCACCATCAGGAAGTGTTGAACAATTCGCCATATTGTGGTGGCTACAGTAAAGATCAAAGACAACTAGCATGCTCTACCAAAGTGCGCAGTAGACCCTCTGGACGAATCCACGCGCTCTGCTCATTAGTGACCAAGCGAGTGGATGTAACCGGTGAACCATCGTTCAAAGTCACTATCAGAGCCAGTACTGAAGTGGTGAACAATTGGAAATTCTACTCGGAACTGCCGTTCTCTTCGATGTGGCCCAACTGCATAATACTTCTAAAGTGTAGTTGCTTAGGCGTCTCCTTGCCAAGCAAGCCCGGGCAAGTAAATACAATAGGAGCTTACATCGATGTGACCGGCAGGTTAGTTTTCGCTATGTTTCATATATGTGTGTGTGTAAAATCCCTTATTCTAAGTTAAGTGAGCAATATCTCCGTAAGAACTACAAATAAGTCAAATAACCTAGCTCTGTGTGGTTTGCAGCTCTACGGTCTATTGGTTTGCTTCATGATGCCTAATGAAACCGGGACGTACTACTTAAAGCTGATTCCAAACGGGTACGAACAACCACACCACAGTGTGATTGGATCCCATGAATTTCGATACCGAAGAGCAGAGCCCCACGCATTAGGACATGGTTCTGCTATGTAATCGAGTCTGAAACTATACAACTTGTAAATGCCCTCAAGTTGACATTGAGAAAATCACAACAAAAAACTTATCCAAGAATAGAATAATTCGGCTGGACATCCACTCTGGGGACACATCTGTCATCGTGATTCTAAACCTTTAGTAACCTTGTGCGCAGGTTCATACTTCGAAGTTGGACCTAAGAACGAGGATTTCGTTCCTTAGATCCATTGAGACAGGGTTTAAGAAACTGACACTCCTCTGCAGTAGCAATCATTAGAATAAACATGAACTAAATTCATTTAACACAAAAGCGATTACAGCAAAACCAAGATTGAGTCTACTGTCGTCGACATTCATGTAGACAACTCATGATACGATGTAGAATAAATAAAGCTATTTATCCTCGGTAAAAAATGTGAACATATCCAAATAATTTCAATTCATCTGTTTAATTTTTTTAAATAAGAAAATAAGGGGAAATAGTGAGAGGGAAGAAATAATATGAACGACTTAAGAATACTCAGAGGTAATATGTCTTCTTAATGGTAAAAGAGGGAGGTTTGATATGGCTGTGGAAAAACTTGTTTCATTAATAAGGGGAAGATGTGGTTGCCCTCGGCATTTTGTTGAACTTTCTAGGATGATAGTCTAGTTTAAGATCTCTTAATTATTAATAATGATAAGATTTTTTTTGAAAAATTATGTGCTTGACTTTTGGTACTACGCAGAATTATCTCGCAGAATTGAAGTCGCTCTGCAGCATAATATTTCTAATATACGAGGTGCTCTTCCGAGAAACCTTAAAGATTTATTTTGCAGTCTGCAGACTTTGAATAAGAGTGAAAACTACCAGATAATAGTTGCATAAAGAAGAATATAGGTCTTGAAACCGTCATACCTAGGATCAGTTGATCTGAGAGGACTGCCAATTGAAGTAAAAATAAACTTCAATTGGCAAAAAAGTAATTACGTTATACGATTAGAGAAAACGGGATTTAAGAAAGAGTTCTCATGGGAGACGCGAACAACGGTTGTGCCTCACAGAACAATATCTGTCGTTGTTACAGTACAAAAAAAGAAGGGGAAGCCCTGGACACAACCCTTGGACGCAGAAGGGGTTGGAAGAATGCTGATATGTGCTGAACAATATTCACAACTTTAAAAGTTAAAAAACAAAACAAAAAATGAGGTGAATATATGATATGTAAACAGAATTGATTTGATGAATAGACAAGAAAGATATTCTACCAAAAGTTGTACAGTTGAATTAATATACATCAAGAATGTGAAAATAATTTTGTAAACCTAAGAATCTGTTGACAACTGCTAACATTAATTCCCATTTTAATATTAATACAATACATGTAATTTAAAATTTAAATATAAATATAAATATATTTAACCATGCATGATGCATGCGAAATAAATAATCATATTTTGTCTACATTACCAGCTTTAAGTTAAAATAAAATGAAGTAAGTTTAGTATTTAAATATGCAAGTTAAAAATCATGAATAATGTTAAAATAATGCTCAATATCTAAAATGCATCTAAGTACACACTCACACACTCACATGCATATGTATATTATGTATATATATATATATATATATATATATACATACACATCTTCGGATCCGGAGTTCGTGGGTTCGAATCCCACTATGGCATGGATGTTCGTAGCCGTTCGGAATCGGCTTTAAGCAGTAGGTCAGGGGTCTCATTAGCCCTCGTGTTGCAAAAAGTAGACCGTAGCACTCCAAACCAAACCAAACCAAAAAAAATATACATACACATATCGTGATCCAGTGTTAAGGCGAATGGAAAACAGTCTTTCTTCATAATAATAAGTTTATTAAATAATCGTTTCTTTTGAAAGCAAAACTTGCGCCATTTTCATTGTTCGTGGCGGAGCTGAACGTGGAAAAGGTGTTGACAGCTCCATGACCAAGCGCTGACACTTATCTGTTTGAAAACATGTTGTCCAACTGTTGGTTAATGGTTGGCTAATGGTGGTTCTTTACATAATGCCAACGAAATACTACGATGGACCAACTGAATGCCAACGTTTATTATTTCTGTTTATTACTTTGCTATAGTGTATAATATAGAATGAGCATGTGTTATTACTTTGAAATAAGCTGATGTTTTTATAACATAAGTCATTTTTAAATTTTGCAAGAGTTGAAAAATAGAAAATAGATATAAAAAAAAAGAATGAGATAGATTATTTTAGTCTACACCACACATTTTATATAATACTTAATCTGCGGCAATCCATTTATTCCTTTAAAATCTGTATTAATTTTTTTAATGATACAAACTTTTTCTTAAGTAAGAAAAACGAAAATTTCCCCTTCTGAGAGCTAAAAATAGATAATTGAAGAAAAGAATAACACAACAGATGTTAAACAAAAAATATACATATTTTAATTATTTTTCTTTTATTTACAATTTTTTTTATTCAAATTCAGCCATCATTTCTATCTTCCAAAGTCCTCTACATTTTCTCTGGATTCAATTTTATGGCATCTGAAACACAAATAAGTAACTTAAAAGTATATAAAATGTTTTAATGTTACTACAGACATTTCCTCTATCCTTTTAGCTTTTTAAAATGATTCAAAGATGATTTGAACAGGTAAAAAAGTAAAGGCAAACATAATTACATCTGTGGTAGTCCCCAAGGAACTTCCATAGCTAAACCCATGGTTAGGCAAACATAAACTTTTTGGAACTGTAGTGAAATAGCATGAACGATAACTGTGAAGTTAACGGATGTATTCAGTCAGTGCCATGTTCTTGTACTTGAGAGCCGACTGCGGCTATATCTTTTACTTTTTCTTTACTTATTTTATCCATTTAACCTGATATTTTTAATTACATTTTTATTAAATTGTTTGCTCATCAACAACAAGCCTGAAACTATCAGTGTTGACAGGCTAAAACCTTGTTTCCATATAGAGGCTGATGAGCCTTCTATTAGCTCGGTACCTCCATTACCTTCTGAACCACCTGTTACTTCATATGGTGAAGAGACCCCCAAAAGTACTCCGTCAAGTAGTGTGGAAGCCACAGGCAATGCTTCTACAACTGGTGCGGACACCACAAATTGTGCTCCATCAAACCCTGCTCTTATTACTACTACCCGTTCGGGAAGGCGAGTTCGTTTCAATACGAAGTACAATAATTCTTCGTACCTTCGGTACTAGGGGGGTGGGTACTGTGGTGGTCCCCAAGGAACTTCCATAGCTAACCCCATGGTTAGGCAAGCATAAACTTTTTGGAACTGTAGTGAAATAGCATAGAACGATAACTGTGAAGTTAACGGATGTATTCAGTCAGTGCCATGTTCTTGTACTTGAGAGCCGACTGCTGCTCTATCTTTTACTATTTCTTTACTTATTTTATCCATTTAACTTTCTGATATTTTTAATTACATTTTTATTAAATTGTTTTTAATGTTAATGAGTGTTATCATTTCGGTTTACTGAAAACGAAACTTGATGAACACTACACATCTAATAAATAAATTTAAGTTATAAAGTAAACAAGTTTCATAACAACTATAATAAAGTGAAATCCATAATATTTACATATTATCATTATACAACTTTATTATTATTATTAAGAAAAGACACAAAAAGTAACAATTTAAATCAGCATGCTTTAAAAAAATAAGTCAACTATCTTAAATTGACTTAAAATTTGCTATTTTCTTAAATCTGTATTAAAAACGTGTACTAAAAGGTATAAAAGATCAAAGTGTACTAAAACACCGTGTATATACTTTTGTAAATGGTATGTTACTATTAATAAACACAAAAGATAAACTACAGTTCAGATTGCTAAATATCTTTTTCTTCAGGTATAAATTAATAAGAATGGGGGCATATTTGATAGAACACAAAAATATCAAGAGAACTTACCTTGCAAATTTGAATTCATGCAGCGATGGCGCGGTAACCCTAAAGATGGCGATTTATATACAACTTTCTCTTTTGGCAGAGCTTCTGCACATGGTCATAGATATAGGCGGTTACTTTTATATTTTTTAGCCAATGGTATACCGATATTTGTGCAAGAGGCGTAAACAGAAAATCTCCAACGCTGGCCCAACGGTTGGCCAACGTTTTAGAATTACCGATGGCCAACCAAACATTTTGCCAACTAAATACCATCATTTCATTTTCCCTTTTCAACCTTTTACCCAACTAAAGACCAACAGCCAACTTGTAACCAACGAAGATCCAGTGTTTCCGTGTTAGCTGGCTATATATATATATATATATATATATATATATGGGGGGTGTAACTGGTAAAAATTCCCTATTACGGATCACAAGGAAGAAAAGATATAGTCCATTATTTTTTGTCCATTAATCATTCATTATTCCAGGGCTTGCTTAGCAACATAAGTTCAATGTAGTCATGTCATAGAAGGCGCTCACTAGAATGCCAGACTAAGTAAAATGTTTAACAAATAAATCTTTATTTTTTATCTTAAACTCGCAGAACCGACAGTCAAGTTTGACACAAGCAAGATACGATTGTGCATCGTTGATTTGCGAAAATGCATTTTGAGGACAAAGAAAAGCACGGAGATAATTTTTCATGAGAGAGAAACAAAGAGAGAGGGTCTTCTGTGGCTGAATAAGGCCCGATCCCACCAAAGTCGTTTAACGCTAAGCGCGATTAATCTCTGTTTAAACGGAGAATTGCGTTCCCCATTGGTTGGCGCCAGGATTAATCGTGGCTAATCGTAGTTAGCCGTTAAACGACTTTGGTGGGATCGGCCCTAAATGAATTCAATCGTCGAAAGAATGCAAGGATCTGCGGCTTTATTTTTGGAATTAACGTCTACTTTACAAATGGGTAGAAAAAGCCCCATGAGGCAGTTATTAATTCAAACCTTTATTTTAGAAGTGTGGAAGAAATGTAGTCGCAATTATTCATGTTTTTGATTTAATTTGGTTCGTTGTTAAATTATGATTAAGAAAAATTACTTGAATTGAGAGAATTTGGAAGAACTTTAGGAGAAATAATTTTTGATATATTACACACTCACATACATTTATGCTTATATGAAATAAGTTAACAGTTCTAAAACTAAAAATATAACTTCTCCCTCCCCAGGCCCTATTTTAATAAAAAAATAATCAGTTGTTAATTATAAGAGATATGAAAGTCACCAATTTCTATATTTTTATCTTATATACTTATTTATACATGCAGGTAAAAATTTCATTTTGTATGAATTTTTTCTTAAAAAATAATATAAATTATATGCCATTCATAAAATAATGAAGCACTTGAATTTTAATCATTGTTAAATTATTATTTTCAGCCAACTACAGTGATTAAGAAAATGATATAGTAACGTTTCTTTGACTTCAGCTTTATTAAAAATAATAATCTTACGCCAAGGAGTGTGCTAGCAATTTTAAAAATGAGACTTTTTTGAGCATGCGCATTAGCTGGTCCTGAATCACCAGGCAGACGTTTCTTTTCAGAGATTCAAATGTTTAGTTGTATCGAGTCACCGCCATTCTTTGTGTCGGTAACGGAATCTTTTTGAAAACACCGGCTACTAAGAAACTTTAGTTTTCTTTGATAGTCTTTTTTATTCGAAAGTTAAAGAGATTCTCGCAGTTTCTGATCGATGTATTATTTGGATTTTCCAAGTGTTTAGAAGTAAGAATATTCTTATATCTTTTGTGTAATTAATTTTGATTTAAGAACATGGCGGATGAATTAGAATTGAGCGATGATTGGGAAGCAGATAATGTTGTTAATGAAAAATCAAACAAGAAATTATCCGTGGAAAGAATATATCAGAAAAAGACACAGTTGGAGCATATATTGCTTCGTCCTGATACATACATTGGTTCTGTAGAACCTGTTACCCAATCTATGTGGGTGTATGATGAAGGTGTTGGAATGGTCAACCGAGAAGTAACTTTTGTTCCTGGTTTATATAAAATATTTGACGAAATTTTAGTTAATGCTGCAGATAATAAGCAGAGAGATAAGAATATGAATTTGATTGATATTCAGATAAATCCAGAGAAAAATTTAATTTGTATAAAAAATAACGGGCAAGGAATACCAGTCGTCGAACATAAAGATGAAAAGATGTTCGTACCTTCGTTAATTTTTGGTCATTTGCTCACTTCTTCAAATTATAATGATGAAGAACGTAAAGTAACAGGTGGAAGAAATGGTTATGGTGCTAAACTCTGTAATATATTCAGCACTAAGTTTACAGTAGAAACATCATCGAATCAGTATGGCAAACAATTTAAGCAAACTTGGAGAGATAATATGACAAAATCAGAAGAACCTAAAGTTGTTTCTGCTAAAGGAGCAGATTTTACATGTGTCACATTCTATCCTGATCTGAGCAAATTTAAAATGACTGTACTTGACAAAGATATTGTTGCTTTAATGACAAGGCGTGCCTATGATGTTGCTGGATGTACCAAAGGTGTGAAAGTACTTTTAAATGGTACTAGACTTCCAGTTAAAGATTTTAAAGATTATATAGAGTTGTATACAAAAGGCAAAAGCAATGAAAACAATGAGCCTTTAAAAATCGTTCATGAAGAAGTTAATGAACGATGGGAAATAGCTGTTACTTTGAGTGATCATGGGTTTCAGCAAGTGAGTTTTGTTAACAGTATTGCAACAACAAAAGGTGGTCGACATGTTGATTATGTCACCGACCAACTGACTTCAAAGATTGCAGAAGTAGTTAAAAAGCGAAATAAAGGTGGTAAAGATGTCAAGCCTTTTCAAATCAAATCACACTTATGGGTGTTTCTCAATTGTTTAATAGAGAATCCTACCTTTGATTCTCAAACAAAAGAAAACATGACCTTGCAGGCAAAGAAGTTTGGCTCCAAATGTCAGTTGTCTGAAAAATTTGTGAATCTTGCTTTAAAATGTGGTGTTGTTGAAGCAATAATGTCTTGGGTTAGATTCAAAGCACAAACTGAATTAGAAAAAAAATGTAGTGGGAAAAAGCACTCAAAACTAAAAGGAATTCCTAAATTAGAAGATGCTAATGATGCTGGTACCAAGAATTCAATTGACTGTACATTGATATTAACCGAAGGAGATTCAGCTAAGTCATTAGCTGTATCCGGTTTAGGTGTAGTAGGCCGAGATAAGTATGGAGTTTTCCCTCTCAAAGGTAAAATGTTAAATGTTCGAGAAGCAACTCACAAACAGATTTTAGAAAATGCTGAAATTAATAATATTATAAAAATTATGGGGTTGCAGTATAAAAAAAAATACGAAACTGTTGATGACTTAAAAACTCTAAGGTATGGTAGACTTATGGTGATGACAGATCAAGACCAGGATGGATCACATATAAAAGGTCTTTTGATCAATTTTATTCATCACAACTGGCCTAGTTTATTGCGTTTACCATTTCTTGAAGAATTTATTACTCCAATTGTTAAGGCCACCAAAGGTAAAGAGGAAAAGTCATTCTACAGTCTTCCAGAATTTGAAGAATGGAAAAGGGATACACCAAATTGGCCATCTTACAAGGTAAAATACTATAAAGGTTTGGGTACCAGCACATCTAAAGAAGCAAAAGAGTACTTTTCTGATATGTTAAGGCATCGTATTCAGTTTCAATATACTGGTACTGAAGATGATAATGCTATTCAGTTAGCATTTAGTAAAAAAATGGTAGATATGCGTAAAGAATGGTTAACAAATGGAATGGAAGAAAGAAAAAGGCGCCGTGAACTTGGGCTTCCAGAATTATATCTTTATGGCAAAGACACAAAGAGAATATCATATAATGATTTTGTTAACAAAGAACTTATACTGTTCAGTAACATGGATAATGAACGTTCTATACCATCTCTTATTGATGGTTTAAAACCAGGACAGAGAAAAGTAATTTTTACGTGTTTGAAGCGTAATGATAAAAGAGAAGTGAAAGTTGCTCAATTGGCTGGATCTGTTGCTGAGCATTCTGCATACCATCATGGTGAAATGTCATTAACTGGAACTATAATTAATTTAGCTCAGAATTTTGTGGGGAGTAATAATATAAATTTGCTGATGCCCATTGGTCAGTTCGGTACCCGATTGCAAGGTGGTAAAGATGCTGCCAGCCCCAGATACATCTTTACTATGTTAAATCCTTTGGCAAGACATTTGTTCTCTAGTTTAGATACACCTTTACTTAACCATCTGTATGATGATAATTTGAAAATTGAACCAGAATATTACGTCCCAATCATTCCAATGGTTCTTGTAAATGGAGCCGAAGGTATTGGTACTGGCTGGAGTACAAAAATCCCCAATTACAATCCTAGGGATATTATAAAAAATATCTACCGTATGCTTGATGGTCAAGAACCAGAAGAAATGTACCCTTGGTTTAAGAATTTTAGAGGTACTATTGATCGTTTAGATAGGCAACATTATCTGGTAAGTGGAGAAATTGGTATTCTTGAAGATAACAAAATTGAAATAACTGAGCTTCCAATAAAAATGTGGACTCAGGCCTATAAAGAATCTGTCTTAGAACCAATGTTACACGGCACTGATAAAGTACCATCATTTATCACTGACTATAAAGAATATCATACTGATACTACTGTTAGATTTGTTGTCACTTTGAGTGCTGAAAAATTTCAACAAGCAAGAAATCAGGGTTTCCATAAGGTTTTTAAACTTCAGAATACAATTTCTATGGGTACTATGGTGCTATTTGATCATTTAGGCTGTTTAAAAAAGTATGAAATCCCTGAACAAATGTTAAAAGAATTTTATGATGTTAGATTTTCATTATATGAAAAAAGAAGGGAGTACATGATTGGTATTTTGGAAGCTGAAGCTTTAAAACTAAAGAATCAAGCTCGATTCATATTAGAAAAAATTGAGAACAAAATTGTAATAGAAAATAAGAAAAAATTAGAAATGATTGCTAATTTGCAAAGCAGGGGATATGACTCTGATCCTATCAAAGCTTGGAAAGAATCTCAAAAACATCTTGACAAAGATGTGGATAAAGAGGATTCTGATGCTGAAGAGGATGACACCAAAAATGCTGGCCCTGACTATGATTATTTGTTAGGTATGAGTTTATGGAGTTTGACTAGAGAGAAGAAAGACGAGTTAATAAAAAAACGAGATGAAAAGATCAAAGAATTAGATGATCTCCTTGGCAAAACACCATCTGATTTATGGAAAAATGATCTAAAAGCTTTTATGGAAGAACTTGAAAATGTTGAAAAGAAAGAACTTGCAGAAGCTGCAGAGCAGCCCAAAGTTAAAAAATTGACTGGAAAGAAGAAAAAAATAGAGGAAGATACCAAACCGTGTCCTTTTGCAGAGAGAGTTCCTCCACAGATTGATGAAGAATACAAAAAGAAATTTGACAAGAAACCACAAGTGCCTGGAGAACCTAAAAAGCGAAAAAGGAAAGAAGTGGAAAAGAAGGAAGGTGAAGAAGATATTAAAACAGCTTCTTTTTCGGAAAGAGTTGGAAAGAAAGAATCTAAAAAAGGTTTGAAACAGAGCACTCTTAATTTCACTTCTACTACTAAAAAGAGTCCTACCAAAACTGGAAAGAGTCCTAAAAAGGGAAAGAAAAACCCATGGTCCGATTCTGAAAGTGAATTAGAATCAGATATGTCAGATGTTGAGATGGATGATATTATAGCAGAGAAAAGAGAAATTGTTCCACGTCGTGCAGCAGTTACTAAAGCCAAGTATACTTTTGAAAGTGATGATGATAATGCTATGAAAAGTAGTGATGAGGATCGTTATGTACCTATGGGTAATAAAAGTGATAGTGATATAGATTCTCCACCACCTTCTAAGAACAAGAGTGATGATGCTCCTGCTGAGAATGGTGCAGCATCTGCTGCATTGGACAGTGATGATGATTTCACCTTACCTTCAAATGATAAACCAGCTGGTGATTTATTTGATTCTTTATTGGGGGATAAAACTGAGACAAATGACAATGTGGCCCCTGCACCACTGAAGCGTATGAATGATAGCTCAGATAGTGATACAGGTATGGTAATAGAAAATGAAAAACCATCAAAACCTGCTCCAAAAAAGAGAGCTAGAAAAAATAGCAGTAGCTCTGATGATGATTTTAAGCCAGAAGTAAAAAAAGAAAGTGCCCCAAAAGAGAAAAAAACTGCCCCCAAAAAGAAAGCTGATGGACCAAAAAAGCCACGTGCTCCCCCAAAAGCTAAAAAGCAAAAAAAGAAATCTGAATCAGATGATGACTTTGGAGGTGACCTATCTTTTGATGAAGGTAAAGCACCATCACCACAACCAGTTAGAGAAGGCCGTGGAGGACGCAACAAAGCCCCAATGAGTTACAAATTTGATGATTCATCAAGTGATGGAGATTTTTAATATTCAACATCTATTAAGGTGATTGTAAAATTTGTCTCATGAATGATTTTTACATCAATGCCAGTGAACTGTGATTTTATTTTTTGTTACCAGAACTCGAAATTTCAGAACAGTGAATAAGGCAGTTACTTCACCAGACATGGACTTGACTGTTTTGAGGGTAACTTCACCAGTGAATTTTAAGCAAACCATTACTTGTCACACATTTCTGTCATTGTATCTTCTGATGATAATTTACTCACACACTTTTATGCATTACCACATTTTTAAAAGTTGATTGGCTGTTTCTTTTGGCTATTATTTTTTTATAATATAACAATTGTTTCGGCAACAGTTCATTTATTGTTTATAATGTAACAGTTATTTCTCATCACAGAAATGGCATGCTGCTACCTTTCTAAAATTGTATGCATTTTGAATATGTATATAAATTTGTTTGACTTGTTTTATCAGTTAACTTAAAATTATAATTTTGTGTTTGTGTTATATGTAGTATTTAATTTTTTTTTTAATTTCACTTCATGTTATTTATTCCACTTTATATTTTTTTTTTACTATAATGCTGGGAATTTAAGGATTTGGAACATTTTATAAGTTCTTAGTATGCCTCATATGGGAACTGTCAAGTATTGCTCTTTCATTTTTATCATATCTATTTTAATTCAATTATACACTTGTGTTTAAAAAGGTAAACACTTGTTTTTACTAATTTTATTTACTTCACATTTTGAGTTTAAAGTAGCAAGACATTATGTATATTGTAAAATGCATTTATAAAGCAGTTTTAGGGTTTACTTGTGTTTCATTTACTCATATCCTTTTAAAATCATACATATGATAAATTCAGTGATAAGGGATGCATATTTGTAATGTGACAAATCAATGATAGATCATCTCATATAACATGTAGTTATTACATTCTTAGATATCGTAGTATGTGATGTGTCATGAAGTTGTAATTATTTCAGATAAACCATTTCACTGTAATGGGGAATTAAAACAATTTTTTTTCTCCCCAACCATTTCATATATTGAACATTTTTTTAAGACTTACTGTTCTGTGCTCCCTTACACATTGTATTGATCTTATTTGCTATTAAAGTGTTTAAAAAAATATTTGTGTGTCTGTGTAGTTATTGTTGATTAAATCTCTTTTGTCCCAAAATCAATAAAATTTAAACAAAACTAAGAAAATCTATTTGTAATTACACATTTTATATATATATGTAAACTATTATGCAGTCTGAATTCCATGTTTAATACTTAAATTTTCTGATTGGCAAATTACTGTTATTTTAATGCTGCTGTCGATTACATTTTGCTTAATCCGTGAGGATGCTCCAGGCCCTAGTGCATACACTTTTGCATCTTTATTTAGTGTTTGTGGTCAGAGGAGAGATGCTGTCAAAAGTTGATTGCTATTTTATTAAAATGATGAAATATAAAGTTGTGATTTACGTTTCTAACTTGTGTTTATGTTTGTGCTTTCAGAATGCTATTAAAAAAAAATCTACAGTTCAAAATGCTTTTACAATTAATACTTTTAAAAATCTTTAATATATTTTAGTAAAGTATTTTTGGTAATACAAATTTTCTGTTCATAATTGAAAGCAATATTGTTGGCATTTGGCTGAGAAAAGTAAAACCAGACTTCCGAGACCCAGTTTGCGTTCTCGTGCAACTGTGCGTAACATGTGTCCTCAAGGGTTAACTGTAGCCTGAACCACTCCTTTTTCTGTGCTTCTAGAATCCTACAAAAAATTTATATTATGAATTACTTTGTTTTGTGTAATATTTAATTAAATTTACAGCTGTCACTATAGATTTATTATATATATAAAAAAAAAGTATAATCTGGAAGACTTCTAGGATCAATGTGAACCAATTTATAGTGTTATTGAAATTTACCTAAGGTTCAACTATAAGTCTCTAAAATAAATATTTTTATTGCTCTTAACTTTAGGTGTTCAATTATTTACAACACTCATATTGTTTACAATTATTTAACACGCCATATGATCATGACTCTGCTTGTTTTTTGTATGTCATCTGTTATAGATGAAAACCCAAGATAACTTGCATTTACACTCCAGGAACATACTGTCTAGCATTTGAAATAGAAATTGGCAAAATTTTTGAAAAAGATAGCCAAACATTTTTGGCTATTTTTAAAATTTTATTATGACGTTATCAAGAGCTAAGAATTCTGTGAATTCATAAACATTTTTTATGTACTATATAAAATATACATTTTATATACTACTTATAATTTACTAACATACATTTTTTAAAAATATATTCCTCATTTTTCACAATCAAGAGAATATTGGGCTTTAAGTTATTTTCAAAACACAGGAATTTCAGAATTGGAAAAAAAAAAAAAAATCCCTATCCTTGGGCATAATTTGCAAATATTAGAGTTTGAAAGTTAATTTTTTATCCAATAATCCTGAATTTTGTGGTTTTCAATATGACCCATCAGTAAAATTATGCAAAATTTATTTAATAAACTGGGATTAAGTCTCATCTATTCAGGTGAATATTTCCTTTTACCTCTGGTCATATTTCAAATACTTAAACATATCTGTTGGTTTTTACACAGGAATTCCAACATTTCTTTAGTGAATGCAATTTTTAAGAAAGTCGTATGACATTTGCCTGTCCTATATTGATATTCCAGTATTTTCGGTAAAGCGTGCAATGTATATAAAATCGGATTCTTTGACATTTTTCCATTCAAAAGTTTGTATTTGTTGCTGATTCATCACTTCAAGTTTTAGTACTGCTTTCATCAGTGGAATCAACAGGTGCTATGATATTTTTGTAATTGGAATCACTATCAGCATAATTTTCTGCATCAAAATCATTAATTTCTTAATCTTTGAAAAAGACTCTTAAATCTTGGGGCATGATCAGATTAAAGATAATGCTGATAAAGGTAACAAAAGACAGACACTTCCAAACCGGTATTGTTTTCAAGAAATAATAAATACAATTCAAACAGCTGCTGTACATGGTCAAAATAGTACCACTAGTTCCACAAGTCACTGCACAAAAATTTTTTCTTCCCAATACTGCTGAACAATGGCAGAATGGTAGCATGCTACTATTTGGTATCAGAGTTTGTGATTTAAAATCCTGTTACTTTCATGTATGTTTGTAGCTGTTCAGAATCGGCCTTAAGCAGTATGTCCCAGTCTTGTTAGCCCTTGTGACTAGAGCTCCAAACCAAAACCCAGTACTCATGTACTCAGCAAAATTTCAATCGGCAATAGGGAAGGACAAGCCAAATGACAAGTGAGCAGTCATTCTATCTCTGTAAAGAGAGGGGAAATACCTATGGTACAACTGATTCGCTAAAAGCTAATTAATGCTGTTTTTATTGCCCACTAATATGATATTACTTTGTAGGTGTTTACATCAGTAGTCAATGTATTGAACTTGATTCCCTGCATATTTGTTATGTTGATAGTAGCTATTTTTGTAAAAATAATCAGTTTAATGAGTAAGTTTAGACTTTAGCTTAGTTTAAATTTTGATAAAGAATTTAGAATAGCTTTTTAACAGGAATTTTCTTTTGTTTTTTTTCCTCAGTTGCAACTTTTTGTGCTGTTTATTCTTAAAAATGCCAGCAAATTGATTAATAAGCTAGTTTACTAAAACTTAAATGCTTCTTCATTTATATATACAGGGAGGGTTTATAGCAAAACTTGTCATATAAATTCACCAACTTTCATTAACCAGTATTCACAAAATTCTCTGACCAAAAAATGAAATGTGTCATATTATCTCAGACGTAATTAAATTGGTGGTTACAGTTATTAACAATAAAGTTATTAATTTAAGTGCATTATTAACTTAAAAGTGGTATTCTTTGATAGCATTTTAGAATTTTTTTTTCTGATGCAGGGCATGTGCCTTTATTACTATAATATACCAAAAGTGGCCAATTTTTGTTGTCTTTTCATTATGGGAACACCATATATCTAGGGCAACTTTGTTCCCTATGAGGGGAAAACACGAATACACCCAAGCCCATTGTGTGGAAACATAAGCTACTAATAACTAGACAATCTGGACAGCTGCTCTGTAGATTGATTTTTGATGCAATTAACATAAAATAAACGCATAGCAAGCAGATTAAAAAAGTAAATTTTTACTAACTTATTTCTAAACTGCTCTGATTTTTGAAAAATATTCTATATTTTCCCTGATCATTTCCTGATTTTCCATGTTGCTGAGAATCATGATAAATATTTAGTTTTGGGTATATTTTAAGAAATGAATTATTTATCAGTACTTTAAAATGTTAAAAGTCTTGTTTAGTAGGGATGAAGCAAGTTTGCCAGATATCTGTAGCTCATCCTACTGGATATCTGCCACTGAATTGTTCTCTTATTATTATTTTGTTGGTACTTTGAAAAAAATCACGGCCATGTTTCTTATTAAGTACACTAAAATATAATCCAGAGAAATTCTTTAAATATATCTATAATGTTAATGTTTTATAGATAAAAAAGATTATTTTAAACAGTAATTTGTTAAATTGTATTATATAAGTATGACAACTCGTATTTTACGTACAGAATCCATAGATACCTATCTTGACTTCAAATCCTGAGCTGGTTTTGAGGTTATATATGGACAGACGAGAGTATATTTCACTATATGTAAAATAATGGGGTGGATATTTAGCAGACATGCCAACTACTCCGAATTCTGCGGAGAAGTGAGAGAAATTAATAACTCTGAAAACCCCTCAGATTGCTCTAGAAAATAAAAATTTTGAACAACTAAAAGATCCTAATTCAGCAATAAAATTTAAAATCTTGCCAAAAATAATGGTGAATATATTCTTTCCTCACAGTAATGCTGCATGTGAAAAAGTTTTCAGTACTATGCAGAAAAAACAAACTGAATTTAGGTCAAATTTGAGTAGATAAACTCTAGAAATCCTAATGTAGAAAATTAAAATATTTTAATCAGGATCAATGTTGCTACAAGAAACACTTTTCTGAGATAGAAGTTGTTAAAGCTATAAAACCTACTTACACATTTATTAATACATAAATTTTAATTTACCTATTGTAATAAGTAAATTATGAATTTATTTTTAATTTGCTAAATTTGAATTTAGAAACCAATAAAATGTGTAGCTATGTATGATTTTTTTTTGTTATTTTGTTTTATTTATCACATATGTAAATTGCTTACACATGTACTTTGTAGGTAGGTTGTAAATTTTAAAGATGCACTATTGCTCATGTCAAAGATGACTGAATGTTGGTATGTCTGTATTCAGTCTTAAATGCTTTGTAGTGAACAAACACTGATGCATTTTTTTTCAAGTAAGAAAGAAAAACTTGATTACAAATCTAGTACAACTTTGTTATTGACATAGTAATCTATCGATACAGTTGCATCTTATTGAACAATGGATACAAACTTAAATCACATGACATTCACATCCACAAGTATGCAACATCAAGCAGAACTTGGATGAATCACTTTAATTCATTCTAGCTACATTAAATGACATGATCTATGAAATCAAATTAAAAATGTAAACAAAGTTGTTAAATATTACAGAATCCCTGCAAAAATGTTGAGGGTACTAAGATATACACGTTGAGATTCTATTGGTTTAAGCAACATAAATGAAGAGATCCTGAACATCATTGATTTTTTTTTTATCACATTTAATCAGAAACTTGTCATACCATTGTCTTCTATATCAATAATTAAATAATCACCATTTCCAAAATGATTTAGCCAATTCCAGATATTAAGGGTAAAAAAAAATTTGCCAACATATTTCCCTTTTTTGTAACATAGAATCATAGTCAAAGAGCTGATATGGAAGAAAGAACATTAAACCTCCTCTTAATCATCAATATTTCATTAAATAATCATCATCATTAATAATAACAAAATATTAAGAGTAATAAAAAAAAGCAGATTTGTAATTCTTAATCAAACTAGGCTAGAAATGGTTAGAAGAGCTTCTGTAAATTATAGACAATAAAGTTAAAGCACTGAATATAATGTATTTAGTTTGATTTGGCAACAAATTAAAAACTGCTTATCCCTTATCAAAGCTTAATTTTAGTATACAGAGCAGTTTATTGTTATTACCTTCAAGGTTCTGCCTCTACATATTTTTTTAGTTGTTACTATAATAACTTCAGGCCTGCTACTTGCTAGGAAAAAATCTTAGTTGTTATGAATTCAGCAAGTAATTACAATTCTACGAAAATCAATCACAAAAATACAATTTTCCCAACTTTTTGTCCTAAAATAGATATGTATTGGAACAAAAAATTACAATGCACACAGAAAATCAAAATGAATAAATATACTATTTTTGTAACCCTTGATTTGTATTGGTGTTAAATATACTTTTACTTATTCTTAAAAATCTTAGCATGTTACCTTTTCCAAAACTTCAAGTAAGGTAGAAATTTTTAAATTAAAAATCAAAAAGTTTTTCTTAGTAATTGGATTGTATATTTACGAGTTCTTCCCACAGCATATGAATTTTTAAAAATTACTATTTCTTAACATACAACTAAAATAAATCTAAATAAAATACTTAATCTAACTTTTTATGGGGGAATTTTTCACATCGAAAATGAATATATATATTTTGAAATTGAAATATTGTGTGCTTGAAATTTTGTGATTTTTGATACTTTAATAGAACTAATTGTTTTGTTTGAGTAGTAAACATACATTATCTAATATGTGGATTGAACATTTCAGCAGTAACCATACATCATCTAGTACATGGTGTGTCACAATCACCTAGTATATGGATTGTGTTATGGTACACATGCAGTTGCCCAGGTGTTAAAACTCACAATCAAACTTCAATCATCACTGATGCAAATTAGTGTTACTATTTTCAATATTTGAAAGTTGACAGATCTTTTACTTTCAACTTAAAATCAAAATTGTTTTCAAATTAGTATTACATTGCATTATATTACAGAGCTAAAAAAAAATCTGATGTGAACACTGCATGACTTTCTTGTATGCTTATTAAACTATACACATTGTTTTATTTTGATTTCTGATATAATCTTAGAATTACCTTTATATGTATTATCATATAACATAGTATATTATTACACGAGGTTTCAGCTGTACAAAACTTTGTTGATTATTCTATTTAAAGTTGGCTAGTATTTTCTGATTTTAGTTAGCAAAGTCAATATTTTGAATCCTTTGATCAGTTTCATCTGTGAAAAATCCACTATTTCATATTAGAAGTTGCTTAAAATGCAACTATTTATAGTTAACTATGAAGAAAAAGACTTTTAAATTTTACACAAATCTCTACATCTTTTTAGAGCTATCAGCAAACAAAACCAGTTAAGTATAATTTGTAATCTTTTTTTTTGAAGAGTTGGTCTACTCCACTTTGAAAAAAAAGACAAATAAATAAATAAAAAGGTATTAGCCCCAGGAGTTTTTTCAGAAGCAGTCTCATTATCTCTTGAATAGCAAAAATGTAGACTAGTACACCAATGAAATAATCTAGTAGAAATTGAAAAGTATTTAATACTAAACTTAATAACAAGAGTAGGCATGATTTATTTAATACCATAACATAAAACAATTTTATTCAATGTTTTACTCTATGCTTATTTGATAAAAGGGCAAATAGGTTAAAGTGATGGTGGAGATATAATACTTATAATTTTCATATCTTCACAATGACTAACCTAGGGTTTGTGTTTATGTGCTATAGCATGATGGATATAGTCGAGATATAATACTTATAATTTTCATATCTTCAAAATGACTAGCCTAGATTTTGTGGTTACGTACTATAGCACAGTTTAAACACTAATTTGTAATACCGAGATGAAACTTCGGCAAATTTTCTCCTTCTATTTTGTTGCATGACCCACTTTTTTTTCATTAGTTGGTCCCTGGGATTCAGGTAGCAGACAGTTCAGTCAAACACTACTTAACCTCAGATTTCTAAGCATATGGTGTGGGGGAACATGAGTAAAAGAAAATTTTAAAAGTTTGACAATTGAAGAAAGGTTGGAATTAAGTGAAGTTGTTGAAAAGAACTACCATTATTACAAGAAAAGTGCTAAAATATAAAATACTGGTAAACATGTAGTTAACAATGTCTAACAAGATACTTGGACAATATCAAACCAGAAACTGTTCAAATTTGGAAATGGAAGTATTATATATATATATATATAATATACATACATACTGAAAAAGCTTTGTAAGAGTGATTTTCAAATTTTCTAAATATATGTTTTGCAGTTCTGATAAATAGAATTTTGCTTTGTAAAAAAGCTCTTGATAAATTTAAATAACCACAGTTTGTAGTAAATAGTGGGTGGTTTCAGTGATTTAAAGCTTGCCACAATATAATTTTTTGGAACTTGCATTGAGAAGCTAAATACGTTTTGGAAAGCCTGTAAGAAATGAAGAGCAAAACTTCCCACAATACTATCTTATTAAAATTAGTAGATGTTTTAAACACTGATGCAAACAAGATAACAACATTTAAAAATATGCTCCTGGAAAAAGTTTGTAGTTTAAAGTGAAACCATGCTTAGGAGGAAAGTTAGAAAGGATTATTTACCCAACCGTGTTCTCAAGCTAAAAGTGTTGGAACTGAAAAAATTGTCTCTTACTAGTAACTAGCTGCATCAGACTTTGTCATTGACTGAGTTTCTAAATGTCTTATAGTATTCATTAAATGCTGTAGAAGATAAAAACAAAGAAAGTGAAAACTATGAATTTCTTTGTTGTGGTTAGAAAGTAATGAAGCACACATGCTATATTTATGGTAAACAATGATTTCCAAAAATAGATATTACTTTGGTTTTATGTTACATTTCGGAATAAATCTTATTACTTTCATATGGAAAGTATTTTTCTGAGTAGTACATACATATGAAACATTAATTGAGATGTATAAAGAAACCCCTTTCCTATATAAGAAAGTATTAATTTACAAAAAAAAAAAATTCAGCCATAAACAATTTTAATCAAATTAATTTTCAAGAATAAAGCTAATATGATAAATAAAAAGAAAAGCTCAAAAATATAATAAATCTTTCAAAAAAAAAAACACCTTTTTTTCCTAATTTTCAGACAAAAATTAACCGAGTATTAAATTTAAAATTAATTATATAAAAATATTTAAATAAATTTGAGTGTATATAATATCTAATTACTCTTAAGATATTTTGTGAAAAACACATTCTAAAGTAATAAGTAGATCAGATATTTTAGGAATGACATCATGTGCTTAAAGTGATAAAAAAAATGTCAAAACCATAGAGGTAATGAGCATCTCATAATGTAGTCTGTAATTTTAAAAACATGTTTGCTAGTTACTTTATCACCTAAATGTTGCATGCTATGCTGGACAGTTTGGTATGAAATCCTAAATACAGCTTAGTTGTCAAATTGTGTTATTTCAACAAAAAGTAAAGATGACTGCCTGTATGGTGCTTGCATAATAATACAGTCATCAGAAACAGTGTTATTCTAAAGGCAAAAGATTAATAGGCAACTGCCTCCACATTTAAGAATAAAAAGTGTTAAAAAAGGTTTGTTTTTACATTTGCAATCTATACCTCTTAAAACCTTAATATACCAAATTTATCAAAGATTGTGGATTTGTATTAAGTAACAAGAAAAAAATTTATTTTTCTCATTTATAAATATATATATGTATGTATATAGACTAGAAACACCCTTACTATTTTAAAAATGTCAAAACAGGTGTAAGTTATTTGCCTTTTGAAGAAGGGCTCTGTTTGCACGGATGTTCATGGCATGGAAATCAGATTTAAGAAGCAATCCCAGTGTTGTTTTGTTTAGAAGTAAACCTTAGTGCTTACAACTAATTCTTTGTATACAATTAATGATTTCATGTAAAAAGTTGACAAGAATTTAAATAAGCAAGTTAGTATAATAACTTATTTAGTACCTTAGTTCAAAACTAATGGTGGTAATAATTTGTGTTTTAAATTTGTATTATTCATCATTATTTTAGATGACTAATTTATGCAGTTATCAGAATGAGAAGTTAAGGTACTTTGTTTTATTGCTATGTCTTAAAATCATAATTTTGTTTTAATGAGCAAAAACACCCCAAGTAAACTACAACATTAGTATTTTTGTTTTCTTGAACATTTTTCCTGGTCCTGATGACTTTGAGATATCTAGAATTAACTCTCTCTTCATCTGTCTGTGTATCTATCTATATATATCTGTATATATATACAAAACTGTATGATGATGAGTGGCTTGCAGTCAGGGTGAGGTGGTTTGAGGTGAAGGATGATTGGTCTGGAATAATTTGCTATACAAGGGCTAATGACACCAGGACCTACTGCTTAAAGCTAATTCTGAATGGCTAAGAACATCCATGCCACAGTGGGATTTGAACCCACAAACTCTGATACCGAAGATAAGCATCCAAACCATTTGGTCATTGTGCGGTTTGAGGTGAAAGAAGAATGAACTGAAGATGTTTCCCTGATAAAGATATTTCTTTCTATTGATTGGACAGGTTCCCACTTCATTCTAAGGGCAGAATGAAGAACAGACCATCTAACGCATACATTTGACAATCTAAGACTCTAAGACAAATCTCTGAAAATTATGTCCCTGACAATGTTTATACCATTTTTGTTCAGAATCTCTTAAATTGTCTGCTAGGGTACAATAAAGTTTTAACTGGTTAGACCCTTTGCCTGAGAGCGTGAATTGCAGTCCAGTGATCCATTTAGAGTAGGGGTTAAAAAGGGAAAAGCAGAGAGACACAGGGGTTTTCATCCTTGATTGTAGATTTGAAATCCACCTCGGGCCTCAATGAGTGCTTCTGACTATAAATTCACTTTTGATTCATCAGATTATAGGATATATTCTGACAGAATATTTATTAAGATAATATCTTTAGGGTTTATATAAAAATCTCTACATTTGTTTATAGATTCCGTTTACTTTTTCCTTACACAAACACATATATGCATATACATATATATATATATATATATATATATATGTGTGTGTGTGTGTGTGTGTGTGTGTTGTAAAAATAGGAAAAAATTAATAGAGTGCTAAAATACTCTTTTACTTAGCTGAATTTTTGACGTTATTAGTCTATTCGGATTTTGAAGGTGGATACGATCTTAAGATTTAAAAAAAAAAAAAAAAAAAAAAAAAGTCCTCCCAGTTGTGTACAAATATCGTGTATAATAGAGCAAAACATAAAGATATAGTCTACAGTACATGTTTTCAGAAAGAAATAACAGTTTATTAGTTCTTTAGTCTTCATTCATATGAAATGCTGAAGTTATAAAAAAAGTTTACATAAATGAGATAATATGAAGTCTAGCACCTAAAATTCACATAAAAAAAGAGTAAGAGTTATGTAGTTTAAAATGGTTGATACTTTTGGTGAAGAAAAACAAAGAAATCTTATGGCACATAAATATGGGACAAAACTCATGTTTTGTTTTTAAATAGAAAATTATATGAATGTAAACCTTCATAAAAAAAATTAACAAGAAAAAAAAATAGTTATGGTGAAAAATGTTTCAATACACTATATTTGATCTCACATTGAATTAGTATTAAATTTTGTCAGAGACACACATATATGTATAAAGACTGATACAAAGTATTAAGCTTCAACAAAACTTAAGTAGTTTAAAATAGTAATAGTATGATTAGGGATGAAAAGGATATTTATCATGCCAGCACTGGATATCTAGTATTAATTTTTTTGTCATATTTCCTGCTTATGTTTTATACACATTTCAAAAATAATAAATTACTACTACAACTTATTAATATTCTTCTAAAAACTTTCGAAATATATCAAAATATAAGTTACAAGAACTGTTTATTGAAAGGCATATTAAATAATGCTGCACTGACAGAAAAAAAGATAATTTAAAGCATTAAAATATTTTATCTATTTGTATTTGTACAATATTGTTGTGGAGGAAGCAAACTGAGTATAGTTCTATTTTTAAATTAAAAAAAAATACAGAAGTTGAACATTTACTATTTAAAATATTCATAAAATAAAAAAACACTTGATGAATGCAAAAAAGTAACTAAGTAAAAAGTAGCTAACTTCTTTTACACAAATCTTTATAAAGAATATTGAAAGAAAACAAGTAAGACATTTTCAAAATTTAAAGCTCTAAATACAATGGAAATTACTTCTAATCAAATAAAAATTTTAATAGACATTACAACAGTATTAACATTTATATGAATAAATACATCAATATGAAATTTTTTATATGTGTGTTTAAATAGTGATTAAATGACATAATAATATAGATTTATGCATGTTATAAGAAAATACTTTACCTGCATGACATTAATTACAATAAATATTTAATGTGTAAATATATTTAGTATTTCTTTAACTAAAATATAAATTTTCAAATGACTAAAAAACTATAAGCAAGTTTAGAAATATTCATGTTTTTATAAACATAAATAAATATACAGCCATCATCTTAGTTTTGTTTCTTTATAATGAATCTTTTTCAATAAACAAACAGTACTGTTTTTACACATATGTACAGTTTATCTATATATATTACATCCTTAAGCTAGCAAATCTATTTAAAAAAGTACTTTTTGACTTTGTATGATGATCTTGTGCTCCAGGAAACATTTCATAATAAACATCAGGATGGTTTTCTTTAAACTGAAAGAATATTCATCAGAAGTACAGATTAATTTACAATGAAAAAGAAAAGCAATACAGTAAAATCAATATGGA
Organism: Pardosa pseudoannulata; assembly: GCA_032207245.1. Classification (NCBI taxonomy): domain Eukaryota; kingdom Metazoa; phylum Arthropoda; class Arachnida; order Araneae; family Lycosidae; genus Pardosa; species Pardosa pseudoannulata. The sequence continues at coordinate 78,334,624 of CM063506.1, read as the reverse complement.
AGACACCTCTATTTAAATGATATATTAATAGTCTCAGTCAAGTTACTCTTCTAATGTATTTACTTGTCAACAGGAGACACTATATTACATTAAAACAAAGAAAAACATTTACCAAAGACTGTATACTATTACATGGATGTAAAGAATTTTAAATTATGGCCATAAAATATACATTTTTAAAAAATAACTAAAATTGATTAATTTAAATCTCATCTATAATAAATGTTATAAAGTTTAGGAGAATAAAATCTTGTTATGATTATTTATATTCAGACTGCATTTTAGATGCTTTGACTGAATGTGGGTGACTTCTAAATAGAGGACAAATTCACTGATTATGAAGGCCACAGGTTATAGGAGAAAAAAAAAATCCCTTGATATTTCCCTGATAATTTTCCCAAATTAAAATTAGGGTGAAAAAATATCTAAATGTAACATATGTAATGAACATTAATAAAAAAAAATTAACAATATTACCTTAAAATTGAAATAGAAAAATGCCTTACTTTAAAAGAAAATATTATTCTTCAAACCAGTTTATTAAATTGTAAAACCCTTTTTCTTTAATCTGAAGTATTTGAAATCTTTATGGTGTGGTGATCACACTTTCAGAATTTGGAAAATAATTTTTTCCAGGGTGAAATTTTAGAAAATTCCCAATAACCCTGATGTTTAGCCACCCTGCTAAACATCAGGGACATCCACCCTTCAACAATTTGAGTCATTCCTCAATCATAAGTAATATTTTGTATTGTATATATAACACTAAATATCATGTTTGAATTATAATACATGAAATTTTTTTTATTTAATTTGTATTACAATTAAAATTTAATTATATGAACAAGAAGTATGACAGTCTCAACACAGTTTTTTCAATAAATTAATGGCATGCATACAAAATTTCCTATCTAAATAAATACCTAGGTAATGATGAGTAATAACGCTAATAATAGCAAATACAATATTAGTAATGTCTAGTAATCTCGCATTACTAGATTAAGAAACTTATTTGTCTACAAATATCAAAATTGAATTAATTTCATCAAAGTATAACCAATATGAAGACCTTTCCCCCTCAGATCAGCTTTTGTTTCATAGTAGTCTAAAAAAATAATGATTATCAATGTACTTGATCGTACTATTAAGCCTTAGTGCTCCGCACGTTTTTATACCACAGCCTACCAGCAACTCCAGCACATTTTTGCAGTAGAACAAGTGTGAAGAAGGAGTCTTATTTTAAGTGAGAATAATTGCATGTGCTTGTGAATATTTTTGATTTTATTTATTTTATGCATATACACCTTCTTCTTGTAAATGAAAAGTAAATTTTAAATTTTATAATTCACCACGGTGTGATATCTTTGGAAATAATCTACCATGTGCATTCTGGGTTTACTTGGGCAAGTGTCACAGTACCCATATTGATAATAACTCCAATAAAAGCCCAAAACTCATCCTCTTCCACTGCACACCACATTTGCCAAATAGAATTACTAGATATTTCATTATTCTTTAGAACATTTTCAGCATAATTGTTGGTTTCTTTTATAATTTCATTTACCAGTTTGTTTGTGAAAAATAATTTGAAATATTGTGTCGGCTGTACAATATTTGTAGGAATATGTGGTCCAATGACCTTTGGCGATACACTAAGATGTATACTATCTGGAATATCTAATTCTTCCATGACATTGCACCATTCATCTAAGTATTCCAGCGACTCTTTGCTTTCACTTTCAATAACAACCATTCGTCATCTCTTTGGTAGCATAACTGCGGAACCGCTACTTGTAGTGTCAGAATTATAATCAATATTGTCTTCCCCAGTATCTTCTAACAATGAAAAATCAAACTCATCTTCACTATCACTCAACTCTATATTCTTATCACAATAATTATTTTTCTCCACGTTTTTAACCATAAAATGGGTCAAATAATGTTTCAATCATAACAGTAACAAGACTGAGCACGTTTTAACTACAGATAACAACTATGAATGCCAATGATTCCATAACATCTTAAGCCTAATCATGCTAAAAACATTGGGATTTGCAGCAGAGCCTACAGAGTTACAGAACAAATGATGGATGGCTCCATAGCGTAGCACAAAGTGTTAACATTAGAAAATTTAAGAAAAGCATTTTATACAAGATGCCATGGTGAAAAAAACTATTTACATTACCAATAAAATCAAAACAAATATTTGGAAAAATCTTTATGGTTATAAAAAAAAAAAAATTTAACATTTGAATAGAAAAATAACTTTTTAATAATTTTCATTGAGAAATAAAAATCAAACCTGTTTAATTCTTTTCCTCCTTTCCCTTTCTGATAATTTTTCATCCACAATTATACTTTTCAGAAGATTTTTAAGAGCTTCAGCAGAGACAGAAACTTTTTGTTCTTCATACTGCTGTTTTGAAACCAGTTCACAATAAGTAAGAGTACAGGCATCATCCACAGAATATATAATCTGGAAATGCAGGGACAGCGGCAATCATCATAAGAGTAAGAGTGCAACCCAGAAACAAAGTGTAAAGTAAGAAAGTTAAACATGCAAAATAGAGAAGAACCAAAACCCAAGTTTAAAAAAAATATTACAAGAAAGAAGAAAAAAAGAAAATATAATAATAACCATTTTAACTAAAAGGCTGTGAAAATATGGTTTACATGTGTGCATCAAAAGTATGACTAATCATAGTCTGTAATTCTAGAAAGTACACCAAATGGAACTAAATACATTTTATAATGCCAGATTATTTTGAACAATGATAAAAAAAATATTAGCTAAAATTTTTTGATATTGCAGAGAAAAGACTGACATTAGGGACAGATTCAGGAATTAATATATTTCCTTTTAGAAATATATGATTCAGGACTTATTTTAAAGTCTCCCAATTACAAATTGTGAATATTCAACTAGCAACCAAGGTAGGCGAAAATCCCACTTAAATATCTTATACAAGTGTACAATTATGTTTACAAACTTTATATTATCAAACATAATGCTTTACAGGTAAATATCCATCTGCATGCTTTATAAGCTTAACTACTCAATGCATGAATGAATTGACAAATACTTTCAACATTTTCCAGAGATAACTACATTCCAGTAATTAAATGATACTGAATGAAGATTAAAAAATAAGGGCATAACAAATTAACAGCGTACCTGAAGAACATAAGTAATTCCTACCTGATAGTATTTAAACTGATGAGCTTTCGTTACTATTAGTAAAGAAGAAAGTGTGATGTGGCTTGTAATTAAAAAAAACAAAAAAAAAAAAAAAAAAAAAAAAAAATTGATGGACATATAGTCTAAAAATTTTACAACAAATTATATCCAGAGGGTTGGTGATAAACCTCAAAGCTTGATTTTTAATTTTTTAAAAATTAAACAAAAAGGTGTCTTATGTTTGTTAATTGTAAAATCTGCAACATTTGTTTTAGTATGGATGGATATAAATTTCAATCATACAGCTATAATTGTTACTTCATCATAAACTCCAAATGTTTATCTTTCACACAATGTTTGTTTAAAAAAATTTAAAAAGTTGTATTTTAGTAATTTTTAGAATAACATCTGTATCTTGCTTATAATCTCAATAAAAAAAAAAGGTTTTTATTTTTTAAGCTCAATTTAAAAATGTGTGCCAAATTATTATTTTGAAATTTATACCAATGAATGAAAAAAAACCCTGCTTTCCTTTAAATACAGAAGTATTAAAAATAATTTTCTGATTATTTTTTAATATAAAGTGAAAAGTGAAAATCTTTGCATTATGAACTTAAATTCATAAAACATTCTAATAACTTTCTAAATCTGTATACACATACATATATAAAATGCAATCTAATTTTAGATATCTTAGGTAAATGAGAAATTATAATCAGACCAATAGTCCTTTAAATATTTTTCAGAAATGTGTGATTATTTGCTTACCTTTGTTTGTAAAATGTTTAGGGAGTTTTCCCTCCCCAATGTAAATCCCATTCATTTCAATGTTACTTTATAATCAAACTAGTATTTACTTTTTCTAAAGATATTTTCAATTTATTCATTCTGTTTTTCAGTTAGAAGTTCTAGAATTTTAGCTAAACTTTAAAAAGTTGTACAGATTACGATTGTGATTTGGAAGTTATCAAAGTGTTTTTTAATGTTTGTTTCATTCATATTATAAAATCACTTTTATTTATAATTATAAACTATCAAAATAGTAAATTAAAGCTAAACTTGCTATTTTATACATTAGCACAATATTTAGACAGTGACACTATTAACTCTTTCCCTGGCATACGCGTGATAACACGCTGAGACGAATCCAAATCTTTCCTGGCAAAGGCGTGTTTTCACACTTGGAATTTTTTATTTTAATGCATGCTTTTCAGCCATTTAATTGTTAAATTGCCTGCCACACCAGGGCAGGATTTTTAGCCCTCGTGTTGCAAAAAGGTAGACCGTAGCACTCCAAACCAAGGTAGGATTTAAATACTCCCTGCCGCCAGGGAAAGGGTTAAGTGCTACAGAATGGTTAGTGATCTATGTTGGAGAGTATGCAAAATGCATATCCAATGTAATGTACGTACTATACATTTATATTCCCTGTTACGTTTCAAGAAACACAATATTGTAAAAGCTGTAGAAAATCACAGTTAATTATTAGTTAACAATTCAGAATAAAATAATTTTTATTTAAAAATTTGTATAATTTTGTGGGAAACTGAACAATAAGAACTATAAAAATAGTGAAAAGTGTCAATGTAAAAGATTATTTAAGGATAGAGGAAGAGATTCATGAGAAAATTAGATAGTAAGCACAAGCATTTTTTAATAATTAAAAATAAACCTTACTCTGCCATTACGTAATTTACAAAGTTCTTCAACTTCTTCTTTCAGATTATGGGGTGGTTGAAATAAATTTTCACAATTATCCAGCAAAAATGATACCATACCATAGACAATATTTTGATGAAAATCTGATTGAACAATGGCTGGTAAAAATGTTTGTAAGAGCTGAAAAAATAATTCATAAAAAAAACCCACAAAAATATAATGTATATAAATGCAATGTTTATAATACACATTGTTTATTTCTCAATACAAAATATTTTACTAATGGAAATAAAGTTTAGAAATTTTATAAGACTGATTAAAAATTGAAGACCAGTAAATATGTTTCAATAAAATTAAATAACATGCAGCTGAAACTTTAATTTATTTTTAAAAATACTCTTCGTTTAAAAGTAAATAATAAAAAATAAATAAGTAAAATATTAAAAATGTAAAAAATAAATAAATAAATAAATAAATACAGTGCTGTTTGTATTTATTTATTAGCATATGATGCATTTCCAATGCCACCCACAGAGCCTTTTTGGATAGTTAGAGCTATTATAGATGATACATATGGTATTTGATACTAATGCTCTATATATTTCTATCCGATATTACATTTTGGTTAATGTCTTGCTAAGAAAAAATAGAATTTTGATCTTAATGCAAATAGAAGTTAAGATTTATCCTAATGCTATGTGATTTGAATAACATGGAATGATATGTTATTCGAAATTGGTTAAATATAGACAGCAACATGGTACACTCACAGAGCTGTTGCTAGTATTAAGAGAATGCTAACATCAAGAGAATGTGTACAAGAAACTGATAACCTAAAAGTGGTTTGTGTTATTTAAATGTGATGTTGTAACCAATGCAATTTTTACAACCCTTCAAATCAAAATAGACCTTTTTATCAATTTTCTGGTACCTATCTATACTATTGTAACTTCATACAATAATAACTAAAACATTACTACTAACTACAATAGATGCCAATAGAGGTATGTTTATAAGAGGATTGAGAGAGGGATCAGAGCAGTCAATTTCGTAAGTTTTTTAAAAGTAAGATTTTATAAATTATAGAAGTTTTTCATTTCTTTTTCTAAATTTTAGAATTTGATTTTTGTATTGTTTCAGCACTTAGCACATGTAAATAGTCTCATGGACACACATGCATTTGCAGGCACAAGATGAAGAGTATTATTATTATTTACTTTTTATTTTTTTTTATCAAATTCTTTAATCTACATTATGCATTCTTTGTTCCATTACTCGTATGTTATATTTGCCTCACTCTTTACAGAGCCAGCTCTGGTAGTTTTGCTATTTGGTACAAAAATGTAAAATGCTGCCCCCCTTCCTACCAAGATAAAAATTATTGGTTAACATTTTAGCTAAATCTACCATAAATAAATAAATAAATAAAATAAATTTGAGATCTCCAAGCAATAAAGAAATAAATTTTGTAAAATATTTTAAAAAAAAAAAAAAAAAAAAAAAAAATTATGATTTTGAACGAAAGTACGACTCTGGACTTCAAACTCTAAGAAAGACTCCCCTACTAAAAATAGACATTTCTATTTGTAGAATACTATTAATATACAACATAAAAATTTGAAAACTAAAATTAGCATGAAAATTAAAAAATTTAAGGAATAAAAGCAGCAATTACAATTATTAAAAGGAATGGAATATTTGAAAAAGAAAACTTTTTAAATAAAACAAAATATAATTTTGAACAAACCACAAATATATTGGCATCAAATCTTTGCAAAGACGTGCTATGAAAGCAAAAGAGGAGGGCATTGATTACTACATTAGTCAGACTAAACAAAAGAATAATAAATGCTTAAATTAATAACTTGACATGGTAACAATGTTGTAACTGGAAGATTATGAGAGCAAGGCTTGAGATAGCCAAACTTCCATGGTGTTCATTAATGGCAGCTGGGGCATGTAAAATAAGTTCAAAGTAGCAACATCATTCCAGTTCTCAAACAATACTTCTGGAGGGTGTAAACTAAGACTGGCTTGTAAATTGCAAGGACCCACTTAAGGAAAGTCATTCTTTCATCCTAGTAGTGCTCTTCAAGTGAAAAGTGCACCCTTTTGTCTTAATATTAGTAGCCTCTAGATAACATGTTTGGCTTGTCCAAGTGGCATTAGCAACAACAACATTTAAAAGCATAAAAATTACCATGCTAATCAATAAAATTTTCAAATGATTTTTTTCAAAAATTGAAATATGAAGATATAATTACAAAGTTTAAAGATAAGAATAAGTAACTTACATAATCTCGCATAGGCATTTTAACATCAAGGATGAATTTGTTGTTCTTTAAAATTTTATTAATAACTCTGAGTAGTAAATGGAGTTGTCTTCTGTTTGGTGGGTTCATAAATAACAGGATAAACTGGTAACTTGATATCAGTTCAGATGGAAAATCGAAACCTAAAATTATATTAATTTTCACTTAATGAATAGATCATTCATACTAAGCCTATGACTTAAGGTTAAAAATCAGCATGCTATTCATCAAAATTTTAAGTAACTAAAAGCATAATTTATTAAAAAAAAAATCATAGTTTCAAAAAAGGAATATTAAACAGCATCTTTTAGTATTAACATAGAAAATGCAACAATAGTAGAACACCTAACTAATTTTTCCCATCCTATTGCTGGCATATGTTTAAAATACAAATGTAATATATATATATATATATATATATATATATATATATATATATATATATATTTAACAATTATAAGTACATATTTAACAGAATCAGTTTTACATAAACTATGGAACAAAGCTAACATGGCAAAAGATGAGTACTAGCAAACCTAGGACCCATAATAATTCATTTTATTCTGATCATACAGATTTTAATACCTGATTGACTAAGAGTTTACTTGGTTAAAGAAAACATAATCTTATATAAGAACTGTAATTTTGAGCGATCATACACAATCAACTTGGCTATTTAAACATACATCGATATACAGCAATAATTGTACAAAATGCGCATAATCCAAATTGTATTTTATTTCAATTACAGAAAGAAAAAGAAAAGAGAGAATCTATTTGTTTCCTCTTAATTGCATACAAATATATATATATATATATATATATATATATATATATATATATATACATACATATATATATATATATACATATATACATATATACATATATATATACATATATATACATATATATATATACATATATATATATATACATATATATATATATACATATATATATATATACATATATATATACATATACATATATATATATACATATATATATACATATATATATACATATATATACATATATATATATATATATATATAAACATTTAATATATATGAATAATACTTACATTCAAAATACTGTAAACAATTTCTTATTTTGCCATTCTCAGAAATTTCAGAACACTCACTTAAAGGACTAGATTTGTTACATGATATGGCACTACAGGACTTTTGATTAGAACATAAAGTATCATTATTTTGTACATTGCACAATGTTGGTATTGCATCTTCTTCAGTAAGAGTCTTTGAGCTGCAAACTGATTCATTTAAGTTCTCTGCAATAGTTGAATTAGGTAAATGATAATCAAACATTGAATGGCACTGTCTGTTATGGAGGTGCATGGATTCATTATGGCACAATTGCAAAGATTGAGAAACTGCTTGATTCTTCACCTCTTCATGCAAACATGAATCAGAATTCCAGTTTTTAAGAGAGGCAGATGAAATATCTTGGTTACTGTTTAAAGCATTTCTTGCAGACTTCATACTGCATACACTAATAGTACTAACCGATTCAATACTACCTCGTAAATAATAATAATCTTCATGAAAATTAGTTTCATTGGGAACCATTTTTGTTACAGGATCAGAAGTAGCAAAATCAGTTTCAAAATATACTCTTGATGGATAATCCCACATGACTTCAGGATCATCAAGAAGCAATTTACCCTCACTGTTTTCAATATTTTTTACAAGAGACCGTTCTTTATCATTATCTGACAATGGTGTTGATGTTTTCACAGCAGTTAATGGCACTGGAGAATGATTAGAGTGAAAACTATTAGACTCTTTTATACAAGATTTTTTGTAATCATAAATATGGTCCAGCTGATCTTGTAGCAAATGACCTATAATTAAAAAAAATTATTAAAGATGTTTCCTAATGATTCCCAAGTTAGAAATAAACTTTCATGAGAAAAAATTAAAGACACCAATAATAAAAATAAATACTTCATTATACTACTTATACTGCTATTTATAAAAACTATTGCTAGAAAAGTAATGAGCAAAAATATATCAGTTAATGTTTTTTTAATAAAACTTTTATGACATACTCAGGGGTAGTAGTGGTAAGGAACAAAATTTCAGGAGAAGACTGTTTTTGTACTTTAGAATATTTTCAGTGAATCAATGATGAAATAAGTAATTATTTAAACAATGATTATAGGCCAAATTATATCTAGTTATCACTTTATAATAATAAATGTAAAAAACTACCAATGTATGCACAAAGTAATAAAATATAAAACAAAAATTAATATGCAAATCTTTTAATCAAATCTTGTATTGAGTATTTAATTAACTAGAGAGAGCTACATGTATTTAGACAATGTTTCATAAAAACTTTTAATGTAAATAGCATGAACCCCTTCCCCCCCTGATTATACAGTTTCAAAGCATAAAATTTTGCAAAGTTTTTGTACTTAGCCACTTATTGAATAAATGTTATACTTTTATAGGCTGCATTATTCTTTTAAGAATTAGTATCTTTTCAATGGCATGATGTGAAACAAATTAAAACACTTCAATGGCATTTCAATGGCATGATGTGAAACAAATTAAAGCAGAAATTTCTAAAAAATCAGATATTTTCACAAAATTCAGGAGTCTTAGTAAAGTATGTAGAAATTAAGAACTATTAAGACAATTTTTTTTATATTTAAAAAATTCAAGAAACAATTTATGTGTACAATCTACCCCTTTTTGCTATATATACGTATTTGTGATAAGTATATATAAGTATTCATGATATTTAAAAAAATTTCCCAATGGAATTTATTGATATCTTGAAATAGTTCCTAAAGTAATCCTCATTAGAAATATATTTAAATATATAGCTTGTAATAAAATTGAATGAGTTTAAATACAAAATAAAAGAGGAATAATCTTACTAGTATCACAGAATAGTTAGATTTTACTTGGTTGTACTAAACAGTAAGTTCCATTAAAAGGTGTTTAATGTAAAAATATTACTAAATACATTAAAAATGTGTTGAATGCACTAAAGAATGTACATCATATTGTATGGAAGATACAGTTAAATAAATATTTACAACCAATATTCATTAGAATAACAATTTCAATAAAAAATATGATAAAAATAAAGAAATTACTTACAGAATATAGTAAGCATAGCAGTTGATAATAAAGGAGAAAGCAAAGGAACTTGAGGATTTATAAAGAAATCTCTTACAACTTTAAACACATCTCTTTCAAATCCAGGATAATTAGGCAAACAACTGCCACTTCCACTTGCATTTGGCCCTTAAATAATAATATTAATTATTATATATTAAAAGAAAATAAAGAAAATTTTTAATAATGCAAAACAAAGATAAGACAAAAATATCCAATATATATTCCAATATTTTATTGAAAAATGTAATTGGCCATTTTTGTCATTTGTTTTCGCAATTCTGATATTTTCAATACTAAACATCAAATTTACACATTTATTTATGAAAAATAAATGAAAGAGCATATGTACTGGTAAAATAAAAAAAAAAAATACTATACTTATTCTCAATGTACATGGACGAAAGCTTATATGTAGCTGAAGGAATACAAAATGTCAATTAAATATAATAAATTTTTGTTTTCATGATTTACCATCAAGAACACTGCTTATGTATTTCATATGAAAATCTTGTGCCCAAAAATATTTATGAAACTTTCACTCACCTTACAAATACCATTTTCATTCTTTTTATAAATTTACTATTAGTGATATAAACTAAGCTTTGTACAAATTAGAACACTAGGTACATTTTTAAATGAGGAGATTCAATTAAAAAATTCCCAATAGATTTATTCTAAAGATTTAAACTATCCCATATTATATATAGCATTGCCTTTAATTATGCTCTACTTACTTACAATTTTTTCTTAGTTTCCTATAGACAATTTTTTTAAGAACATACAACACATAAAAAAGAAGTTTATTTATTATTTCTTTAGAGTTAATACAGAGATTATGTGTAAACAATAACAAGAACATTAAAAATGCATTGCTAAACAAAAGTTGATTTTACTACAACGAAAACAAAAACAAAATACATTGTGGACTGTATGGTAATATTTTCTTTAGTACTCTTCTTAACTATATTAAATTTTTTAAAAATATGAAATATTAAGGGGGAGGGAGATACATATATTTACTAGAGGATGTATTCCGATTTTTAAATTTTTAGAAATAATACAAAACAACTCTAAAGTACTTTAAAAATAATTACTTCAAATTTTGCAATAAAATCATTACACTGCCAGAACCACTTATTGAGTGAAAATATTATTATCGTTTTTTAACTTTGATATAGGCACCACAAGACATGTATGCATTTTTTTTTAATGATACATTATTAGGATTATTATTTGTACATTTTCTTCAAGATTCAAAGTTAGTTTCATTTCTCAAGGTAATGTCTGAACAGAGCTCAAGTGTTGTGAATGAGACACTGTACTGTACAAGAACTTGAATGCATCACTTTTATTTTGTCTCAAAAATTCATAGACTTTTCCTGACAAAAACTCACAAAATTTCTAGACCCTATATCACAATATTAGGTTAGATGTAATTAAATTTTAAAATCATAATAGTTATCAGTATTAGAACAGTTATTAATTTAAAAGCATTATGAAATTAAATGTAGTATATTCTAATAGTCTTTTAGATTGATTTTTATAAAATTAACACAAAATAAACTTGTAGCAAGAAGCTCAGAGAAAATAAATCCAAATTCTTTTCCCTAACTTTTAGAAAATGTAGATTTCCCAGACTTTCCATGTTGCTGGAGACTGATGTATATCCATTATATTTTGTTCTCTAAACATAGATTTTTGTTATATAGAGATCTGATTGCAGTCAGAACAGGAAATTCGCAAATAGATGTTATAATAGTCTTAAAGAAAATTTTTTTACCTTTAACAGCTAATCATATTTAAGTTATATGAGATATATATGTATGTATGCACAGACAGCATGCCAAAACTAATCAATATTCACTCAGATATAGTCAAAATGAATATTTAAAGTTTCCTTGTATCTACATACAGACATTGCACTGAAACTCATAAATAATGATTCAGGAATGCTCAAAATGAGTGCTTCCAATGAAAGTTGAATACTGACATTTTTTGCAGTTACAATACTTCCTTTACAAGAGAATAAAACAAGAAAGTACGAAGAAAGTTTTTTATATAAATGTATTTAAAAGATATGAAAACTTGAATACTATTATTCCAGCATAAAATAATAAATTTCTAAATCAAAGAGAAAAATTACAAGACCAAAGCATATTTAGAAAAGTTAGATTTTGTTTCCTTTTCCAGTGACGGTTACATAATATACTCTACACTTGTCTGTAATACATTTTAATCTGTCATATGATTAATAAAATTGTGTAATTTTTATAAGTGTTTAGGATTTTTTTATACAAAAATTTCTTTTTTAAAGCTTTATTTATAATTACATGTAATGATCAACTTTTACTCAATCTTACACAATTTCTGAGTAGATTTCTTAGCTAAATTAGATATTATTACTAATTTGATGTCTTATATAGAAAACTAAATATGGAATTATAAAATCTGAAACTAAGCAATTAAAATCTGCATTAAGGTTTTTAAGTGTTCTTAGACCCAGAGACGATACATTAGAAGTATTCAGTGTGCACAGGTGCTGTGGTGACAAGATTAAAAATGATAGCTGTACCAAAGATGAGAATTATATATACCAGGGGTGGCTAAATTTTAGGTATCTGTGGTCTACCCTCCATTTAAAAAATCGAAGGCAGTCTACCAATGGCAGAGCTTAATTAATGTAATGTACATGCTTATATATTTATTTTCAGTAACAAGAAAAAATAATAAATTATCTAATTTTTCTAAAAAAAACTTAATATTAATATTTACAAAATAAAAATTTACTGACGAAAATAATCAAAGTATTCATATATCAAAAATGGATCATCCTATTCATTTCGTTTAGTTGAAATTTAGCATTGTATATCTGCAACAAGTTTATCATATTGTGGCTGGCACGAGCTTATTGCAATGCGTAAACACAAAATTAAATGTTCATCTATTAACAAATTATTATGAACCAGGGTTGCAACTACAAAGCTCCAAAAAGTATCAAAAGCTTAAAGTTGCCAAAAGTCTCGAGCAACGTCAGACATCGCCTGAAACGGTGCTAAGTTTGGTGACAAAAACCGCAGTATGTATAGTATATCGAATCAGTACCATATAATGATTATAAGGTACTGATTCAATTATATTATAATCTAAGCATCCCACTTTGACAAGTTGTTTCTATTTAATTCTCCACTGTAAAACGACAAATTTATTGTATTATTTTGCACAGTTTGTTTTAGGTTTTAAAGCGTAAACTGCAGCAAATTTTTATTTTAAATAATTCCTTAATTCTATGTCATAAGTCATAAATTAAATTGTTAATATTCAAGGTCATTATCAGGATGATCGCGTGGACTACCTAAAATGTCTTGACAGTCGATGTTTGGCCACTCCTGATATATACCATATATTTCCAAATACAAGACCATCTGTGTATAAGCCAAGAGTGTGACTTCTCTTAAAAATTTTACCTAAAAATCAAAACCTTAGATTAACTTTTCTCAAACTTTTTACAGTGTGGCAGCACCATGGAGGTAGAGGATCAGCCACACTTCCAGCTATATATATTTCTTTGCAAGTTGAATAGAAAAAATAACTTAAATTTTATTTTTTAAGTAATTTCATACTGTTTTTATTAACTTTACAATTTTATACTATCTTATCTAGATTACTGTTGTGGCACCTAATTTGAGAATTACGATGCTGGACTATGTGGCCAATAAAATTTTTACTTAGATGCCAATGACAATAGTTTAAACTTTGACAACCCTTTCTGAAAGCAGCCCTTTTCATAAATTTAAGCAATATAAATTAAAAAGTTTTTAAAAAGTGCTATTTTTGGCAATTTATCAATTGCTTCCTGCTTATGTAGAATTATGCTTATTAAAAGATTAGCTAATCCGCTAGAGATGTAGTACTTCTAATTTGGTTTTGATTATAACAAAAGTAAAAGACATTGTGAATTTATTTTTCAATTTTTGTATTAAAATTTTTTTTCTCATAAATTTTCACAAACTTTATCTATTTTTTGCCATTATATATTTTCAGTTAAAAGGAAAAAAAAGTTTCATTCATTTCAAACATTCTCATTTATCTAGCTTACATTAAGAACATCTAAGAACAAAACATACATTTTCTGGTACTCTTACATAGTGCACCCTCTCTTGGATAAATGCAGAAATCCACAACAAATGCACAAAGAAAACAAGCAGCCTTACATCTCATTAAATTAAAATATTAAATTTAAAATTTTTAGTTGGTAGGAACAAAGAAGCATGAATAATAAAAATAATGGAAAAATAAAAACTTACAGTTAGCCAAGCATTTCATAGCAGATATTACCCAGTGAGGAATATCATCTGTAGGGAAAAAAATAATTAAAAAATACAAATACTTATGTAAAAAAAAAGGAAAATAATTTGAAATTTTCTAAACATTATTTTACTAACCTGTTTTATCAATAAGAGAGACTACACCAGTCTTACTAATACGACACATATTGTGCTTTATAGCATGACCACTTATTGAATTTCCATCTAATAAATCTTTCACATTAATATCTGGCAACAACATTTGTAATCTGAAAAGTAATTTATTGCTTTTACAGAACTACACACAGTATTTTATATAATTTTCAAAGTTATAAAACTTTATGAAAGACAATGGATGGAAGCATGACATTAAGAAATGGTTTTAATTTTCAGCATCAAAAATTTGTATTAACAGTTAGGATAAAATAGTTTAATAAACTCCAGCCTTAAACAGTTTCATTATATCGAATTTTATGTGCAAATATGGTAGTACTTAAATTAAGGAAATAAATTTACTTTTTTTTTTTTAATGTGAAAGCATACAGTGTGATATGATTTATTATTGTCACTTTCAAATTTAGCACTTCAAAAACAACAATGTGACAGATTCTATCAAAAAGCTTTTTCATTGTTAATTTGTACTATCAATACTCGAGAATATAAAATACTGGAGATTAAAAGAAAAGATATCTAATATCTGCTAGTTGGGTATATTACACCATTACAATACAAAAATTCACCACCTCCTTACTTACATAGTTTTTTTAAAACTATGTATGTCAGCTGCAGAAACAATCTGATTGAGTGCTTCAAAGTTTTACTCTCAAATTGAGGCTAAAAACCAGAAAATTTGTCGTATCACACTATTTAATTTGTAGCTTAAACTTTCTATAATTATATTAAAGATATTTTACCCAGAAAACACACAAATATATAGTAAAAAAAATTCACCAATCCTTAAGTCAACCAAAATAAGTAAATACTTTATCAAACACACAATTAAGTTTCCAAAAGTATTCTATTTAAATAGAGATTTAGTTTAAAAAATTAAAACAACACTCTAAAAACACAAGTTATATGCAACAGAATAAACATATCTACAAAATAAAATTTTACACATTACAATCTTAAATCATTAAAAATTTACATATAAGTACTCCGTGTTTCTCCTTCTTAAGTATAAGAAACATTGTCAGTTATAAAATTAGCCTCCATGTTTAGTTAATAATTAGTAAGTTCCCATTTTAGAAAGTTTTGAATTAAAATAATTTCAAGACACATTTTTGGAAGGAAAGGAGTTTTCAAAGAATAGCATATGAACTTTAGGATTGATGAATAAATTTATTATGAATCTTACCCTGCCCCCTCCCTGGTTCACATAACCAGTTGATTTAAAGTCAACAGTACAACAAATAAGGAAATGTGGGGAAAAAAATAGAATAGTAATAGAATAAAAATAGAATTTAAAATGTTTTAAGTCTTAACAAGTTCTAAAAATCTTTAATTTCTATTCAGTATTAGATAGTAATGTGAATTTTAAAATACATGAGGAAATAAGGGAGTTTAATAAAAATGCTATCAAAATAGACACGCACAATAGAAAAAGGTTTTGAATACTTACTTAGAAAGAGTAGTAGTTTTCCATACTGATTCTAATTCAGTCAGAGACATCTTTTTCTCTACAAATATACATTCTGGAATATTTTCTTTTTGAAACTCACACTCATTTTTCTTCTTTATATTTACAGATTTTATGCTCTCTTTTTTATCATAAGTTGATTTATTTCTAATTGAGTACGGAGATTGCACTAGTCTGAGAGGTAGAGTTTTATACTGCTGAGGTGTTATTGGAGTAAATCTTAAAAATAAAAGTTAAAAAATATGCATATTACCTTTCTAAGAACAATCAAATGTTCTGTTAATCTAAGGAAATTCAAAATATTTTTAATAATAAAATGTAAAACAGTCAGATGCTTTTAAACTTATAATTTAATATAAATTCAAAGTAAAAATTTCAGCTTGACAAACAAGGCATTTAATAGTCAAAGGAAAAGTAGCCAAATATTATATATTCACTATTAACAAGAATTTACAGTAAAGTACACAACATCATGTTAAACAAAGTATCAGCTACATAAATAAAGAAAAAAAATCATGTATATAATAAGCAATTTCATATATTCAATGAAATTAATATATTAATTAAAGTGACCAGAACATAAGACATTTTACAAATAATTGACAAAGACACCAAATACTACATTATAGAACCTATTAAATTTTTTTCTGAATAACATTAAAAACCCTGTCAACACAACAGTGCACAAGAGAAATTAAATAGACTAGAAAATAAGATATTAAGATTTTATACGAAAATTTGATTATTAAAATTTTATTTTAAATGTTAATAAACAAAAACTCAAAATATATATTACCTGTACAAATGTGAATTATCAGAAAATTCACATTTTTTGGCTTTAGATGTGATGTTTTCAATTACATGGCATTTTAAAAATTTCCCTAGTAAATTAATGGCTTGTTGTCTGAAAAACACAAACTAGTGTCAATTATGCTTAAATTTCCAAAATTTTCATCAGGAATTTAAAGAACATAAGTATAAAATAATTTATCACAATTTAGTTAAAATTATAAATCAAATTATTAAAAGTCAATGTGCATATGCGTATCCTTTATACACTAAAAAAATTCTTCTTTTAAGGTACTACTGCCTATTACAGGCCAAGGCCATCCAACCGGTTGTCTCTGAAATTTGGTCCTATCCAAGGCCTCCATTTGAAAACTACTTGACCATTTTTGCTGAAAATTTCACAGTTTGCTCTTATTAATGACAGACGTACTTAAAGTGATTTGAATTGAATCCAATATGTAGTTCCTTTGTTTTTGTTATTGTTTTTAAAGTTTACATAGCATATATATACACACAGTCCAACAAAACCGAAGTGCCAGGTCGCCCAGGCGACTAAAAAAAATGCCCCTGGCAACTTGCTTTTGAAACTGAATAGCTTTCTCGTTATTTTTTTGATTGCCTTGCTATCAGTAAATATATTTCTAAAATTATTAATGAATGGTATGCATTCAAAGTTCTTGGAAAAAATTTATTCTCTTAATTCTCTTTTAGAAAGGTGTATTTTGATGAAGGACAGATTTCCACATTTAACAAATCTTCTTTCAATTTTACTGACTCTTCCTGTTTCAACAGAAGTTTCCCTTTTCACCAGAATGGTGAAAGAGGTTTCAGTACAATGAATGTCATCAAAAACTACATTCCAATTTAAGGAGAGAATTTTTAAATAGCCTAATATTTATACACATAAATGGACCATTTTTGCAGGAATTCAATCCTGAGAAGTCAACTGATAAATGGTATTTCAGAGCAAAAACTCAAAGACACTGTTAATGTTAATAATTTCTTTTAAGATTTATAGTTACATTATCTAATATAATTTTCTGTTGCATAATCTAATCAAAAAAAGATTTCCCTTGTCCTTGTTCTGTTGTAGAAAAAACCGTATTTGATTATGAGTGGCCCAAGTTTCATTCTGCAGTGAATGCATTAAAGTCATTAAAAAAGAAATTGTGCCATGGGCTCCTAAGATTTTACAACTTTTGTCAGTCTCTGTATACATATATATTTACCTCTTCTTCTTCTTCTAAAGCACTACAGCCAGTTAGAGGCCAAGGCTGTCCCAAGTAGTTTTTTCTAGCCGTTCCTATTTGCTGCAAGACTCCTCCAGTTTCCCTTTTTGACAGTAGTTAAGTCCCTCTCGACTGAGTCAAGCCACCTAATTGGTGGTCTTCTTCATTTCGTCTGCCCCATGGGATTAGTGAAAGTGAGCTGTTTTACTGGGTTTATGTCATCGAGTTGGAATAGGTGTCCAAGCCATTGCAGTCTATTGATTTTTATGACTTTAACAACATGAGGTTGCTTATACTTTTTATAAATTTCAAAATTGAATAAAGATCTCCAAAAATTATTCTCTTGAACTGTGCCAAATATTTTTGTTAAGATTTTCCTTTCAAAAGCCAGCAATTTATTTTCATTCAATTTGGTTATTGCCCAGCATTCACTTCCATAGAGCAGAATAGGTCGAAGTAGAGTTTTATAGATGTTAATTTTCGTTTTTAAACTTATAAATTGAGATTTTAATTGGTTTTTAAGACCATGATAGCATTTATTTGACATGGCGATCCTGTTGTTTATCTCTACGTTCAAGTCATTATTAGTGGTGATGGTTGTTCCAAGATATTTGAACTGTGAAACTATTTCGAAGGTGTAGTCTCTCACTGTAAAGGACTTTAGATTAGGTGTACTCTGGGAATATATTATCTATTCACAGCAAAATCTTAATCCACTGTTTTTCAAGGAGAGGGAAATAGAAAACCATGGATGTAGAAATTTGATAAAAAGGTGTAAAAAGTGTAAAATATGAATAAATTAATTTACAACACTAACTGGAAGTACTTAACATTTTAGAAAATACTAATAAAAATAGAACAAACAAAATTTTAAACATTTTGTAATTATATGTAAATTTAAGTGAATCTCTTGACAGTAAAGAATGAGCATCTAATCACTAATTTTACAAGTTCAAGTACACTATAACTGGCAGTATGGACTTAAATTATTGTACATTTCCGAATATAAGTCCATAGTGCAATTTTTTTTTTTCAAAAATCCACTACAGATCTAGTATTGCTATTTTGGTGTGACTATAAAGGTAAAAGTCATTAAAAACTTATTTTTCAATTTTTCTGTTTTTCTCATTTTAAAAAATTTGAAAATTTCATTTAATTTTTTCCATTATTTTATGCTTTAAAAAAAAAAAAAATTATTTTTGTTTATTTATGTTGATTTGGTATCTTTTTGTCACCAACAGTAATAAAATCATCAGAAAGGATATACGCTAAATATATTTCATGGATCTGTATATAAGCCAATCCCCCCACTTTAGGTTTGTGAAAAGCCTCAAAAATTCTCAGCTCATACACAGAAATATATGGTTATTTTGAAAAAGTTTGTTGTGTTTCAGAAAAACTTAAAACTGATTGTGACACATCTTAGTTTCCCTCCTCCTCTTTCTCAAGATCCAGTTTCTGGTCTTGTACTGTTGTGACCTGAAATTTTTTAGATTACTATCATTTGTGAAGTAAACTCCAAATTTTATGCCAATAATCTCATTTTAATTGTACTGAAATGAGTTATCTTCATTCAATATAGTTTGGTTCTCTAAACCTGTCTTTAGAGACGCAGTTTGAGATTGTTTCTGCTTTAACAATCTGTCACTCAGCAACAATTTTAGTACTCTATCAAATCAATTACTGTCTCCAACAAACTATGTTGCCTATACCTGAATCCCATAGACCCACTAATAAGAAAAAAAAGGGTCTTGCACAAAAAAAAGTCTTAAAGCAAAAAAACATAATTATTTAAGAAAAGAATATAATAAATATTGCTCATTTGCAAATAATAAAAGATTTATTTTACTTATAATATGTATATACAAATCACATTCACATATTCTCTCTCTCTTTTTCTTTTCCTGTTTGCATTGGAAAGAACCTCATTGGCCTCTTAGAAATTTGGCCCTTTTAATGAAATCATCATTAATTTTTTAGTTTATTTTCTATAAGTTTATTTCTAATACTAGTTTGTTTCTTTTCATAAAAGAGAAGCTTCTTTCATGAAGCAAAGAAAAAGAAAAAAAAAACTTATCTTCAGATTTTTTAGAGGTCTACAATATCCAAGATAGGTCATTCAGTCCTTCCAAAATTATAAAACTTTCATCCTTTATCATGTCAGGATCATGTGAGCCAAAATTTCGTCCCACTATTACACATTTTTCAAGTTTGCAGGACCCAATATTTGGCCAAACTTGCCTCCTACTATTGAAACCTGCTACAGCACATAACCACAAACCCTGCATAAACAAAAAAGGTCCTCAGGTGGTATAGGTTTGACTCCTAATGACCCAGTAATGATTTTGCTCTCTACACAGCTTTAAAACATTATTATGAACATATAAAACTCATTATTCTAGTTCTTCTAACTATAGCCAAAAATATAGTCCAAAACATGGCAGCTGGCCCACTGAACTGGGTTTGACTTGCCCCCCAAACTGGGATACGGCTGGAAAAACCTGGTAGTTACTAAGACTTAACTAAGGATTACTATTTTAAGGATTATAAAACAAAACCGAGTTGCTCATAATACAGAGTTTGCAATTCAAAATTTAAGAAAATTTAAATATATTTTAGGAGAACAGTAAGATATACTAAAATATGGGGGGGAAATTTAGCATACTGTAAAAAATAATATTTGATGATACAAAAAATATAGAGAGTATTTATTCTTTATACAGGGTATCTGCCAAAATAAATTTTTTCAAATCCATGACTTTTCATGACTTTCCCTGATTTAGCAGACCATTTTCCATGACTTTAAAAAGCTTTCATTAAAGTATACAGGAATAAAACTTCTGTACATACAAATAAAATATATGCTTTTAGAGAAATTACAGGAATTTTATCATAAAAAAACTATAAATTACTTTATAAGTGTTAATAAACTCACATACATAAAAATAAATTGTTGTATCTACATACCTAAGTTTAATCATATAGCAATTTTTCAATCAAAATGTTTCCAATTTGAATTCAGGGTACTTTGGTATTATCCAAGGTGACCATGAATAATAGCCAAATATAACCCTATAATATATGTATATACAATATCCCTAGAGGTAAACTTATATTTTGTGCAACAATCTTAACTAATTTTTATTAAAAAATAATTATTATATTAATAAAATTTTAATCTACAATTTAAGAAAAAACCAGAATAATATACATTTACCCACCCATTAAGCTTGCTTGCTTTGAGTTTCCTTGGTGAACAAATTTTACTTGGCAATATGGTCAATAAGATAATACATAAATACCAAACTCAGTAACTTCAGCCAAATGGCAAGTAAAAATAGAATTAAACAATTCAATGCATTTTTTTTAAATCAGTAGTTTAGCAGATCCATGACTTTCACTCATTTTACTTGAAAAATCAAGACTTTCCATGACAAAATTAATAAATTGTCTAAATCCATGATTTTCCAGGTGCGCGGAAACCATGTTTATAAGATTAAGTATTTTCTAAAAGAAATCTTTATGAACATGATAAAAAGAAAAATCATAATGAACAAATAATTATATTAAAACAATAAAACAAAAGAGATAGACATAGACTATGTAACAAATTAGAAAAGATATATGGCACTTAAACACGTATGTATATTAACATTTTATTAAATTACAGTATACCTGGAAACATCAGGTCCAAAATTAGGATTATTCAGTAAGTAACAATGGATCCATGTAACAGCATCTGATGCCATGAAGCAATCATGGTATGAATGAATTTTTCTACGGTGTTTTCTCAAAGGCATTCCTTGCTGGAAGGCTGTTATTACATCATTCCACTATAGAGAAATTTAAAAAATATATCATGTATGATGACAAGTTAAACAATATAAGGAACAAATAACAAAGCTGCTATTAATACACAAATTTAATAAATAAACTTGTAAAATTTACATTCTGAAACATTTACTAGTAAATTTGATAAAATAAAGAGATTGAATAACTCTTATTGGAACAGATGCATTATAGATGCCGGCCCCGTCTGCCATGCTTTTTTTGGCGACTAACTGAATAATGCGTATTTAAAAAATCGCTAAGTAAAAAAACATAGTGGCAGTACGCATTTTTCACAATTTATAGCACTATTATAGCACAATTTATAGAACGATTCACAATTTATAGCATTATTAAAATAAAATTAACATAATAACTATCATTTTTTATGTTACTTAAAATCTAAATCACAGATTAGTAATATTTATGGTATATCAGGGTTCCCACGGTCATGGAAAGTCATTGAAAAGTGCTTAAATTTTTTTTTTTTTTTTTTTTTTTTTTAAGGCCTTAAAAGTTTTTGAATTTTCTTTGAGGTCATTGAATTTAAAGTCTGGTGCTTACTATTAAAAGGTTGCATTAAAATTACATAGGAATTTTACTAAACATAACAATAAATAACATATAACTATATCCCAAGATAGGGAAGAAATTTTAACAATAACTTTCCATCATTTGAAAACACTCCTAAAATTAAAAAATCGTATTTAGACACAGCAGTAAATATTTTCAGATCATTCCAATTTGCAGAATAATATGTGTGCAATGTTATGAAAGTATATCATTAGTAGTTAAATTTTCAAAGCTATAAGTTAATCAATTTACTAGGTTATATATAATCATTGCATAATAGATCTATTGAGACATCTTTGTATATATTTTTAATTTAAAAAAATGCATGCAGTGATTACTCTTTACAGTGTATATCATTCAAATCATAATAATTAACATGCTATGAAAATACGTAATAATAAATATAATTCTTTCTGAACTGTTAAAAAAAAGGTGGTACGCATTGTACTATGATTTATAAATATATGTATTTTTTCTTTTAAAAATCAAATAACACGATGAGAGGACAAATTATTTTACAGAACGATTTGTTTACCAGCTTTGTAGCACGGTATGGTTCTTTGTGATCCATATTCTAATACTATGAAAAACAAATCAAATTATTGTTGAATTTCATTGTAGGACAAAATTATACAGATCCAGCAACCATATATATTAACAAAACATTGAATCATTTTAATTTCTGGGCTGATCTATCCTCCTCCTTGTTAATATTATTATTATTATTAGATCTATTAGTGAGATTTGTGCTACAGCCAAGTGGCCAGCTTCATCCCTTTAATTTGAAATTTCAAAAATATTACTTCCTGTTGTTGCCTAATTTCTATATCAAATAATTGTTGAGTCATGTATGATTTTTAAAATAAAAGTTCATAACCTCGTAATAAAAATAAAATTGTATTTTTCCTTTTATAAAAAGTAAATCTACATCTCTGAGGAATCTCTTTTTTTATATAATGACAAAAAAAGTCTTTTTCTAGAGGTCTCTGAATAAAGCCAAAGAAAGGATGTAAATATTCTAAAACTAGCAAAATATGAAATATGACATTGTTAAAACTAATAAAATGTATATTATAAATTCATTTTATTTTAACCGGTTTACAATTATGGATTATCTAAATTAGAAATGTTCTTTGGCAATATGTTTAAACCGGAAATTCGATGGAGTTGTTCGAAATGTTACTTCCGTTACTTTAAGCATTCATCTTTTGAGGTCAATGAGACTCATTTGGAATGTGCTGGAGTAGCAATTCTGCATTTAAAATCCAAATATTGATATTTGTATAATATATAGAAAGCTATGTCACCAGTAATAAGAACACATTCCATCGATTAACATTTTATGAATTAACACTGAAGCATTCATTCGCTCCGACCAACGCCTTGAAATTACCGGTTGCAAAGTAAAATCTTACGTAAGTTTGCTAAAATTTATTACAGTTTAATAAAAAGGTATATTACTCTATGTAGTAAGATATATTTCTGTAATTAGTAGCGTTTATTTTCGTACTTGCTACTCGATTCCTATGTTATGCCCTATGCCTACTTAATCAATGAATTTATTGAGAAAAAACTCGTCTTAAAATTGATCTAGATAACAATTTTAAATGTACTTAAAACAAGCAACCGAATATATATAATCATCATAGAATATCGTAAATAAAGTCGAACGCATTGCATGATGGTAAGATGGGCATTACATTTACGACTAAATTTACATAGTTTGATGATTTATTTATAGTTGACCATCCTTTAATACATTTTCAAATTACAACATTATAATTATTACATTAATTCTAAATCACTAAGCTTTGTAATGATGTATCATCAAAGTCTCTGCGGTAACATTTTAAATATGACATTTATTTTGTATACATAATTTACACGGTGTGGTCCTCCATATTTATTCCAGATTTAATTTGTGTAAATTACATTCAAAAAGATATATGAATATTATCAAGACCTTATTTTATTGTAAAACATGATTTGCATACTCACATGTTAAATAGTACATTAAATTGGAATATTATGTGTGTAGTAGTTTTCTGGTTGTAAGAATGAGAGTGTACTAACTTGAATTCCCCCTTATGTAGGATTTCTAAAGGCTTGTGGGTGTTGTCTGAAATGCTTTGTGAAGTCCATAAGTGCATTAACATCTCTATGTGTTAGTCTATATTACTTTTAAAGTAATATAAGATTACTTCGCACCCCATGTAACTCTTTTACTGCAATACCAATAACTGTGAAAAAAATCAAAATCTGTTATGTCTTTAAGTTGTGTTTAAGATTATTTGTGAGTATATTTAACATATTGTAAGATGCTATTCAAAATGTGACATTCATAATAAATGTCACATATATTTTCCTTTAAATTTAATATGTTTTGTAATTAGAAGCTCTCTGTTAGTTCAATTTTTCACTTTGTATGTTAAACTAGAGTACTTAGGTTAAATTGAAAACTTTTTATCGTAAATTTTGTATTTGTTGGAATATTAAGTATTTAATGAATTTATGTAGTTTAAATGTTATAATTATTTAACTATTATAATTTTCATTGGTTCCCCTCTTCCATTATTAGCCGTGATGTATAGGGCACTGCCATTTGGAACTGGATTATGTAGGTCCAAATCTTATGACTGCCATGGAGGTTTATAGCTGTTCAGAATTGCATTAAGAAATAGATTTCAGTCTAATTAGTGTTTAGAACAAATTTATAGCAGTGCTCCAAATCAAACCTTTCATATTAACTCTGAGTCACAGCTTCAGAAGGTTTTGTATATATATACACAGACACATTTGAAACTTGTTTATACAAAACTCACTTACTTGAAATATGTAGTTATAAAAAGTACTTCTTATTCCTTATCATAAATCCCATAAGGTCTATGTAATAAATTATTCACTTATATGACTATTCAGTTATTTGAAACATTCATTTTCACAGGGAATGTTTTGATATCCTACTTATTATCTAATGTAAATTTCATTAAGTTATATGAAGGGTACAAAATGTAATTTACTTGTTTATATGTTACAGAATTTAAATGTAATTCGAACAATTTCTAGATTGCAATAGCAGAACTAAATATCAAACTTTTAAAATGAATGTTACTGGAGCTAACACAAAACATCTTTTGTTTTTGTTTAGTATGAAAATGTACACTTTTGTTATTTATTCGTTAATCAAGTTAGAAGTCATATGAAAGAAGGGTTATTTTTTTAAGTGAGGGCATTTTTCCTCCTGTATGTATGTCATGCAAGTAGATCTCATTTTCCACTTTTAAATGTCAAAGTGCCTAGGAATGCACAGACTCAGTATAACCTAAGATTTGTTTTTCAGTGCCCAATTTCATGGACAATGTCCACTTAGGTGTGTCTGTACCCTGTTTTGGGGAGACAGGGAACCGTGTTTCAATGTAAATTAAGCTGTGATGGAAAATTTGGAGGAGAAAACCCCTTAAGCAGAAAAATGATGAACCTTGCTGCTTTGTTCATGTTAACTAAACATACACTATGTTTTGTTTCAAATGGACTCAGATATAAAATTTCAATAATTAACAATAATTTCGTTTTATATTTTTGAATTAAAATAACTTAAAAAATTTTTTTAAGAAAGCATTCAACACAGAAACAAATAACTATATATTTTTCCAAGTTTTATAAAAAGAAAGTATACAAAATAAATGCAGAACTTAAGACAAAAGAAATTTAAATTAAAATTATATTAAATAAAATTTTGTTAGTTTTAAACTATCAATAATTTAAAAAAAAAAGTAAAATGTAATAAAAGGATATTTTTAGTGTTTATGATGGATATAAATGGATATTGATATGTTGTATGACTAAATTTTCAAAATAGTAAAATGTTGATTGCTGAACTGAAAATGAAGTTACTGAAACACTGCATTTTTTACATACTTGAATCAAGTGTGATGTACATATTTATTAACATGCTTTTTGTTTGGTTTTATTTGGAGCATTACAGTCTACTTTTTTACTACTCAAGGGTAAATGAGATGGGACCTACTTCGTAAAACTGATTCCGAATGGCTACAAACATCCATGCCAGAGTAGAATTTGAACCTACTAACTCCGGTATCAAAGATAATTTATTTGACCCTTTGGCCATTGTTCGGCACCATACTTTTTGTATAGATTTTGAACTTTGTCTGATTTATATAAGAATGACTTTTTCCTCTCTTTTTTCTGCTTATGGTCAGCAAGTTCTATGTTTTAAAGTACAATTTACATTGTCATTCAATGAATTTTTTTTATTCATTTCACTTATTTAACTAAAGTATTTTATCACAGGAGCAATTCTTTTATAAATTTTGCTCAAACACTATAAACACTTCAGTAAAATACTTTATCTTTGTGATTATTGCTTTTTATCTGGATTTCTTAACAGGAATAGTATGTATTTACTGCTAAAATATCCAAAACATTTAAAAATACCAGGGCTTCAAACAGTAATTTTTTTCACTCCAGTTCAACTAAAAAAAAAGATAATGGTTCAGGTCTGGTTTTTGTTCCACGAAAAATAATGGTTTTTGGTTCAGTTCCAAATGAATAATTTTGTTATGTATATTCTTTGTACTAAAAATAGAATTCTACTAGAAATAAAAAATGCTATCCCATCAAAATTTAGAAAATTTTATTCTTATTTTAATTAGTACGCTATGTGAATTGATACAATTAACCAGCATGTATGGTACAAACGGCGAGCTTTGGCATCGTTATCCATTATTAAAATCACATTTGACAACTGAACATTCATCTAAATTAAATCTGCTTTCTACAGCTAGTTTCATGTGAAACTGAAACTGAAAAGTACTAGCGAACATCAAAACAGGAAATTGAGAAGTAATGTACATGTAATGACAATAATTATCTGGTTCACATTAAATTACAAAAATTGATAAGTTGGTTACAGTAACAGAATGATTGAAAATATATCAAACTGAAATAAACCAATATTTTTTTTTATTCAGTTACGGTTCGAAGCCCTGAAAAATACAATGAATGGCTACCTGTTAGTTTTCTTTCATATAAGTGTAGTGTAATATCATTTTATCTTAGATGTCTACAACATCTTAGATATAAATAAGTATAGTATAGTTATTCAGTTTTTCTTTCAGATTTATATATTCGGAAGAGTCAAATTTTTTTAGTGTAATGTAATTTGAACAATAACATCTTTATTTCTTTTATGTTTATACAAGACAAGCATAGTGTCATTTATGAATACAAACATATATAAACTTCCTTGTTTTTGTTTGAAACAATTTAATGGGAATAGAAAGTTAATTTAATATTCGCTATAATTATTCCTTTTCTGATACATATGTACAAGTTTGTATGAAGGTAAAAAAAAAGTTCTCACTTCATATGTCCTTTTAAACCATAAAAAATTAATGTGATTCATTAAAGGATACTTATATACAAATTATCTACATTCTGTAAATAAGAAAAACCTGCATATTCTTTTTTAAATTATGCATTTTAGTGCATGGGTTTAAATAGTCCTGAATTCAGTGGAAATGAACATTTTGTCATAAATAGGCTTATATTAAAATTAGCAGAAAAACTGAGTATTTTTCGTATAATAGCCAAATAAAGAAAGCCATGAAATCACAACATAGTACATAATATTTTTAGTTAAAATTAAATAGTTTTTCGGGGTTGAAATGAACCCAACATAGCAGGTAGATTAATAACAAAGCATTTTAAGTATGGGATTTACAACTATCAATATATAGGAAAATAGAGACCACAGAAATAAAACTGGAACTTCTTTAGTAGATTCCACTACGTATATTTTACCTTTAAACAATGTTATTTATTTTAAAAAAACCTGAAAAATAACATAGTATTGTCTTCATGTTTACATAGGTGCAATAGTAGTCGTTTCGACTACTATTTATATATAGGAAAAATTCTGTTACTCCTAAACATCATTTTCACAAGTGGGATTCCATTGTGTATGTATTGTATATAAATGTATATAATCATCCCTAAATATACTAAATAGCTTTAAACATTCTTCTCAAAGTTCTTTTCTTCAAGCAGTTGAAAGACCAATTATTGTATTAAAATTCTTTTTTTTCTTTCCCCCTTTACTGTCAAGCCCATTAAATATATGGGAAAGAATAAACTGTATCAAATATGTGATTAATCTCTGATAATGAATTCAGAATATTTAAAAAAAAAAAAAAAATTATAGCTTTCTTTCTTTTCTACTTATAAACAGTACAAATTTTTTTTTTATTATTAACTGAAATTTTAGATCATTTATTAGAAAACATACTATTGGTCAGTTGCTTGTCCGTCCGTTCGCATGATTTAATGCTCTAGAATTCTTAATTTCAAAGCTCTTGAGTTTGATTTGGTGTAGTATAATGCTCACTGGAAGAATACGAATGGATTTCTATGAATACAATGTTAGGTAACATTTTAACAACTTGTTTTTAACGGGGTAGGGAGATAAATAAAACTGGATGACTTATTTGTATGCATATATAATTTTTGTAATTTGCCATGATAGATTTAAAGTGTCTTTAATTTTTACATTTTTTAGGTATTGTTCATCCAGCCTGATGAGATGGGGAAGTTGCTATCAAAAATATTTGGAAACAAGGAGATGAGGATATTGATGTTAGGTCTAGATGCAGCTGGTAAAACAAGTATCCTTAAAACGAAAAAAATATTTCAGACTTTTCATTGTTTATGGTTGTAAGAGGATATACGTATGTTTAGGGGTAGAAATATTTATTTATTTTTGTGCCACATTTGTAATTACAATAGATCTGTAGTTAGCTCTCTCAGAAACTAGTACCTTATGATTTGTAATGATACAAAATTGTAATCATTGTTTGGTAAAAACAATCAGTATAATCTGATAAATTGAGTTAAAGGAGATGAGTTTTACTTTCTGATAAAAACTTTATTAAAAATTCTTTAGCTAGAAAACCATATTTAAAAATTTTAAATTCTAGATTTTAGTAACAATTAACTTGATATTTTCACCTTGCTGCTTAATAATTTTGAAAATTTGTTATATTAAAACTGTTTTCTGATAGTGAATACTTCAACTCATACAATTTGACTGAGACCACACTTAGTATATATATTGAGTTTTTTATGATTAACACACAATTGATCAGTAAATATTCATAATATTTTATACTTGCAGTAAAATGCTTTATTAAGTATTTAATCTCCAATAATTTTTTTAAAAATATTATTGTTCTAAATTAATTTTTGTTTTTAATGTCTATAAATTCATAATTCCTATAGTGAGCCTTCTCTGTGTTCATATGTAATTCTTGCATTATCTAAACATTTATAACCTTAACTTTTTAAGCTATTCTTTACAAATTGAAGCTAGGACAATCAGTGACAACCATACCAACTGTTGGTTTTAATGTAGAAACTGTTACGTACAAAAATGTCAAGTTTAATGTTTGGGTAAGTTCTTATAGCCTTTATTCTTGTTGACAGTAATATCAAGGTTTGCTTAAGTAAGCCCAACCTAAAAAAATCTTACCTTGGTTTTTTCAGCAAAGCCTATTTGCTGGTAAAGTATTTTTTCTTTGTAAGATTTTTTGCATGTGTGTGGATATTTAATTCTTTTATAAAATTCTGCTTTTTCGAAAATCTTCTTGCTATTTCAAAATTTTTCAAAATCAGAAAAAAAATTGTGCATTGGTGCGATTATCATCCCTTGAAACCTCATTTTCAACTTCTGAGGGATCAACAATCCTACACTCTTCCTGATTGCTGATTGCTCCTGTAATGTAATTTAGCAACCTTTTAAAAATTGTAATCAGAGTATCCACAGATTGGGGGAAATATGAAAATGTCAGAAAAATTCATCCATCTGGAATATTCAGATTTATTTATTGTAACAAAAAATGTACATTTTTCTGTGATTTACCATTGACAGACATGAAAGTTTTCCGCTTTTAAGCGGAAATCCGCTTTTTTGGCAGCCTTTAGGACTGTTTCTGAGATCGATGCAAATCCATCGAGAAATCGTGATTGGAAAATGGGGGGGGGGGGTTGTTGTCCTGGTCGAAATCAGTATCTTCTACTGCATGTTTTTGCTGAGATGTATGCTGGTGGAGATATGACTGCATACTGATTCACTTCCTTTCCGATTGGCTCAACGTACTATAGCAATTACGTACTATATATTGCATGTACCAAACCAACAAACCATATCAGCAATTATTGAATATTTGGCTGCTCCAAATGCTACCATCCAATCATTCTAAATTATTAGGCAGACTCCTCAAAAACTACGGTTTATCCTTTAAATTGTTAGTTTAACTGCTACAAAAACACTATCCTGCTCCAAATCTGCATTTTGGCTGCTACGAAAATTCGTTCTCCTACTACAAATTTTGTTTTGCTGCTCCGAAAATTGCTCCAAAATGTTTGAAGGAGCGCAACATTCCTGTATGTAGTACTGAATCATATTGTGAAAAAGAGTTATGTAAGAGAAAATGTAATCATCACCCGGGGAAGTTCAGCTTTTTTTGTCATTGTCTACTTTCATGCCTGCATTGGGCAATTGAGCAAGAAAAAATTGGTTCCAAACGAGTGTGCACAGACATGTTGCAGTAAGAATTTTCTGTACCGGATTGTTGCAGATCTTAATTTAACTTGGCTATTATAGTTGTATACAAATGTATCACTAGAATATCTTGACATAGATCCCACTCAGTCATAAAACACTTAACTACTCTCAGCGTAACTCCAAGCTTCATATTTGTGCATCACCAAGGTTTTCCTCCTTTCTGTGCATCTCTCTCTTCTATTTATTTCCAATGTTAGTGATCAGTTCAGTATCAGGATTCTATAATTAAGGATGAAATAATGATTCCATGATGCAGATAAATTGTTGATCACTGATATACTTACTTCATGTCCCTCTCTCAGTGTCACAAAATCAAATAGATGATGTTCAAATATTAGTTGGTTGGAGTGCTATGGTTTAATGTTTTGCTATACAAGGGCTAATGATATATTACTTTTAAGCCAATTCGAATGGCTAAAAATATCCATGCCAATTGTGGGATTCAAACCAATGAATACCAGTATCAAACAGCAATGCTCTGTCCATTTGTCTATCATTTAGTGTTCATATATAAGGATGTTTTATTGCACATATGCTGTTACTAGAAGTTGTAAAATTGGAAAGATTGTATGTCATAATGTGATTTTTGGGGATATTATACTTTGTATATGCTAATACTGTGATTTCACATCAGAGATTGGCAATTTAACTGTATAGGTGTTCATTGACATCTTGATATGAACTCAAAATTTGGAAATTAGTGTCACAATGGAGTATATTTTATCGATATTTCACAATATATCAATACATCATCCAGTCCTAATGTAATCTGTTGTGATACAACAATCTCTGAGAATATGAAAGGATGTTGATTTATTTGAAACACTAGATAGCAAAATTTAAAAAAACAAAAAGAAATAAGATGAATAATTTTTAATAACTTTTTAAATATTTAAATAGTTATTAAATGTGATAGTTGAAATTAAATGCTTAAATTTACTTACATTAGCTTTGAAAGCTTCATTTTGTTTCATTATTTTCCAATTTTTAATAATATTTAAGTTATTTTGAATGTTCAAATGCAGTTATTTTACTAAAATAATTTATAAATTAGGGACTATTAGAGTGCATTACCACTCTGGGTAACCTATTCTTAGGAGAATGTTAGGTGGGAGAAGTCTGTTAAGTTTTTAAATCCTAAAATGTTGCACCTGACAGAGGTGCCTGAATGTTGGCATGTCTGTTAGTGTCTATACAAGAAAACCTTTTCTCTTTCCCTTAAGTTAATTCAATAGATCTTTTCTGACTTGCTGTGACTTATATCAGGTTATGTTGCCTTTAACAGGATGTTGGGGGTCAAGACAAAATCCGGCCGTTATGGAGGCATTATTATACTGGAACTCAAGGTTTAATATTCGTAGTAGACTGTGCTGACAGAGATAGAATTGATGAAGCCCGCCAAGAACTTCATAGAATTATCAATGATAGAGAAATGAGAGATGCCATCATTTTAGTATTTGCGAACAAACAAGATTTGCCTCATGGTGAGTATTTCCATTAAATTATAAATTTGATGTAAAATACTTTTAAATTGCATTAATATGTTCTCCATTTTATTTATTGAGTAATTTAATTTGTATGTGTAAGAGATAAAGGAAGGAGGTATTTTATTAATATGTATAATTGTCTGACATAATGACCTCTCATCAGGAAATTTTCAGGTTCTTTAGTATTCTGGAAAATATCAGGGTACTTCTGAAAATGCTGCAAAATCGGGGTAAATTTTCCAGAAAAAAATATATTTTTTTTAATCACCAAAACAGCCATCAATAAGCTAAAATTACAGTTTCTAATTTTAAAAAAATGTTTTACACTTTGTTAAACAACTTTAAAGAATGTTATTTTTAAGAAATTTTTATTTTAGGTAATATTCATTACCCATGTTAAATTAGATATTTCACTACTGCAGTTAATTTATGAAAAAATTCCATAACTTTTAGTTGTATCATTCACATATATAGTCTAATTGGTCTGGTTAAGTGTAATTAGGTTAGAAATTACAACTGTAATGTACTCAGAAAACCCAGAAAAGGGGGAGTACTTTTGACTAATGGAGCACTGCTCTTCGGAACTGGAGTTCGCAGGTTTGAATGCTGCTGTGGGCATGTGTATTCGTGGACATTCAGAATCAGCTTTAAGCAGTAGGTCCCAGTCTCATTAACCCTTGTATGCAAAATGATAAGCTTACTGGCCTATTTTTATTGTATTAGCGTACAGTGAAACATGAAAAATCAGTTTTAAAGTCAACAATAACAATTTATTAGTCATAACAAGAAAACAATAAATAAAACTTGAATTGCAACTCTCAACATATCTCCTAACACATCCCAAAACTGAACTAAACTTAACTGGGAAAGAACTAAACACACCCACCTAACACATCTCTCAAGGCTATATATGTAAATTCCTGCTAATTAGCATAAAGCTCACTTTGGAGCTAATTATTCCCCATTAAATTCCCCAATTGGGAAATTAAAACTAAACTAACTGAAAATAAGTGATTTTAAGAAAATTAAGTTGGTAGGTAAACAGACACATGACTATTTCTATTTTAAACTTAAAATACTGAAAATACAAATACAAAACAGTAGGCCGTAGTGCTCCAAACCTTAACTGAAAGAGTAGTCAAATCACTATGCAACCAGATGTTAAAATTGTGCCAGTATATACCTAAAATTATACTTTTTACTTCTACAGATGCAAAATATGATGAATGCCATCCCTATAGGAATGCAGCTCCTGATGAATCAAAATTTATATTTATGAGAAATATGGCATGACTCAGATATCGGGGAATAGTTGAGAAATTATCAGAAAAATATTGGTGCTTTTTCTCGGATTTTGTGGCCACCATGTCAAAATTATTTTAAAAAATTCCTTTAGTATGTGTTAAGTTTATTGTATTTGTTAAATTTTTAAATTCTGTGAAAATAAAATCAATAATCAACATCACCAGTTTTGTGTAATTTATCCAATATGCTAAAGTTAACCCCAAAAGGTTCTTGGCAATACTGAATCAGGTTCATAGAGTTAAAATTAATATGCAGAAAATGAGATGTTGAACCTTAAAAACTTTTTAATTTATACCAAAATTACAGTTATAGCTTTGAAAGTTATTTTTTCAATGTCTGCACTTTATTACTTTTAATCTGTTTTATAATACACTAACATGCCAAAATAGTCTAATTTTTCATAATTTATTTGATATAAAAGATATTTAAATTAAACCTTCGATTTTAAAAAGTTCAAAGGCATAATATACTACTTTTAAAATACAATTTTATCATTTTAGGATAAAATAGTTTCTTTAATATATTGCATTGTAGATTAGATTTTACTGCTGTATATTAGAATAAAATCTATAATTATCTTCTAGACTAAGATGTCTTGAAAATATTAATTATTTTAGTTTGGCTTTTAGAGCTACAGTCTACATTCTAGAAACACATGGGCTAATCAGACCGAGTTCTACTGCTGAAATATTAATTATAAAGTTATATTTGTGAAAAAAAAAAAAAAGGGAAAAAGACAACATTAAAACTTCTTTACAACTGGCACTCTTGCCGCTCATGTAATAAACTACTTTTAAAATACAATTTTATCATTTTAGGATAAAAAAGTTACTTTAATATATTACATTGGAGTTTAGATTTTACGGCTGTATATTAGCATATTGTATATTTCCGAATATAAGCCGAGGGTGCTATTTTCCTTCAAAAGTTTACCCTAAGTTCAAAACCCATATATAAGATAAAATGAAAAAAAATTTTCTAGGATATTAACATATGTTGTGAAGCAGATAAATTAATTTTTCAATTTTACCCTAACTGATCTAGATTACTGCCATGGTGCACAGTTTGATAATCGCTAGACTAAGTGGCCAAAGATAAACTTAGATGTTAACTAGTTTCAACTGTGGTAACCCTATATTAAAATTATAGTATATATAGTTTTTTCCTAAATTTAAGTAATATAAGCTTAAGAAATAAATGGCAATTTATCGTTTGCTTCTGTCTTACACAGAATTGTGTTTATCAAAAGATTAGCCAATCCACTGCCATTATAGTACAGTTGTTTTGAAGTTATAACACAGATAAATGCCATTTTAAATTTATTTTTAATATTTGCGTTTTTTCTCATTTCAAAATTTGTGTAAACTTTTATTTACTTTTTGCAGTTATACATTTTCTTTTTTCTTCTTTACTAATTTTTTTTAACTGTCTTATTAATTCTTACCGGTTTAGCTTGCCGTTGTCACCAGCATTTAA
Organism: Pardosa pseudoannulata; assembly: GCA_032207245.1. Classification (NCBI taxonomy): domain Eukaryota; kingdom Metazoa; phylum Arthropoda; class Arachnida; order Araneae; family Lycosidae; genus Pardosa; species Pardosa pseudoannulata. Next base: position 78,299,046 of record CM063506.1, on the reverse strand, counting down.
AAAAAAAAAACGTATATGTTCCATCTATGCTTATATAAGCTAACCCTCCACTTCCTTGAAGGTCTTTAAAATGCTCCCAATACCATCAGCTTATACACAGAAATATATGATAATCTTCAAACCTTTTACTGATGTTTCAATTAGTTTTCTTTCGTATTACCATATTGTTTTTATATTAAAAAACTAAAAATAAAAATTTTGTAATTTATAAGTAAATTCATATTTAGATATCCAATCCCAAAAGATGATGACTGATGATTTACTAAATTGGAATCGTTTAAAGGTTTTACAGCGTTTAAACATAAATGATATTAAACCAATTCCTATAGAAACCAAATTAATCTACATTCATGTTGTTTCTATGTCATTCTTTAGATACTCCATTCTCAATGAAATCCTTCACATTTCTTATTGGTTGTCTTGGATTTTTAGGGATTTAGCTACTTTGAGATGACCATTGGAATTTGGACCTTGTATACTACCTCTTATTTCAGAGAGATGGTGTTAAAAGGATTGCATTTTCTTATTCTTCCATTTTCTTTAAATCAGAGTATTTTCTGACACTATGTTAGTAAGGTAGAAAAGCCATATGTTATACTGCCGTATTTCTGTTGCAAGTAATTTAATATGCAAAAGTAAATTGTAATCTTTCTTCAAGTTGGAAATTTAGTAGTCAAAAGTTAATGATTAGTCTTGCATTGTGGTATAAAAATAGTGCAATAGGAATAAAATAAAGATGGAGTAATACTTCTATTGAGTAAGATTATTTTTTTCCTTGAATACATCTTGATTCATATGTATATTATATGATTACCAGAAGCAGTAAAAATTATTCAGTGTGTAATGCATACTCTAACTTTTTGGAAGAAAAAAACATTTTGTTATATAAAATAATCAGGTATTTCCTGCTTAGAATTGAATTGTGAATAGAAAAATTTTTAACTTATGAAAATGGACCTTTATGTTTGTGAGATATGAAAATGATTTCAGTTTTGTTTCTCTTAGCTATGAAGCCCTATGAGATCCAAGAAAAACTGGGACTGACTCGCATTCGGGATCGCAACTGGTATGTTCAGCCATCTTGCGCTACAACAGGTGACGGACTGTATGAAGGACTAACGTGGCTCACATCCAATCATAAATCTTGAGGCACATGAACTTAATTTTTAAGGACCTGTGTTCACCATGTGAATCCATTCTTTTAATTGGTACCAGTTCTATATATACTTCTTATACATACAGCTTTGGAAGCTTTGTTTCATCTGGTTAGACGAAGACAACCTGATTTTGTGTGCTGGAGAGGACAAGCACATATGTTCCAGTCTAGGCTTTCTACTGAATTACTGTAAATAAGAATTGTATAACATTGATATATATATTGTGATAAGTTGTAACAGTTTTTCTGCTATTTTATGGTTTATATATATATGTGCAATGATTCATAATTTTCATTTAAATTCATTTGTTCATGCCCTTGTTATCACTCGCATTTATTTTCCGGAGTATTGGTCATCAAAATTTCCCGTTTATTGTATATCACTACATATTATTTATGATGAAACTGTGTAAATTATTTATAGAAAATTTTAATTATGGGTGTTTTATATTTCTGGTGTGAATCACATTTGTACCCACTTAATTATTTTCCCATGTTTAATAAATTGAATTAGGAATTAATTTCTTATACCTTGAAATCAGTTTCAAAAATGTTTTGTTTGCTGTTGCATGTGTTTTATTTCCACATGATTCTTCTGGAATTTAGCTGAATTTATGCATATTTTTTACATTCTAGAATGAATTCAATAAATTTTTACATAGTTTACACCGTGGTATGTTTTGCAAGTGTTTGTATAGATTTCATTTTAACTAGTTTTAGAGCTCATCCATGATTATGTAAGATTCTGAACTGAGGGATTACAAACTTAAAATGAGTTATTTGGTGACATAATTTTACTGGCTGTATTTTCTGTTATCAAAATTTTCTACCCTCCCTTTCACAAAATGTAAAATATCATGTTAGATATAAAGTTTTTAGAAATTCCTGACCTATAAAAATATTTATCTTTTTAAACAAATTAATATAGTAATTGGTTTCTAAGCAAATAGCTAGTATCTTGAGAATCAAGCATACCATTATTAGGTGTGTATTAAATATACTATTTCTTTTATATGAGAGGTAGCCTAAAACTGAGCACATTTTATGTTTGAATAAGATAAAGTATGTACATGTTTGTTGTTTTTGATATTTTAAAATTATTTTACATACTATTTTAAACATTAAGCAACTTTCACATGAGCTCCATTTAAGGCAGACAAAATATCCAGCCACTATTGAAGTGCTTTACTGCATTTTAACAGGTATTACTCCAATGACTTCAGTGGTTTTTTTAAAGTCATTGATACTAGGAATTAGGGTTGCATACACTTGGAATTAAATTTATCCCCAAAAGAAGTTAAAAGTTGAACTATCAGGGAATCTTGGCAGCCATGATGTGAATTCCCATGATTGATCCAATGATCAGAAAATATTTTTTCACCTCTGTCTGAACTATAGAAACCCAGTGTGATGAAGTGTCATGTTAAAATACAACTTGAGGCTGAGGGCATTCAAATTGTAAAAAGCTTGCACTCTAGCATGTCCACATATGTAATGCCTATCATTGTCTGTTCAATGAAGAAAAATGATCCAAGAATTTCATCTGCAGCAATTGTGCATCAAATATTCACTTTAGGAAACTGAGCTTTTTTTTTATTTAGGGCATGAGGTGATTAAACCAAAACTGACAGCTATGTAGTTAACAGAACTAGAAACATGGAAAGTTGCTTCGTTGGGAATGGTGATGTTTTATAAGTAAAGAGTTTTAAATTTTGTTGTGAAAAATTGTTTTCAATTCTGTTTTTAAAAGAACTGTAAACACGTGCATGTTTCATTTTGTTTTTCTTTTATTTACATAGACGCATTCAGTAATTTGGAACCACCCTGTATGTCATAGAATTCTCAATTTTAATTTATTTATTTATATCTTATAAAAATCAAAATTGCTTTTTTATTTTCTTATTTTTATAATAATGGATTATTTCCAGTCCATTGATAGAAAATTATTGTCTGTACATTTGATCAAATTAGAAAAGAGTAAACATACAGGATAGTTTATAAGCAGTATTATCATGAGAGAAAGGAAATCATTATTGAACTAGTTTGTATTTATGTTGTTTATGAGTTTTTGCCCTCTGGTTGAGTGTTAACAAAGAGAATTTATTTTATGTAATTTATAGGGTGTGACTAAAGATGCAAATATGCTGTAATATTTTAGATTTTTTGCTACACCTTGCACTAAATGACTGTAGGTAGATGGGATAACTAAAACATTAGTAATTACAATATCTTATACATATATGTATAAGTAAACTTCTTTAAAAAACTATTGATTAGCATACCAAAGAAAGTATTTTTCCCCTATATATTTCTTAGCATAAACAAAATATTTCATATTATAGTAGGTGATTGAAGCAGTAAAGAATCTATTTATTATACAAATTTGGTCCTTAATGGCATAATTATGGGAGACAGCTGTTTATCTCTTAAGTTTTCACATCTTCATTTTAAAACAATTAAGATTGTTTGAATTCCTGTAAATAAAGTTCATAATTAATTTTTAACTGCTGCTTGATGAATCAGAAGAATAATTAAGTTCCTTAAATTTTTCACTTAGGGAGGTAGTGATGGTTTTTGTCTTGACATATCCATACTATTTGTAATGATTTATTTAATAACATTGATTAAACTTCCTGGTTAATTGTGTTTTTTTTTTAATTTGGTTTCTGCAGCTGAAATGAGGTAATTGAAATAACTTCTTTGTATTATCCTTTTCTTTTGATAAAGGAAGACCTTTTAGGTCTTGCAGAATAATCTCACAGACTGTGGAATGTTCCTCTCAGGAAACAGCTGTTAAGTTGATCCAATATTTTATTTGTTTTAAATTTGCTTCAAAACTATTCCTTCAAACTCAAAATGAACATAATGATAGTTCAGTCCGTGCATTTGTTTTAAATATATAGATTATCTCTATGAACAAGATTGGTTTCATTGAAAGAAAGCTGAGATGAGCAGATATCTTCAGAAAACTCGAATCCATCAAAACATACTTGCCTTATTGTTTGTATTATTTGAGGAAGAACTTTTTAAATAAATAAAAGTATGGCATTTCATACATTTATTTATTACTAATTTGAGATTTATGTAATAAAAATTGTACAAAGTGCTGACATAAATAAACTTTCAGGTTATTCAGCACGAAGTATAATACTTAATGAAAATAATACTTAAACTGTCAGACTTTCTATTTTGCTATTTAAATTATCTTTGATAATTGGGTATTTAATAAAGGAACAAGGTCACATTCTTTGTAAAGACATTCTTTATTTACAAATAAAAATGATGCATGACAAATTTCAAAGTGTTTATTTTTTAAAAGTTAATATTGTGTTGGAGAATTAATTTAAAATACAATTAGTATTTAGAGCATTAATTAAATTTTTAGATTAAAAATTATTCATTGGAAAAGGTTCGAATATAAAACAAATTTAAGAATTTTTTTTTAAAGATAATTTAGAATTTTCTTGAATGTTTGATTTTCTGCAATGCTTTAACTTTTATCTTGATCATCATCCATAAAAGTTGTGTCTGTTGATTTTTCTTGGTTTACTTTTAGATGACACTTTAAATTTTGTGTTCTTTCTTCTGCAATATCCATTATTTTCAAATTAATCTGTCTTGCTGAGAAAATAATGGGAAGCAAACCTTCTGCATTATTTAGCTCTGAACTGTTGTCATTTAAAGTTTTGCTGTTGGTTTCAAACATTTTTTCATCATTAGAGCTTGCTTGCAAAGTAGAATTTGCATGGCTGCCCTCAAATTTATCTACTTTTCTTGGTGACCGTGGAAAATGTGTTATTTGACTATTTGAATCATCTTTAAAGTCATCTGTAAAGTTTTTGATATCTTTTGTTATGAAAATATCTGTATTTTTAAAGGGATATTGTTTATCATGTGTTTGACACTCAGTGTTTTCTTTGCTTGATATGGAGTCTCTTTTTCTTGTAATGGGATCTATTATTTTTCTTATATAGCTTTTTCTCTGTTGGTAATTTCTTTCCTTTTTAGAGTCATCATAGTATTCAACTGGTTGTTTCATTTCTATGTTAGTGTTTTTTTCCTGGGAATTTTTTTGTATTGGAGACTTGTTTGATATTTCTGGGATGTTAGAAACATTATTTTGTTGTATTTTAACTTCATGCAAGGAAGGTTCTATTTTGCTCAAATCATTGTCAGGATTAGTATCAAGGGTATAACCTGATATTGTTTTGGGTACTATGTCACTGTTAGCATCAGATTCATCTACAAGAAAGGTTGATTTGTTTACCTTACATTTTTGTAGAATTTCAGAAATGCAGTTATTCAAAAATGCTTTCAGTTTGTTGGTATTCAGTTTAGTATTGATTGGTGAATCAGAAAATTTTATATTAAGAGATATGGAGTCAAGATTTTCTGAAATGCTTGAAGACTTATCAAAGATGAAATGGCTTGTTATTGATAGATCTTTGTCTGCATGTGTATTTAGTAGTAAAATATCTGAACTTAGTTTATTATCACTGTATTGTACTTGAGTCTTACTTTTAAAATTTGTGTTATCTTCAATATTGTAGCTGAATGGTTCTATCATTTCCTCTCTAGCTGAGTTTAATTCTGTTTCAAACTGATTTTCATGTTTAATGGAATTATCAGAGTCCACATTCTCTATCGAAATTTCAGTATTACCTGTTTCGATAGTATGCTCTGATATTTCATATGCTTTTATAGATTCATATGGTGCCTGTATAGGAGAAATCTGGGTTTCATTTGTACACTCCATACTACTGTTGATAATTTTATGTTTTGAAACATTCTGTATTAAGTCAAAATTGCATTTCAAATCATTACTATTGCTTGGTTCAAAATCTGGTATGGATAATTTATTTGTTTCATCTGTAATTAATACAGTTGTGAATTTATCTGTACATGGTAAATCAATATTTTCATTTGTGATGTGTTGCAGTGTACTCTCATGTATCTCTGACGTATTTGAAATTCCTAAATTATGTGATGAATTGCAGAGTTTAGGATCATGTATAATTTCCTTTTTTGAACATGTTTTCTCTTTGAATTTATCCATGGCTGGTATGGACTGTTTAATCACTTTCTCACTTCCATTACTTTGCATTACTACAGGATCCTTAATTGTTAGGTTTTCAAACTTCGTCTGTATCAATTCGTAGTCTGTCATATCTGGTACAAGCTTTTGATTGTATGGATGTGCTGAAAACAAAAAATCTTTGGCATAATTTAAATCAGCATTTTTCTCTTCCAGCTCAAAAAATCTAAAATATTTTATTTGAGGTTCATCTTTTTGATATGGCTTGGTTTTGAAACTTTCATCTGATTTTATTTGATAATCAATTGAATTATCTATTTCATTTTGTGCAGTATCAAAATACTTCAAATCTGATGCCTGTTCCAAAGTCATCTTGTCAACAGCTTTAGGATACATTTCAATATTATCTTTGAGCTTTTCAGCATTCATCTCACTTTCTAGCTGTTCAGAAACTTGGCCAAAGCTTCTTTCAATTCTGTCTAACTTTCTGCTTTCTATAAACGAGATCATACTAGTTGGTTCAATTTCAGTTACTGTATCACTGATATCTGATGCATCAAAGCATCTGACCTTAGAAGGAAGAATGAAATCTTCATCACTTTTTAAAATCATATCACTTATTTTAGCTATTTCTGCATTTTTCCTCTGTTTTTTCTTTTCAAGTAAACTCAAATGCCTTTCTGCAGTTTTAACTGGAGCCCATTTTTTCATATTTCTTGTTATTTCACAATTTTTTGGAACTAGCAGTTTTGTTGGGTTATAGAAAAATCCTAGTTGATCATTTAAGTGAAGTAATGGTGTATCTTCACAGGTGTCAATAGCTGTTTGATTTTCAGTTTTAATGTTTTGTTTTCTCTCTGCACTTTCATTTTTAACAGTCAGTGATACACTTGCTTTTAAATCCATCCCATTGAGTTTACATGTGTCATCTTCAGCTAAAATTTCTGGTTTTTTTGGCATTAAGTCATCCCTCTGGGAAACTAATAGATGGTGTGACTGGTCTATATCAACTTGAGATCTGTCGTGTCCTTCAAGTGTGCTTTTTGCACCAGCATCTCTTTGAAATATTTTGAGATCTTCACAAATGTCACTTATAAAATTGAAACTGGGTATCACCTTTACTGACTGTTTTGGAGAATGAGACTGATTTGCAGGATGCAAAGGGTGGCTTTTAGCTAAATAATTCTTGTGTAATTTTTCATGATTAGTATCTGCTAACTCGCAGGTAGTGTATGCTGTTTTTTCATCTTCTATAGACCTAATGGAAATATTTTTGTCATGCATCTTTACAATGGAAGAAGACTCGGTTATTTTATTTTGGTTTTCTTTGACACTATCTTTATTTATGGCAGTTGAGCTGTCCCTGGTTCTTTCAAAATTTGCAGAAATCAAACATGTGTCAGTTTCTTCCTGCCTTTTATGCGTTATATTTTCTTCCAAGTTTGCTTTAGTAATAACATTTAATTCATGTTTTAATTGAGTTGATAATCTTTCCAGATCTTCTGTTGGGTATTGTTTTATGATTATTGTGCCATTTTTTATATTCCTCATATTTTGCATCCTTTCTTCTGTTTCAGAACTCTGTTCATTTTCACTTAATGCAGTTGTTTTTACTGCAGTTTTGATCCCATTGCTTGAAGTATTTTCTATGCTTTGCGTTTTTTCATAATCTAACTGTTCATATTCTAATCTTTTTTTGTGAACAATACTTTTTTGGAGTTGAGTTGCTAGAACATTATCACTTAGAGTTACATCTATATTTTTTATTTGTTTTATTTCAACTTCTGTAATAATTTCATCAATTATTTTTTTTAAGTATGTCACATTAGATGTAGAATCTTTTTGCATTTCTAATTTATGAGAATCCAGTATTCTATCTGATACTTCATTTGATGATTTTACTCTTCGAACATCATTGGATGTTTCTGATGTTGTTGCTTCTGTAGAATTTAGATAATTCTTCAATTCATTATCTTCAGTAACTGGTTCTTGTGAATCAGTATTGGTATATTTCTCAAGCTCAGAAATTTTATGAGCTTTTTCATTTGATAATACTTTTGTATATTTTTCCTTGAAAACAGAACTTAATTCCTCGTTTTCCAGTTTAGTATCCTTTAGAAATTGTGTTGATTTAGTTAATTCCTTTTCCTGCTCTTTCTTGACATGTATTTGGCTGATATATAGATGATCCTTAAGACCATTTGTATTTTGAATAAATTGTAGTGGTGGCAGTGTCTGAAAATTAGATTTGTCTTCCATGATATTGTAGTACATATTATGTAGCGGCTCAATTTTTTTTACAATTTCTTGGCCATATTGCTTTTTACTCTTTAGATAACAGTTATAGAATTCAAAGTCTAATTTTTCCTTGCGTTTTTTATAAAATTCAGAATTTAAATATGTAGACTTCTGATATTCTCTCTCTTCAGATATCAATTTTGGTGCTTCTTTAAGAAAATAAATCACATTTTTCAGTTTATTTTCTTGCAGTTTTTGTGCAGCTCTTTTTTTATATGTGTATGTAATCTCATCCAGCTTGTTTAAAGGGTTTTGAACCACATATTTGTTAATGATTTGCTTTATTACATGTTTTTCGCTGTCATTAGATGAATAGTTATTATCTGTTTCATATTCATTCAACTTTTCATGCTCAGGAGTATTTTCTTTTGCTATACAGTGTTGAAAAAATTGCAAAGATAATTTATCTTTACTATCCAACTGTTTTTTACTGGAATCTTTTTCTAACCATTTTCTTGTATATTTTGTTGGTACATCAGGTGAATAATTAGTAATTTTGTTCTGTTGTATACCAGTTTTAAAAACTGTTTTATTTTGTATGTAATCAATTTCTGATCCTCTGTTTAATAGTAGAGTATCTATAATCTTCTTTCTGTCTGCTGTTATATCATCAGTTTCAAAATCTTTTAAATTTTCATCAAAATCCTTGAAGTCTCTTTTCACATCCACACGTGAACAAATTTTGCAAGTTCCATTTCTAGCAGTTTTCTCCTTGTGACTGACAAAGGATTGTAAGTCAAAGGCAGGTTCAATATCAAATTTATAGTTTATTGCAGATAAGTATTTTCTAAGTTTTTCAGTCTTCAGTGCTATTAAGCTTACCTTTTCAAGCCCAATATTTTTCTGGTGTTTTTTTTCCTTTTTGTCAAAAAATGTCCCAAGAGCTTTCCATATACCATCTTTTTTATAACCTCTTTCTGTCAAACAGTTGAGGCTTAACTTTAAGAGAGTAGGAATGTCCACTTTTTCAATTAACTGTGCATTTTCTTTTAAAAGGACTTTTTTCTGAACATTAGATTTTTCTATTTCTAATGTAGTTTTCTTCCCTGTCAAATGCTTGTTATTAAGTTCTGGCAATCCATATAGATAATCCCGAAGTTTCAATTGGTCATCCCCTAAAGCTGATTTTCTGGGAACCACAGTAGCAGAAGTATCAAAATCTTTTTTGGCTATTAATCTTTCATTGGTAAGTATATCTTTACTCTTATTAGTAAAGCTGGTACCCTGGAGTTCATCCTCATTCTGAAGTGGAGTCAGATCTGAGTCATATTCTATCTCTGGAAATCCTTTTATGTCATTTGTGTCTTGTAATCCATTTAAGTAATTATATTGTTTGGATGAATCTTCATCTGTCTCAATCAATATACTGAGTTTTCTTTTTTCTGCTTCAAAGGATGTCAGATCCAAGTTATAATCTATTTTTAGTATCTCCTTACCAATATTAACTTGTTCTTCTCTGCTTTTGGGTGTTTTCAATATAAAGGAATCCATTTCTTCTCTCATTTCTGTTTGGAATTCTCCTGAAGTAGATTCTAATAATTCTGCTTTTTCTCTGATATCTGATACTTCTATTATGCAACTAGTTTTTTCTTTGTCAACACTTTCTTTCTCAGTTATATTTTTAAAGTTTTCAGATTTTTGCCGTACTGTGCTGTCTAAAGTTTGATAATTTTCTTCCGATATTGTTATATTATTTTCATTAAATAAATCAAAGTTCGATGATGTATCTTTATTTATATTTGAGTCGAGATATCTTTGTGTTGGTAACTCCTTTTCATAATCAATTTTCATTTCTTCGTCCATTCCTGTAGGTGATTTTGTTTGAGAATAATCCAATTTGCTTTTCTTCTCTGTTTTGTCCTCTGAAACATGTGTAGGTAAGTATTCTCTCTCTTCAACATCTAATATTTTTTTTGGTTCACCATCTGTAATTTTGTCAATTTCTTTTACTTCATATATATTTTCAGTACTTTCGAATTTTTGCCCTATTGTTCTGCCATCTGTTTGGTAGTTTTCATCAAATAAAGCTATATTTTCTTTTTTTAATGAATCAAAATCAGATGGTGTGTCCTGTTCTACACTGGAGTCTAAATATCTTTTTGTGGGAAACTCCTTTCCATTATCACTTTCTTTGGGTGATTTCCTTTTGAAATAATCCAATTTCTCTTCCTTTCTTATTTTGTCTTCTGAAACTTCTGTAGGTGAGTATTCTACTTCTTCAACGTCTATTATTTGTTTTGTTTTACCATATGTAATTTCTGTGTCAATTTTTCTTTCTTCCTCTGGTATATCTTCATAGCTTTCAGATTTTTGCTCAACTGTGCCGTTGTGTAAAATTTGATAACTTTCATCAGTTATTGTTATATTATTGAATGAATCCAATTTAAATGATGTGTCCTGATCTATAGTTGCGTCAAAATATCTTTTAGTGGATGACTTCTTTTCATAAGCAGTTTTTGTTTGTTTATCTCCGCTAGTAAGCAATTTCATTTGGAAAGAATCAAATTGCACCTTCTTTTTCACTTTGTGATCTAAAACTTGAGTAGCTAAGTATTCTGTCTCTTTCACATTTAATATTTCTTTCGGTTCAGCATCTGCTATTTCTTTGTCAATGTTTTTTTCTTGTATATTTTCAGTGCTTTCGTATTTATGCCGAAATTCTTTCTTTCCTAATTTGTGTTTTGCAGCTTGCGTAGGTAAATCTTCTGTCTCTCCGGCATCTATAGTTTCTTTACTAATTTTTCTTCTTTCTTTAGGTATAGTTTCAATGATTTTGAATATTTCCCCTACTGCGCCGTCATCTAGAGTTTGGTTATTTTCATCAAATGTTGTTCTCTTATCTCTTTTAAAGGAATCAAATTTTAATGATGTGTCCTTATCGGTCTTCGAGTGAATATAATCTACTGCTGGTAACTCTTTTCTATAATCAGTTTTTATTTTTTTTTCTTCGCCTGTAAAAGATTTAGTTTTCAAAGATTCCGATTCCTCATTCTTTTGTATTTTATGTTTTGAAACACCTGAAGGCATGTATGCTGACTCTTTGGCAACTAATAATTCTTTTGATTTACCTTCTACAATTTCTTTATTCGTTTTTCCATCTTTATGTATTTTTCTAATTCTTTCTGATTTTCGCTCAATTTCGCCATTATCCATAGTATTATAGCTTTCATTAAATGACGACGTATCATAATCCGCGTTTGTATATTTTGCAGGTTGAATATTATAATTTAATTCATTTTCACTTACAGTTTTCTCGAATTTCATATTCTGTTTACCATTTTTTTCTTTTGTTAAAGTGGTTGATGTTTGTTTGAAATCGGTGCTTTCCTCTTGATAAAGCTTTTGTAATTCTCTCTTACTTGGTGCTGGCGAATATTTCTGTCGAAAGAAGAGGTGTAAAGTTACCAAAAGAAACAAATTTATTACTTCCAAACATTCCAGAAGATTAGTGTTTGCAGATAACTATTTTTTAGTTAATTTTTTATCTTGGTAGAAAAGAAAAAGGAACTCTGTGATACATACAAAAAGTAGTTTATGTACCTGTAAGTATAAACTTTACCGAGCAACATTTTCGTAAGTATGATTTATCTTTTTTAAACGAATTGTATAAGAGTTGAAGATAAGAGGGTAAGTCTATTCTTACGGTGATCCATCCGAAGACATACTGCAGTGGACAAGAGGGTAAGGAAAATGCACTTTTTGAAGGGTGTCTAACCTTCGCTGGAGAATCCGCTAAGATTTAGTTCATCCGCTGGATGGTGTGATGGTTAGGGCGCTGGAGGTCGTGTGTTCTAATCCCAAGGTTAGCAGGAATGTCCGAAGCTGTTCAAATAGGCTTAAACATTATGTTCTGGTCTCATCAACCCCCGTGCAGCAAAACAGGAGACTGTGGCGCTTCCAATCTCCCACCTTCTAGTGAGAGGATATTCAGACACATAGAGTACTCTCCAACCTTTTAAACCTGTTATCTGACAGATATTGGAAAAACATTTCACCAGCCTGCGTCATCCCCCTCCCCCATAAAATTATATATAAATAGGTGCATTATTAATGAAACTTAATATTAGTTTACAATTTCACCTTTCAAAATCTAAGTTTCTATCACTGTGCCTGCCGCTCAGGGCATTCTTCGGTATTTTTAGTTTTTTTTTATATTTAAAGATATAAGTTATTGAATAACTTTTATTTATTCTACATTAGGCATGATCCAGTTACATACGTAACCTAAATCTTGAATCAGTAAATTTTTTTTTTCTTTTTCCAAATCCAAATAACCCAAAATAAGAAAAACATAAATCTATTAACACGAGTACAAAATTATGTCAGTAAAAGACAAACTGCTTGATGTAGCCAAATAGTTGATTTCTAAAGGCACTTTCAGAAACTTTGTAGCTCAACGCAATTCCGTCCCATTGGCTTTTTTTTTTTTTTTTTTTTTTTTAATAAAAGCTTTTTAACACAGCTCCCAACCCTAAATAAATTATGACAAATAAGTAAAGAAAGAACAATAAATTAAACTCGTGTACCTGCACTATTAAACAAATTCGTCCGTTTATTTGTTATTTATTTCATTAAAATTAAACTAGTAATTATTGAGATTTTAGTTTTAAACTGCGCACTTTATGGCAGTTCGATTAGTATTGTTATTTTGCTTTTAGCAAAAAGATGCGATTTTTTTTCCGTGAACTAGCTTTAGAGTGCTAGTTACTACTTTCTATCTGTGAAAAATGACCTTTATTATTTCTAGTTTATTCCTATTTGCATGAACGTTCAGTTTATTACAAATGAAAATAGTCGTTCCAAAAAAATGCACGTTTTTGCTGATTTTTTTATATTTTTATTAAATTTGGCTTAATGTCTTGGTTTGCTCGGGGAGTCACGGTGTATACTTACGAACTTTTAGTCTAATAAATTGTAAAGACTTTCAACTTTTTTCGGCTCATCTTAAAAATGTATTGGTGCACATACTTTAAGAGTTCATGAACTGACGAATCGCAATAACAGTAACATTCTCGCTGTATACTTTAAGAAGTTGGTTCTATTCCAACTTTTCGGCGGAGTTCAAAGCATAATTCATAAATAACCAAACGACTTTTTCAGTTTCACATTTAAACTCCTTCCAAATGCTTATATACGTATCTTAAAATTTCAAAAATCACTGTGGAATAATGTATTACTAAAGTGAATAAATATACACTACTTTGCAATCCTACCTGTTTTTATTCACTAGTTTGAAAGGTGAGTGTCAACAACGTTTAAAACAAATACGTGCGACTTCAAGGACAATGGGGCGGATTAAAATTTAGAGATATTGCGTGAATGATGGACTTCATCATTAAAAAATTAATTTAATATGGATGTTATTTTACATAAACCCCTATTATAAAATGTGTTAAAATATAAAGTACAAAATAGCATTTTGAAATAATAATAAAACTTCATTACGATAATTGCGACTTTAAGGTTGTTAACAATATCAATATTTAGAAACACTGCGGACTTTGCAATGTGATTTTTTTTTTTTTTTAAGGTGCAGATCAGTTTTCTGGTTGTAGTTTTAAGATTTCACGATCTTGGATAAAAGTTGTTAATACTTATAACAAGGTTCGTACGGTGCTTAAAAACTGCTTAATTTCGAAACACGTTTTTTCGAAATCGTCTATGAAAATCAAAAGGTCGCTCAGGATTCTGTTTCTGTTTAACCCGTTTCTGAACCCAAGAGGGGGGAAAAAAACCGTTACTCCGAGCCTGTTCGCTTAAGACTGACATATCGAATATTGAATTCAGGGATGATTCTGATCCGAATGTTTTTTGTAGGTTTGATATAAAATAACAGATTTTTTTGGAAATAAAAAAAATAAAGAAGCCATTTTTTTATTTCACATATGTATAAATTTTGACGATAATCTGAAAGTTTTCAGTCTTTTTCTCATCCTTTTTCTCTTTGCCGCGTCCACAATTTTTTTTCTAACAAAGAGTAGAAAAGTGTTATCAGTCGATGCTCGCAACACGTGCTTCAAGGTCAAAAAGCCGTGTGACGCGGTATAAATGAAACATATAGAACTTGTGTGGTTCTAGTTATAAAAGTACAACTAAGCCGTAATTCTATGTTTTTGGTAAAAAAAATCGTTTTCTGGATTTCGATTCCAGAAAATGCGCATTTTTTAATGGCCCGTTATAGTTAATAGTGCGATCATAATATGGGGCTCTCATACGGTAGAATTATGTTTTAACAACCTGCGTACTTTCTTTATAGATATCTCCCGAACTCACGTGCATGTAGACCGATCGTAATATTGTTTTATATATCGTTATTTTTTTACTATCGCGGTAACAGTATTGAGATTCCAATCCCTCCTATAGTTATTTCAAACGGTACTTTATCTTATTGACTGAATTTTCTGCTATGGGCAGTGTCTGTAAGAAAATGACACTGTTGCAAATAACTTACGAAATTTTGGATATGCACGGAAGTTTATTGTTGAAAAATCAGCACCTTTTTTTTGTTGTTGTTGTTAAGTTTTGTGTGTGCATTGAAGTTGATGAAAAATCATAACTTTTAACGGCAATCCCGATAAAAATTAGCCCTATAGCTGAATCGGTAGGACGCGGCCACGGGTTCGAATCCCGCTCTTTGTTCGTAGCCGTTCAGAATCGTAGTAATTAAGTAGTAAATTCCGATGTCTTTAGCCGTCGGATAACATAAAAGGAAACTCTAGCGCTCTCAGACCAAACTAAATAGTATGAAAATTTTGATCTCATTCATTTTCCTTTTGTTTGCATGCTAATTTATCCATAAATGGTGAATGTCCATTTTATACATTTATAGTGAATCTAAGGAATGAGGTAGAAGGATCCTTTTTTCAGTCATATACTAAGTTTTTTTCTTCATTTTTTATAAAAATTTTTTGCAGTTATGAAAAGATTTAAATATGTGTCTAGATTTAAAAACAAAGTGTATGAAATTAATAACATCTTGTTCACCTACTCAAGGAAAGAAAATATTTTTCGTTTTATAAGACAAAGAAATTCCTTACACTATCTTGATACTGGCATCACGTCTATAGAAGATTATAAATTAATTCAGTATTAAAATAGTAAGCAATAACTAGTTTTGCATTTGTCTACATTTTTGGTCATTCGAATAGGCGATCCATCAGTTGTTTGGTTTTAGTCAATTAAGATCATTAAAGATAATATTTTTATAAATCTTATATATATGCAAATCTTATATAATATGTAAGCTTATGTAAATCTTATAAAAGTTATAATTTTCTGAGATCTAACAGTAAAGAGTAGAAAAGGTTTTTAAAGGTTCTTTAAGAACCTTTCTTCTAAGGTTTCTTCTAAAGTTAAGTGAAACAAACAATATGGTTCCTCAAAGTTTAATATAATAAAGTTCAACTGTATTGGTGAATTTATTTTTTTAATTAGGCAAATTGAAGAAGCATCTGATTTGAATCTGTTTTAATTTTTTTTATTAGGAAACTTAAGTATTTGTTTATATTGATAAAAAGTTATTTTAGATACTTTCATATTTAGGCACTTGTTTTTGTATTAAGTATATCAGAACATTAATTTTTAATAGTTATTCAACTACATCTTTTTTTTTCTCCTTTTTTCCCCAAAATTTTGATGTCTGTGAAATATGATTTCTCACTTATATACACTCTCTTTTGTTTATGTTTTTGTTGAACCTAATGTAATAACCGTTATTTTATCTGATATGTTTCTGATAAAAGGTGCTTAAAAAGTTTGAATGGTGCTTAATTTTTTCCATTAAAAAAGTGTACGAACCATGTATAAGTGCTTCCAAATAGCATCATTTTGCCCAAAACAAAAGCTGTTACCTTTTGAAATTTATCCCATCAAAAATAGCTTTTAATAAACCAATTATCGTAACATCAATAGTCGTTGTATTTAGAACAATGTCCTCTTATTGTTTAATTATTCCAATTTACCAAGGAAATTCAATAGAAGTTAAGCACCATCCGTAGGTACGGTCGAATACTACTGGTGCCATCAAGACAGACATTATACTAGTATGAGACCCAGTGCCATCGCAAAAGACATCGAGAAGAAATAAGGCACACCCAAAGAATTAACGAACCAGATTCAGTGATAGTTGGAAAGTCTTCGGATCGTGTGTTGCCCATGCCGGGTTTAAAATGACCCTCGTGCAAATGTGAATTTGTAAATGTAGTAAACACATCTATTCGCTGTTTAATGTTGACTGTACAACATTTTGTGATTAACGCCTTAATGATAGTATTGTATTTCTTTTCGAATTTATGTAGTGTAGCAAATATCTTACTTCGACTGCTGAAACATCTGGGGATGATGTAGAGCCGATATCTGAAAATAGTATTGTACTGGCGTTAATTTACATTTTCACGTAAGCAACTATAATTATTGGAATCTAAAGAATGTAAATGTTTAAAGTAGAAGTATTGTAGAAGTCGGATACATTACCAGTAATATTCCATTCACGCGATCCTGTACCATAAGCAAGAGACAGATCTGTAAAGGATTTTGAGACGCATTTCTTGGTTTTTAAGCTTATTTTCCCTATAAAATTACGCATATATATAAATATATGTGTGTATCTCTAGTATATTAAAAATTTAACATTTAACTTAAACATATCTAAATTATTTTTTCCAATTTTAATTCCATACCGTTATAAAGAGAAAAGCCCCAATTCAAGAGCGCAATCTCTTCTATTTTCCCATCAATAAAATCCCAACTTTCATTATTTACTCCTTTGTCTATTTCCAGTGTTCTGGCATCCGTATAATGCCATCGAACCCTTTTTATTTATTTATTATTTTTGTGACCAACTGGTCCGATAACAAACCACAGATAAATTGCAGTTTGCCTGTGAAAGTGAGCTTTGAAGAGTCAAGTTTCTATCAGGTGGATGGCAACAGTTTTAGCAGACCAACGGGTAGTAGTGCCGTTCTATTTAGTTCGAAACTGAAAGCCTGGGTCGTCATGTTGTTCACAAAATTCTTGAAAAAAAATTCGTTAAGGAAATTGGTTCCCATTGAGAACAATTTGCTCCGCATAGAGTCGATAAAAATGAGGAAAATAATTTCTGTAATTCTAGTAAAAGGGTTGAATTAAGACAATAAATAAGAATTGTTAAAAAATTTGTATTTATGCATATTAAAATAGATTTAAATAAAGCTAATACTTGGAAAGTCTATAGAAGGAAGTTTTAAAAGGAATTTATAGCTAGAGAATACCCAAATTTAGTAACTGCATCGAGAATTGTTATATACATGCTTGTAATAACAGTTTTGTGTGAACGTTTTTTCAGCAAGCTGAAATTGATAAAATATCTACGCTACTCGTAGGACAAAAACGGCCAGGGAACGTATTCATACTCTACATGGAAAATGAAACAGCAAGCGGCTTAAATCACAATGAAGTTGTCGACATAATCACAGATGCCAAATCTAGAAAGTAAAGTTGTAAATACGTTTTTTTTTATGTAATATTTAAGAAAAAAGTTGTTAGTTTCTGAATTTGTGAGTTAAGATATATATATTTTCCCACTTTATTTGGTGGTTGGAGTACAACCTAGTTTTTTTTTGCTACGGGCGCCAGTGGACCTAGTTTCAGCCATGTTTAATGAAATATTGAAATGTGCTAGAAGTTCCTTTCCATTGCTATTAGAATTTTAGAATGTATAAAATTATGTACGAAAGAACAAAACAAGATAAATAGTATAAAAAACGATTCAAATTGTCCTCCATTTTCCCCGAACTTTGTCCCCTACAGTCCGACTAGAATATCCTTGGCATTCTGGCAACCGTGGCTGTAGCATCGATGGTCAGGCTTTAATCCTTTTATACAAAATATTCTTACTTTCGTTTTTTTCCCATTGGATTTTAGCTTGATGGTATCTCTGCTCGCTAAGAGCTTTCTTCTTCTCTTTCTCCTCAGTTTGCAGCTTCAGTTCTTTCTGCAAACGTGCGAGACTGTTTTCGTAAATCTTTTCCCATCGGCCTCGATTCTGCAGAAATAAATGAGTTAACCTTTAATTTACAGTTTTCTCTATTTAAGGGACAGCTTTTTATAGTTTTCTAAACTTTTTAATTGTATCATTGTCAAGGTTTCAATCTAGTTTATATTAGGCAACGCATTATTACTCATAGCTTTGGTACGAGAACGAATTTATACCTTGTGTTATATATTGTCCAAACTTGGAGTAATGTAATGTGAGCGCCCAAGATTGTCTCATTTGGCAAACTTATGCATTGAAATTCCAAATTATGATTTCATCCGGAGGTTAAAATTGTGTATATTACATCACCAGAAACTTCACCTTGATCTTTTCTGTGGGTTAGGGTTTGTAGTCGAATAAAAGAGATGCATCCATATAGAATAGTTACGGGAGGCATTCTTTTCTTTCAGACAGGTTTTTCAATCATTAATTAATTTTGATTATTTGTTTAATATTGGAATCTACTGAATCTAGTAACTAGTCTTGTTCTCTTGGTGCCTTTATTATTTTTCTTAAATGATCTTTATTTTTGTAATTTTTATTAGGGATGCAATGGATATCCGGCCAACATGCTGCATCCGGCATATTCGGCCACTATACTGGACCCGGATATTACAACTGTTCAGCAGTACATCCGGCCAAAAATTATACACCGAAAATAAGATAAATATTTTTTAAAAGTGCAAAATGTTAATATACTATATGAAACAATGCGTATAAATATTTCGGATCATTATGTAAAAAAAACTATGAAAAAAATAGGTTTATTTATATATTTCATTACAAAAAATCATAAATCATTCTTTCTGAGTCTCAACTTCAAAATTGTGTTCTTGCACTGGAGAGAACACAAAAGGCAAAACTTACTTTCATGGAGGATAGAAGAATAAAGACAATTTACTAAAAAAAAAAGTGGGAATATGTTTTTGAAATTTTTTATGCACAAACGTAAGAACCATTAAAGAAGGAAGGTAATGGACTATTAAAAATGCTTTTATTCAGATTTGATTTTTCTAATTCAATAATGTCGAATTGAGATATTGAGTACTGAAACTTTAAATAAAGAAAAAATGTAAAATAAATTATAATACAAATAGTTAACTAATTAAAAAGTATAAAAGGTTAGAAAAATGCTACAATTCGGTTTCAAAATAAGTACATAAAGTTGATTTATTTACTATAAATTTAAAAAGAAAAAGTGTAAAACATACTGACATCCCGCTAGATATCCGGCTGAAACTCTAGCCAGGTATCTGTTATCAGGCCAAATTGACATCCGTTGCATTCCTAATTTTTATAACTTGATAAAAAGATAGATCGATCCTTGAAGATTTTTAAATGGGAGAAATAAGACGGATACAGCGTAATCTTTTACCAAATGGTACTTCTGACTAAAAAAATTTCTTTCATGACAATTTGGATATGCCACCATCCTTCAAATTTAATTTCTGTATAAGCTACTACATTTAGCACCTGTGGCTTAAGGGATGTGACGGACGTCTTGAGGTAAGTGTAAGATCGAATTTATTTATGCATTTTTAAAGTAAATTAAAAAAAAAGGTTTAGCAAATATTGAGTTAAAAAAAAAACCGAACCAAACTGAATAACAAATAACGGGCAAATATGTCCCCGGGGTTAAAAAAAAAAAGAAGGAAAAAAGGAGGACTCCAAATACCTCTAAAAGAAAAGAATCACTTGGGCAAAAAAAATTTGGCTCGCGGCAAACAGACAGTGGAAAAAAAATGCAGATCTCTGCATTGTTTTTAACGGATATATTCAGCAGATTAATATATAATAGATTTACCACTCTATAAAAAATTTTCCAATAGTTGCCTTATTTTCTCTTTTCGAGATCGATATTAGTGTATTTCAGCCATTTCAAAGAGGAATTGTTTCGATTATTAGACAAATGGCTTGACGATTTGGATTAGACGAGCGTTTTACAAACTTATATCCCTTTCTCATTTCTCATTCCTTTCTCATTATATCCTTCAACATTTTCAGCCATGAAATCAAAGCATTTATAAACGACCTCACAAGTGACCCCAATACTCTACAAAGTGCATATCAAAATACGAATATAATTTTGATTTATACATAAATATATGTGTGTGTGTCTTTTGATATATTTGAATTAAATATTTTTATTTTAGGGTTGCAATAAAAGATCTACATTTTATTCGTCAAAGAAACTATTAAAATCTTATCACTCCGAGATCCGAAAAGTATGGGAGTGGAATAGGCTCGGCTGTTGAAGCCAAACCTGGGTACACTTTTTTTTAAGGGAGTCAAAAAACAAAAGAAACAATTTAACGGGCCAGTCTAAAATTTTAACAATTGTTTAAAATAGATATCCAGGTATATTTATCTATAAGAGTACAAAACTCTGAATAAACTTATCGATTTTACTGAATTAACTTAACGAACTACTCCCTCTTTTTAATCTCTACGATTTAAAGGAGGGTAAAAAATAAAATGTGTTAGAGGTCTATGCTGGAGAGATATTTTAAGGTTTATGAACTTCCATCATAAAAAAGAACACACATTATGTATGCTCCGGTGAAGTAGGAGAGATACCGTAAACATTTGAGTATGGCATCTGCGCCGTTATATCTTTATATTCCACGCACACGAGAAATTATGAGCTTGTTCCAATACAGCAACAGAAGAGTGAAATTCCTTTGCATATTATTTTACAAACTGCTGATGTGAAACTGTGACAACTAATGTCTCTTCCACACTATGGCACATTATTGACCACCGCATTTTTTTAAGGACGGGGGGGGGGGTGACTCAGTGCTTGCGATCAGCCCACCACCTCTGGAACATGTATGCTTTCATTTGTCTATATATTTTATAAATATTAATTTGTATTCTGTAGCAAAAGAATATTTATAATTTTTTTTAAAGAAATAACAAGAGAAAGTTCTTTACCTTTTTTTCCCGGTTTCTTCGGGCATTTAATTTTCTTTCAATGAACTGCTTGTAATGTCTAGTCTGTTCGCAGAGCCATTGTTTCACTGCGGGATAGCTGAATTTGAAATTCTGCGGGCAACAAAGTATGCCATAAATAGATTGGAGAAACCATCCTTTTTTTTAGTCACATTTAATTATAGAGTTACCATTATTGTTCGCCGATGAAGACACAACTGAAATTAATAACGTGGGGGCACTTCCCTATTAAGCTTTCACTCACACAACGCTACGAAATATGTTGACTATTTTATTACGGGAGCACCTTGTAGATGGCCAACATTATTCCCCTAGGATAGTGGTCGGCAAAGTGCGGCTCCAGAGCCACATGTGGCTTTTTGAAATCCTTAAGTGCGGCTCTGGCACAAATATCCCCGGAAGGCGCAGTAATATTTTCATTAAAAAAAAAAAAAAAAAAAAAACTTGGTAAGGAAAAAGTTTCATCTTATTTTGATAAATTAAAATTCTTCTATAAATCGAGAACATGTATAATTTTTTGTTTAATTTAAAAGATAGATAGGTAATTAAAATTTTATATTGCTGTAAAAATACGTAATGAATATAGAGTTTAATATCATTAGTTTTCGTAAAACTAAAATTAAAAACAACAACATACAAACCTGACATACTCAAACTTTCCAAGGAGATGCAAGCACATTGTTCGCATTAATAAATATTTATTAAGTATGAAATTTAGTTTTATTTACTGCACTACTTATTTAGTGTAATAAAAGTTTACTAAACAAGCAGATTTGGCTCCCAATTTTTTAAAAAGTTGTAATGTTTATATTTGGCTCTTTGGCTAATAAGTTTGCCAACCACTGCCTTGGGACAACACAAGTAGGTTCCGGTCTCATTAGTCCTCATCGCAAAAAAAGTAGACCGTAGCGTTTCAAACCAAACCAAACCTAGGACAACACAAAACAAGCAAAATGGGATCGCTTTGTGATTTTGAAGAAGGGATCAAGCAGACGACTTTTAAGCTTGGCTTGCCAATTCCAGAGGTATCGTTTAATAACTTGACAGACCATTATTATCATGAACCCGTTTGTCGTGCCTCGGTCACCATTAACGAACACGGATCTTTGGTCGGCTCGAGCCTCGATCCCACAACTCTCCAGTTATGTAATTGACGTTTTTGCCGACTAAGCTACCACGGCTCCAACTGGAATTAATGAAAGAGCAAAAATTTTTGCTTTCGGATACAGCGACTGTGCCGAAACTAACGCGTGGCAAAAGAGGCATTTACATAAGTCTCTGGGACGCCGCGCCGAGCGCTAAATACTAAAGAAAAGTTGCTCAAACGGGTATCGAAAGAGGATGATTCGTTCCCGATTAGAAACAAGAAAATGTTGAAAATAATTTTAAAGGACTATAACTTTAATTAAAGGGATGAGCATGTCTTTGAACAAAAAAATATGAATTTAAATATTTAAATTCTAAACTGATTCAGATCAAACCGATTACCGACGAAATAGATTAGGCAAACTAAGTAGACTTCCCTGGTTTCCTTGACATACATAACACGAATATAAGCTTGCTACCCACTTCCCGAGAGCAGTTCTACTGTAGATTATTTGTAAATGTAGGCAGTAGATTGTAGATGTATCGCTCGCTTTAAATTCTGAACTGATTCAAATGAAACCGATTCTCAGCGAAATATAATGAGGCAAACGTAGACTTTCCCGATTTTCTTGACGTATAACACGAATGTAAACTTGCTACCTTCTGAAGTCCCTGAGGGAGAAAAACCTTTTCCCGAAACCAGTTCGATTGTAGATTACATCGACAGTAGAATAGATTATTTGTAGATGTTGGTGAGAAACAAAAAATTTCAGGATAACATTTTTTCATGGCGTTATCGAGAAAATAAACAATTATTCAGACAATAGATATGGTATAATTATGATATCTAGTTGTCATTTTATAATAATAATTGTAATACATATAGTTATAAAATAAGAAACCAAAATGAATATACATAGTCTTAATATTAAATTTTGTACTAAGTATTTGCTTAATAAGAGAGAGCTACATTATGTCTTTGGAAGTATTTCAAAATTCTACAACATTTTATAATTGGCTATGTTGATGACAAAAGATGACTCCTATTAAGTTTTTACAGTCTATCTTGCACATTTATAAATTAGTTTCTTTTCAATCTCATGCATCTCCTTTAAACTTGCTAATTTTTCCTCACGTATATTTAAAGAAGAAGTTAATAAAAATTTAGTAATTTCTGCTTTAAAAATATTTTAATATTTTCATAAAATTTCTGGAAACTTATGTAAAAATTAAAAGCAATTCAAGACATTTTTTCCAGAATTTTTTATACTCATGTAAAAATTAAGAGTATTTCAGGACACAATTTTTTTTTTCAAGAATTTGAGAAACTGGAATAAAAATTAAAGGATTTCCCGGACATATTGTAACGGCGTGCCTCCCTCACAAAGACTTCTCGAAAGAGTTTGAGAAATGGACTTCGTTTATGTGGAGACAAAGGCGTTGTTTTCCCCGGCACCACGATGTCTCGACTTTTGTGTCCTACAGGTAGCGGAATAACAGGGCAGACATTCGGACTCTCAGATAGATAACTAGAAGGATGATCGTCGGAACCACAAGTCTTCAAAGGATCACCGCCGCGTTAGATCTTTCGTCGACACGAAATTCCTGAGACTCCAGTGTTTGCAACCGGTGATTGTCTAACCCAGACCAATCAAGTTGGTTGAAGGTGAGATCATTGCCAGATGATCCAATAATGAAATTATGGGTGAGGCCCCCTCTCTTAGAGGCCCCTCTCCTAAAAAAAGATGAGATGAGAGATTTTTTAAGAAGTTAGCTAACAACCAGCTAATTCGGAGGTCGTCTTGACCAGTCTCTCCATCTGAGAGTTTTCATAGTGAAAATCCTACCTTCAGACAAATCTCTTTTGGAAATAATTAGATATAACCTGTGCCTTGGGTTTTCTTTTATTTCGATTCCTCTTCAGGATCAGTCCCCGAATATTCCTCCTAGGAATCCTAGATTTATTTTTTTATCTTCTTTGAAGATATCAATTGCAACTTCAAACACCCTCGTCTATTTGAGTGTGCTGTCTTCATAATTTACTACCGAGAACTATTAACGTAAAGCTACCACAAATTGTTTTCTTCCGTCGGTTCTCAAACCTTTCGGCAGTAAGACATTATACATTTGTACTCAGGCCTACGTCTATTGTATCACATAATTGTGAACTGTAATGGTATTGTGTGTATATAGAAATGTGTACATAGCTGCAAGGTGTAAATAAATCATTTAATCAATAAACACCTGCTTCTTCATTGTGTCATCTGAAACAGTGGCCGGATGCGTTACAATATATATTTCTTCACGAATTTTAGGACTTTATGTAAAAATTCAGGTTATTCCGGGACATTTTCCCTTTTTCTGAAATTTTATAACAACTATGGCCCATGAAATTCCCTCCTCCAGTGCACCCCAAGACACAGAAATCCGGCGAAGAATTCTCACAGCTTTGGCCTCTGGGCAAAGGCATCTCCCCCTAAAGAGATATCTGATTTCCTGCCATCATGAGAGAAAATTTGCCCTTGAAGTGTCAGTTGATAAAATACAAAACAACTAGTTCCTTAATCTAACAAATATAATGTATATTTATATACCTTTTTCAGTTTTTCTTGATACATTTTCCATTGGATAGCAGACTGTATCAAAGGGCTCCAACCGTACTTTTTGAGGACACTGCTATCCGTGTACATTTTGAAAGTTACTTCGTCCAAAATTTCTTCGATTTTTATTTTGTCACTTTGTAATAGAAAAGGGATATTAAAGACTCGGGATAAGGAAATGATTCACATATTTTATAGTATTAAAAATTGGAAATAGCTAGTCCAAGCGCTTTTCCTAAAATTAGATTCTCAAATGACCTTGTCAATATTTAACACTTGATTTAAATACGAGGGTTGGGGCATAAGTCATGGCAACTATTTTTTTTCTTCTAGATATGTGAACGAATCAAAAACGTATATGTATCGTGTGGAAGTTCTGCAGGCATAGTGTGTATGCAAAACAACAGATGGCTCAGTGATAGCTGGTAGTAGCGAAGCGAGGGCTATGAGTCATTGTGTGAGTATCGTGCGAAATGGAAGTAACCCGTGCTAATGTTGTGCGCTACAGGTAACCCCATTCATGGTGACAGCAGCAGGGGAGTACTTAGAGGATCTTTAGGCCCAGGCAAAGCCGTCTTGAGACTGGATTCTTAAGACGGCTTTGGCCCAGGTTTGTCATGTTAACTTTATGTGTATTGTGTTGTCATTCTTTTGTACCGTGAAGGCCATATTGCCCTGTATACTACCGTAATATATTAGTGTGTTACGATATTTCAGTGCTATTCATTGTCCACACATGTAGTTAACACCTTGTTCTTTCGTCTGTATATGTCACATTTTCCAACCTGACTTGTATCTTCAAGAAAAAAAATAGTTGCCCAGACTTTTGCCCCAATCCTCGTATGTAACATACATTTCCTTACAAGTTCCATCATTTATTTTCTAATAACAAAGTCAAAGTAGTTGAAATGTTTTAGATCGCAGTCGCTAAATGGTGGTCAGTGAAAAATATTTGATGGTCCGCAGAAAAATCGGATGATTATTTATTCTAAAAACGGTTTAAAAATCATTCAACGCAAAACACGTATAAAATTGAGTTATATACAAATAAACAAGAATTGAAAATTAAGGGAAGAATTAAGGTTAGGGCATTAAAGGGTTGTAAAGGGGACTTGCAACACGCTCATGTGGACGTGCTTCACCCATCTAGATAAGTGCATGTCATGCATACCTAAAACAGGGAAAGATAGCACTCTAGAGAATATGCTGTTCTATGACGTAATATAGATTTTATAATGAATTCTTAAAATGTGAACTAGCCAGGGGAAATTTAATATTTCTCAATGACCAACATCGAGCGAGAGGAAACCAATATGGCTGGTACAGACCAATCATGATAGGCAAATACTGATATTACTAACAGCATTTAGAAACCGTAGCTGTGATATAAATCTTTGTTTTATGGGGAAAAAATTATTTAGCGTTTTCTCCTATTGACTAGCAATTTTTTGTAGGTTAATGATAGTTTTGAAACCTTTAATTCTCTAAGTTTAACTTCTTTTAAATTACCGCTTACAAACTTAAAAAATAACTCAAATTTTCAAAATTTTGGATGTTAACGACAAGAAATCAGGTAATTTGTTGATTAAACATTGGACTTACTAAAAATTTTTGTTTGGTTTCGAAAAAATTCACTATTTTTATATATTGTTCTCCTATTACAATATCTATTATACGAATTAAAAAATATATAATCACATTTTTAATTTTTCCTGCATTTATATGTGTATTTGGAACTGACACAAAGCTGAAAAATTATTCTTTAAGAGAAAAAAAATAATAATAATGCTTTCTTTTCCTTACTATTTTTTCGTGACGTCTTTGAAGAGGATATCTCCGGACTCGTGAGCCTTAAGGAAATTTTCTAGACGTTTCTTTTCCTCTAACATCTAAAAAACGATTTCAGAACTGCTCAAAAGAATATACTACCAAGTAAAATTCGTCTTTAAACCTGATTTTACCATGCATTCAAGCATGAGAATTTATTTTATTAGTAATTTTAGTAGAGTACATTACAAAATTAAAGGGAATTCATAATTCTTTAAAAAAATGTCCGATAATTATCTAGTCTGCAAGGAAAAATTCCCGTTCGCAATATTAACTCAAAGAGTTGCGCTCATAACGGTATATTTTCAACTGAAATAAAAAACAAGAAAAAAAAAACTTTCGGGGCTATTCGGAAAATTTCCCTTTGGAAATGTTTTCAACTACGTCTGTTATAATAACCAAATACTAGTTTGGTTTGGAGCTCTACGGTTTACCATCTGTGGTATAGCCGCATTTAATCTAAAAGGGAATGCCAGGAATTGCTAGCTTCCTGACCCCTTATTTTATGGAATGGGGCTTGTCCATGTCCAATTCACCTTAAATTTTCCCGCGCCGGCCATCCGTGGGTTGCCGTTTTGCTCTCCCCTTCTTTTACCTTTTGTCCAGCTTGAGCTTTGCTTGGAGTCATAAAATTCCTAGGCTGGCTTTACTTCCTACTCACGGTACGTTTTGGCTATCGTCTTCGGTTCCCGCTGGCGGGATTTTTCAACACCTCCTAAAAGAGCCTTTAGGAGGTGTTGGATTTTTCCACTGACCTCGCCATGTGCGGTGTTGAGTGGCCATCATTTTGGCAGAAATTAGGGGAGAGATCACCCGTATTCTTTTTTTAGAAAAAAGTATCTATTTTTAGCCATTTTGCTTTTTTTGCTTTTGCCGTCATGTCGAGCGACGTGTATTTTTTGACAAAGTCAGCAAGTAGCAGAAAATAATAAAAGTTCCTTTAAAATAAGGAGTGGGACTCTTTTCTAACTCTACACTATCTTACTACACGAAGGCTAATATAGCAAAACAGCAAACCATAACGCTCTTAACTAAACTGATGTCGGTTAGAATAAATATTAAATGGGAAAAGAAACGAAAGAGTCGCACTATATATCTATGTATATATATGTAATGATATTTGTACCCTAAATACTCTTAAACGTAATTATCTGTCTTAAAAATAATTTTCAGGCGATTCTATCTTCTTTTAGCAACATTTGGCGACTATCTTTT
Organism: Pardosa pseudoannulata; assembly: GCA_032207245.1. Classification (NCBI taxonomy): domain Eukaryota; kingdom Metazoa; phylum Arthropoda; class Arachnida; order Araneae; family Lycosidae; genus Pardosa; species Pardosa pseudoannulata. The sequence continues at coordinate 78,270,865 of CM063506.1, read as the reverse complement.
GTTCTCTCTATCAAATTGGCTAAAAGCCCCAAAATCTTCGTATACGATGCTTTATATAACTAGTATTGCTTGCTACACGTCACTAAGAATTACCACGTGATTAACCATTATCGACCCTGATTGGCTGGCTCACACACCTATAAATTCAAATGTACGGGTTTCCCCCCCCCAGAAGCCTGCGAGTGATGATGCTAAAGTAAACTCCCTTTCTCTTCATACAAAAATCTTTGTTTTCTCATTCAGCTACGTTTTTACTTGCAACTATGCTCAAGTTAATGTGGATTCTTTTCCCATTGTGATGGGCTAAATTGATTACATACGTACATACATACATACATAAATACATATATATATAATATATATATATATATATATATATATATATATATATATATATATATATATATATATATATATATATAATTGCAATGATTATTCATTAAGCTGTGCAAACAAGAATTAAAAACTCAAAGAATTCTTTGATTAATAATTTCCAGAATTAAAATTAATAATTGCTATAATTATATACATAATACGAAAATATTAGTGAAAACATTAATGTGACTTATAGGTGATCAAACCCATGACCTCCGAGTTATTAGAGTGATGCTCTAGCCAACAGAGACAATGGTTTACATAATAAATAGGAGGAAAATGTATAAGGGACTGCCAATGCTTCCTAGAGACAAAAAGGCATTGGGTCTTCGCGTATTTCTCCTGAAGAAATTGCTATGCATAACAGAAGACATAGATGATTTTTAAAAAATATGCTAAATTTAATAAATACTAACAAATTGTTGGCTTATTAACTATAAGAAACAATGTAAAGTGGTAACGATGATAATGAGTTGGTCAACGCGCTCATTCGTCAGATTTGCCCAAATATATACAACCTTTATAAAACCTTACTGATTGGATAGGACAAATTGTTCTCAGAAACAAAAAATAATAAATTTAGCATTATCTCACAGGATGAGTTTGCAACATAATTCCCTAGGGCAAGTCCTCTAAGTGTGGTGTTGCCAGTAAGGGTAATGCATAAGTCTATGAAATTGAGTTGGAAACAGAGTTTAGCATTAAGTGAACTAATTCATGATTTATAAAAAAGACGTCGTAAATTTTTAACGGTGTTGCGAAGAATCCTTGTAACAAATTTCAAGTCTCTAGGTTATCTCTAGATATAGGTTTAAAAAAAAAAAAATTGAGAAAAATATATAGGGGAAAAAATAGCATCCTAGATAATTTGTTGCTCTATCAGGTGGTAAAATTTTCTTAATTCTTAAAATGCAAGCCATCCAGAAGGAATTTCATTTTTCTAAAGGAACAGTGAGCAAGGAAATTCAATACGGCAGGTACAAATCCACTTAATTGGCAATTGTTTTTCTGAAAGTTTCATATTTTTTATCCTTATCGACAGGTTTGTACTCGGAATTTCTTTTTAAAACCACGACAGCTTTTCAACGTTTACAGTACATAAGATCATCAAATGGTTAGTTGGTGTCGTGTCCATTTAGAACTGATATAACTTTTCATGGAAAAGATGGTTGCCATTGCCTCGAGAGGTTGGACTTCGAAGAGTGGGTCCTCGCAATTTAGAAACAGGGACCAAGCAGAATACCCCAATTTTGGTCAGCCACATCCAGAAGTATCATTTGGGAACATGGAGGACATCGCGGCTACTATCTTGCGTGCTCCAGTCGCCATTAATGAACACGGCTATTCTGTGGCCGGCCTGAGCCTCGATCTCGTTACCCTCCAGTTATGAGATCTCTGACTGAGTTACCACTGCTCAGTGTAGCAGATGTTTAATCAAAAACAAATATAGTTTTTTAAACCTGTGTACGATTGAGTTGGTTGACTTGCATGGCCCACAAGTGGTAGAGATACATCCGATACTGATTATAATCCTGCAGACGAGACTTGACTTTGCCGTCCTTCGTGACGAGACCTTTACTGACGAGGTTCCTGTAGCGCCAGGCGTGGTGGAAGTACTGTCGTAAATGAGGATCGTGTAACGGTTCGTAATCAGTCCTCTCCACGACTGGAACTGGGGACTGAGATAAATCAAATTCCTTGCTCGGAAATGTGGGGTAGAGCTGCAGGAAAAAAAGAAATCCATTTTCATAAATGACGGAGAAAACAATATTAGAGCGCAAGGCGTTATTGGAAGCATGACAAGCTAACGAAAAAGAGAGCACCGCCGCCCGTGGGGGAAGTCTCCTAGATGACTTTTACTTAACCTTCATCCTGATGGCCCTGATGATTATAGGAAGATCTGGATACGACGTTGTTGTTGTTGACTTATGCCACTTGGTGAAACCAAGCACGATTGAGCTGAAGGCTACTCGTATTAAGGCAAAAGGGTGCGCTTTTCGTTTGTTTGTTTTTTTATAACGAGCACCACAAGAGTGAAAGTACGACTTATGCTCAAATGGGTCCTCGTAATCTTGAAAAAGGGACCAAGCAGAAGACCCATAGACTTGGCCTGCCACCCCAGAGGTATGGATTGAGAACTTGAAGGACATTGTGACAACGAACATATTTTACCTGCCCCAGTCACCTTTAACGAACACGGCGGATCTTAGGAAAACGACGTTTCCAACACAAACGTCATTCCTTTTATTGATTTACCTGTTTTACTTCATTGTACGAAATTTTTGTTTCTCCAATACACTGGGAATAGACACCCATCGTATTGCCAAACAAGGCAGCAAATCTGTTGTTCATTTGGCACCATCCAAAAGCATGTGTAACTTAAGAAATACTACGAACTGAAGCAATATTGCCCCCGATAAGTCTTCTTAATTTAGAGGCAGGGACCAAACAGAAGACCCTGAGGCTTAACCTACCATCTCCAGAGGTATCGTTTGAACTTAGAGGATATTGCGACCACGAACCTATTTTACGTCTCCTAACCGCTATTCTGGAAACACAATGGAACTTTAACCGGCTCGAGTCCCAAACTCATAAATGAGGAATTTTCACGTTTTCTAATTTTGATTTTAAACAAGAAAGTAAGAAGACAAGAAAGTAAGCAGGACAGTAGCTATTTTTCTTTCATTTGGGGGCCTAATGAGTGATTTCTGATGGGTTTTATAGCGGACTCTTTAACGTCTCTCAAAAACGATACTTTTTCTCCGCCGAGTTTGTGACGTCATCGTTCATGTCAACACCGAGCGCCTATGCTGTTTACATGTTAAAAGGCGACTTTTAAATTTGTTTTTGTGTAAAGTATCGCATATAATAGAAATCTTTTTGTTATGTCTGGCATTAAAAAATCATACTCTAAATATTGTATTGTGCCACTCTGTAAAAATACAACAACTAATTGCAATGAGAAGATATTTTTCAGCGTCCCGAAAGGTATAAATATTTTCTTCGGAGATGCATACTTTCTTGTGTATCAAATCACAGTGATATTTTTCGATTAAATTGGTGACTAATTTGAAAAAAAAGTATAATATTTTTAAAATACTTAATAATGATATTACTTTAAAAATTTAATTTAATTTGAGAAATTTTATACATTTTTTAATTTGACATTAATATTAAAGGCAATAAAATTGTATTGCTATTTAAAAATGTATAAATAATTAAGTAAAGCCGTTTAAAGATTTTAAATTTCTTTTCATCATATTTAATATATCTAAGAATTGGTTAGGTTTCGGTTTGGTTTTGGAGTGCTACGGTCTACTTTTTTGCAACACGACCGGTCTCACAATAAATACCTCCTCTAATTTTTATTTTAATATTACATCCGTCTCTATTTATGAAAAACGATGCTACTACAAATGTGTGTGTATATGATATATGTATATTTATTTGACTTGTTTGTGTTTACAAACAAAAGAGTGTATTTAGCATGAATAAAATATTAATACATGTTAAGTAAAATTGGATAAATATATAACTGATTTTACATACCGTTGGGTTTTAATTCCCCGTATTTCTGCTCCCATAAAATCCTTTTTTTTTTTTTTTTTTTTTTTCCCAAGAACGAAAACATTGACATGCTGTTAATTTTCGGGAGGTTGACTGTTCTTTGGTAAATCCAAGTAGAAGAGACATTTATGACAAATTGAGATAACTAAGCTATCTAGATCGATAAAATATACCTTCAGGTTTAAATAAAAATAAATTTTGATAGCTAGAAAGTTTCAGGAACTTGCAAAAACAAAATCGGAAAATAATGCGTGCTTAAAAGCAATGCAAAAATATTGGTCTGCATGAACGATGACATCACAACCAATCACGGAGCGTTTTGGTGTCATGTGATTTTCGCTTAACTTTAAAATTAATTTTTTAAATAATGGACCCAGTTTTTTACATTTTTGGAATCTACGAGTCTGAAATTATCAGAAAAACACTAAGTTGTTCGAATCCCCCACATGTGCAAATTCCTCATTATGAAATTAACGCCTTTTGCGACAGAGCAACCGCGGCACTTCTTGTACGAAGGAAAATAAACATTCTAATCATTTAATATTCCAGTGGTCAGATTTTAGCGGAAATATTATAATATTAAATTTTACATCATTTTTTACTAAATTTTATGTTTTTTAGATAAAAAATAATAAAATATATAATTGCTTTAATCCAGTTTGAGCTCCTCTTCCCCAGAAAATCCAGGATAAATGGTCATGAATTACACGTAGTTAGCGTCAAACTTACCAAATGTAAAATATCATCTTAACACTATACACTGTTCCGAAAATACTAAAATACTCGGATCCTAAACCACAAAGGACAACAAAAATATTAGGTCTAATGTAAAAATATTTTTTTGGACCGATTACCCTTAAGGTGACAGTGAATTTTAACATGTTATTTTCTATTTCATCAATCTGCTTGAAAATTTAACTTGTCATGAATAATACATCTATGAAAAATTGGTTAAAATTCCGTAGTGAGTCATTAATTATTGTAATGGTTATTTATTGTTAAAACGTAGTTTTAATTAAAAATGATTCACGCTTTTTTTCTCGCAATATAATTATAATAATTGAAAAAATAGCTTTCGGATCATAGAACAAAACTTACGTGATGTAGTAAGCGTTCATGGAAAGTTATTGCTGAAAGGAATTATTAATAATAGTGAAAATAGAGCTTAGGTTCAATGGTTTCTGATTCCCACTAAATATTGCGGACTAGCATATTTAACGAAGGGCGGACTATTGGGTTTGAGCGGTTTGGTTTGGTTATGGTCTATTATTTTGCTACACGACGACTAATGAAACCAAGACCTACTTTTAAAGCCGATTCCGAACGGCTACGAACATCCATGCGACAGTGGTATTCTAACCCACAAACTCCGGTAACAAAGATCAGCGCTCTAATCTTTCGGGCATCATTCGGATAATGAAACCGAGACTTTCGGCTTAAAGTCGATTCCGAGCGGCTACGATCATCCAAGCCAACAGCGGAATTCGAACCTGCAGACTCCGGTACCAAAGAGCAGCTCCCTACCGTTCGGCCATTGTTCAGCGGGTGTGAACGGAGACCCAAGTTTGGAGCAGCCCCCAACGAAGAATCTACGGAGGAGGCTATAATAACCGCCCCTCTAATCCAGTTTTTAAAATGGCAGAAGAAAAAATGAGATGATTATTTTTGGACAGTCTTTGGAGGAAGAGGAAAGGTAATTTTTGTGACCACAGCGAAAAGGAAGTGGTTCGAAGATCCACTTCAGTTATTTAGAGTACTCTTGGTTACCGACGATTTATTGAGAGTGTTTTAGGTACGAGCGCCAGTTTCTTCAACTCTCGCTTGTTTTGGGACGACAAGTCGCCTGTAATGTTAAATTTGTACATAGTTTATTGTAAGTATTTAAACATGACTTTGTAAAAGAATTTTTCAATAATACTTTTTCTGGTTGCTTTTTTTTGACTCACTAAAATATGTAAATGATATTGTGAAGACCCCCCCCCTCTTTGTCCAGAACTAACGGAAGAAATTAGCTGATCGGAAGCCTCCTGCTTCGACCCTGTCGACAATAGCGTGGCGACGCCGTGTCTAGGATGCTAACAGTTCGGTTGAATAGGCGTCCAGCCCCTGATCGGTTGGGGGTAATAAGTCCAGAGGATTGCAGAGAGATTCCAGAATCGGGACAGCCAACAAATCAGAATTCAGCTAAAAAAACTAGCTGTAACCACAGCTGGAATTCTCAGGTAACTGGAATCGTAACTGATCAAAAACGGTTGGTTGGACCGTAACTGACCCCCAGGTATAAAAAGTCTAGAATTTTTCGATTCGGGGCTTTTTGAGATATTTCACGGAGGTGCTTTGACCTCGTGGAGGCTTCCGCGATTTTTGACCGGAACCAGCATTTTAGTGATTGCGTTCGGGAGACTCGTAAAGTCCGCTCATGTAAGGAACGGAGGGTTTCGGATACCGAACGGGGGATAGATTGGGTTTCCATTGCACCCTGTGAGAGCGTCCCCATTTGTGAGATTATTTAATCTTTTTTTTTCGACTGTCATCGTCGTGAAAATTCAGTGCCAGCAAAAATCCTCTACATTTCGACTTGTACTGGGAGAATTAGAATCCCTTTGTATATACTGTATATACCCCTATTTACTCCAATTAAAATAAAAGTGATTTTCCAACTCTATTGTGACTGTGATCCTTCTTCAGGCTACTTCTCACTCAAGAACATTGAAGTCGTCACAATACGTAGAGAAAGTACTGTAAAAGTCAAAGTTTTGACTTAGATTGATAGAACTTTCACAATCTAAACTTCCTTAAAAGAATAAAGGATTTTAAATTTCAATTTCTTCAAATACTGAACTTTTATGATGAACACAAATGATGCTGTTGCATAATACAGATAATACACTAACGTTTAAAAGAAAGCATTTTCGTAAAATTGAGTCGTTCTAGAGCATTTATTAAAATTATCCCTAATGCCCTTCAATGAGTGAAAATTCTGCTTTGAAACCAACCGACTTTCCGATTTCTTCTCTAGCAATGACCTTCTTCGTATACTCGGTTAATGGGTATTTGGTGTCGTAGGGTAGTAGCGTCCACATCGGCACGTCATCTAACTTCAGTGGCTTGCGAGGTGGAACCGGAATTTTCTCGCCAAGAGAACCTTTCGGTAATCGGCCAAAATCATTATCCATTATCTCGTAAGGTCCTGAAAACAGAAAAAATTTAAATTATCCCAATGGTCAAATACGATTGTGCTGGGAGGTCCACGTTTCGATATGCAAGGAAAAATTTACAACGCTACTTACTTAACTACTACGACTTACTAATTTACAACGCGATTTTACGAAAAAGGAGATAAAGATTGGTTGGTTGGTTGATTATGGTTTATTGGAGCAGAATCCTCTAGGGTAGTGAGTCTCAACTTTTTTATTTATTTATTTATTTATTTATTTTTTTTTTTTTTTTTGCGGCACACTCTTAACGATTTCAAAATTTGGCGGCACATAATAAAAAAAAATAAGTTTAAAAGTTGTTTACTTACCTGTAATACACTGTATAAAATAGTTTATGATATCAATTTTGAATGTAAAATAAAATAAAATAAACTAATTTGGCGGCACACAATGAAAAAGATAAGTTTAAAAGTTGTTTTTACCTGTAATACACTGTGTAAAATAGTTTATGTTATCAATTTTGAATGTATTTTAATTTTTTTTTATTTTTTTTTTTTTTTTTTTAAAAAAAAATATTTAAATAATATAAAAATAATTTTTTTTTTTTTTTTTTTAATTTTTAATTTTTAATAATAAAATAAATAATAAAAAAATAAAATAATTTGGCGGCACACAATGAAAAAGATAAGTTAAAAAGTTGTTTTTACCTGTAATACACTGTGTAAAATAGTTTATGTTATCAATTTTAAATGTAAAATAAAATAATAAAATAAAATAATTTGGCGGCACACAATGAAAAAGATAAGATTAAAAATTGTTTACTTACCTGTAATACACTGTGTAAAATAGTTTATGATATCAATTTTGAATGTAAAATAAAATAATAAAATAAATAATAATAAAATAATAAAATTAATAAAAAAAAATAAAATAAATAATAAAAAAAATAAAATAATAAAATAATAAAATAAATAATAAAAAAAATAAAATAATAAAAAAAAATAAAATAATAAATAAAAAATAAATAAATAATAAAATGATATATAAAAAAAATAATAAATAATAAAATAATATAAATAAAAAAAAAATTTAACATAAAAATAATAATAAATAATATATAAATAAAAAATAAAATAATAAATAATTGTTTGATAAGACTAAAAATAATTACATAAGTATACTATAAAATCATTTAAAATAGTTTATGTGTATTCTTTAATGTAAAATATATATATATATATATATATATATAAATATAAATATATAATATATATATATATAATGTGTGTTAGGAATTGGAAAATGCAACAGTGTCATTTGATTAATTTAAATGATATATGCATTACAAAAAATAATAAACTGTTATAAATAATATTTATTTTATATTATATGGAAAAAATTTTAACAATTCATAATAAATGAATGTATATAATATTATTGGCAACTGTAATGAATAAAATGTGTTTGATAAGTAACAGGGTAATTTATATTACATAAGTATATATAAATATTTAAATGTATTGCTGTTATTATATATATAATATATATATATATATATATATATAATGTGTGTGTAGGAATTGGACACAAAATGCAACAGTGTCATTTGATTACACCTTTAAATGATATATGCATTACAAAAAATAATAAACTGTTATTTTAAATTTAATATTTATTTTTATATTATAAAAGGTGGAGAAAAGGTTTAACATAAAGCAATTTACATAATAAATAATGTATATAATTATTATATTAGCAATTAAAATTGAAGTAACCAGTTATGTGTTTGATAAGACTAACAGGGTAATTAATTACATAAGTACTACTATAAAATCATTTAAATGCTCATTGCTGTTATTCTTGAATGAATATATATATATATATATATATATATATATATATATATATATATATATATATATTGCCAAAAGTAAAAAAAAAAACTTAGAAATAGTATGCTAGTTCTTAAATAGCCACTGTTGAAAAAATAAATGTAAACATTGTTAAAATGATTTCTTCCCAAAATTCCGGGTTTATTCCCACCTCTTCAATATTTCGGGCGTTTTACATCTCTAGGTGTCTCCCAGGTCATGTTGTATTTTTTTTCTTATTATTATTTTCTGGGATTCAATAATTTAGTTATGGCAGGTGTAATTATTTCGGTTCTTACTATTTTTGAAATTGTGGCGCTAACAAATCAAATCGGAAGGGTTCTTGGTTCAATAGATCTAAACTAACAATGGAAGAAGTAATGCTTTTAACTTATATATTTTATATTTATTAATTATATGTGAAAAGCATATAATGTAATGCTTTTAACACGTAATATTAATAATATCTTTAACATATTACATTAATCTAACATGTGAGGGAACCTCCCCTCTCCCGTTAGATTTTTTTTTATAATATTGGTGCTTATTAAAATAATATATATTGTGTTTATGCTGTGTTGAAATATATCATAAATATTACTAATCTGTTTTTTATTTTTTAATTAACGTAAAAAATGGTAATTACTATGCAAATTTTATTTTAATAATGCTATGAATTGTGAATCTGCTGTGTTCTTTGTTTTAGAAAGAAGTTTAGTTTTGTTAATTGTTGTGTTTCAAATATGCCATGTGACCGCCGCCATGTTTTTTGTGATCTTTTAGAAAACGAGTACCGCCACTAAAGTTGTGAGCAGCAGAAAAAACCCGGGTTTTTTGGGAAGGGAATTTTGAAAATTTCCAAAACATGGGAATTTTGAAGTATTTTGAAGTCGCCAATTCCTATGACACAATGAAAACCACCATTTTTTTCTGTCTTTGTTGTAGACCTCAGAAGTTAATATTTTCACAAAATTTAATTATTAAATGCTATAAAAAAATCGAATAATTGGGATTAACTAACTATATTTGGTAAGGTATCATGTTTAGCATGAAAATATGAGTATATTTTTCCTTTGAGAAATATCCAATATTTTTATTATTACATAAATATTAGGCTATAATCTGTAGTGTCACAAAACTCATAAATCATTATTTTTCTTGGATAACATCTCTCTCTCTCTCTCTCTCTCTCTCTCTCTATATATATATATATATATATATGTGTGTGTGTGTGTGTGTGTATATATATACACACATATATGTATATATATGTGTGTATATATGTATATATATATATGCATATATATATATATGTATATGTATATATATATGTGTATATGTATATATATGTGTATATATATATGTGTATATGTATATATATGTGTATATATATATATATATATATATATATATATATATATATATATATATATATATAGTGTGTGTGTGTGTGTGTGTGTGTGTATAGGAATTGGACACAACATGCAACAGTGTCATTTGATTACACCTTTAAATGATATATGCATTACAAAAAATAATAAACTGTTATTTTCAATTTAAAGATATTTATTTTTATATTATAAAAGGAGGGTAAAAAGTTTAGCATAGAGCAATTTACATAATAAATAATGGTCAAAAATAATGTATATAATTATTATATTAGCAATTAAAATTGAAGCAACCAGTTATGTGTTTGATAAGACTATCAGGGTAATTAATTACATAAGTACTACTATAAAATCATTTAAATGCTCATTGCTATTATTTCTTGAATATATATATATATGTAAACATTGTTAAAACGATTTCTTCCCAAAGTTCCCCAAATTCCGGGTTTATTCCCACCTCTTCAAAATTCCGGGTTTTTTACATCTCTAACCGCCACACTGTTTTTTTTTTACTTGGCGATTTTTCAAAACACGCGTTTTTCTGTTAGTCGCCAAAAAAAGATATGGCATATAGGGCCGGCATTTATAATGCATCTGGTCCTTTTGTTTCTTCAAAACAACTTCTAAAAGCATTTTCATTTAATCACTAGAGAATTCAAAATATACTACTGAAATACATAAGAACAATATGATGCATATGTCAAGTAGATTTTTGTAATTTACATTTGTTCTACATAAATTATTTGACGATTTACACAAAACACTCCTGTATATTGATTTTTTTGGGGGGGCTTTTTAAGACGATGGATACTCCAAAACACTTGACATATTCTAAAGAACTGAAATTCCTTTGAAGTGTACCATGACACTATGAGTAAAAAACTAACAATATTGTAAATTATCCAGGTACATTTAAAATTAAGTTTAATTAAAACTTACAGGTTTAATTCACATAGATATTCACAATTAAAGTTCAAGATTAATTTTTAAACCTCATCGATTATATAAGCTTTAAATTAGGATTAAAATTGTCCAATAAACCACAACCTTGAGAGAATTGACGATAGGAAAAAGATGCAATTTCGAAGTATTTAAATAAATTTTTACGGGGAAACAAAAATATTGTTGCCTAAAGTAAACTTAGAAAATACATTTTTCTATTAAAATTACATTACCACAAAGATGTTTTATTTTCTTTGACGCAATTACTCCATGATTTTTAGTTAGTCACAGTCTTCTTTTCATAGCATAATTATGGCAAGAGATTAAGGTCTAGTCTAACCATTATCGGTTAATGCTAAACGTCGATTAACTACGATAGATCTATGGCGTTTAATCTACAGTTTTCTCAAATCAACTGTGGTGTGACTAGTTCTAAGTCTTTATGTCACCATGCAGTGAAAGTAGACTTCATCTGCCACATGACATTCAGCAACTATTGAGGGTTACATTCCCTTAATGCCAAAACCCCTGTAGCAAAGTTTGTTTTGCATCTGTATCTGCCGGTAATAACTGGTGAGCCTGGATTCCGTACGGATAGATTCAACATTCCGGACAGAATACGGCAAAGCGATCATTTCGGAATTCCTATTCTTTTCCCAGCTTCACGAGCACTGCTACTCCCCATTCATGTCACGGCTGCAACATCTTTCACGACACTTTGAAGATTATAGACATAGTCACTTTGTAAAATATAGACATAGTCCACACTCAAAGATGGTCTGCCTTTTCATGGACGATCCTTCAAACTCCTCGTTTTCTCAAATTACCGTACAAAATTCAGCATTCCATGTAATTAAAAAGAAAAAAAAAAAAAAATTGAGCCTTCAATCCTTTCTCCTTGCAATGCAACAGTTGCGGATTCACCATTCTTATATAAAAGGTTAACCACAAACGGTCGGTCTGCAAAACTGAAGCCTGCTTCGAAAGACATCCGTATGTTTTATTGACAGCCTGGTTTGCATAAAATGTCTTAACATGAGGTAACAGCGCCCTCTTTCAGTTAATTTTGGATTTTTTTTTTTTTACATCGTAAACAATTCAGTGTCCGTCTGATAATATTGGCATCAACAGGAAAATTTTCCATGTATTACATTTTTTATTGCGAAATTTTGATCTTTACTCGAACGTTTGACAGTCTTGGTATGACAACTGAGAATTCAAATTTTAAAATTAAATTTATATTATAAGTGTCAGATAAGTCATATCTCTATTACACTTTCAGTCTTGAGTACTACACTCATGCTCAATATTAAGAAAATTGGTATTTTTTGTGGAATTTCATGAAAAGAACTGAACGAGATATAAAACCACTATTTCGAGATAAACGTGCAAATGTACGTCGAATACGTAAGAGTACATACACATGTATGTGGGCGGAGCTAGAAGAGGAACAGGCTTTATAAACAAAACACGTTTCAATTACACTATCTGGCGATTCCGAATAAAATAAATAAAAAACTGCAAAATAAATCTCTGAATTTCTTTCCGCCGATCCATGGAAGGAATGGTGTTGCCTTCGACTCACCGGGAAAGGCTGAAGCAATTGAGGACCTGTATGAGAATCAATTTTCTCCAAATTCTGCCATCGAAGACGAGGATCACGATTTTCTGGTTCAATAGTTCTTGGATCATTCGCCGGTACTCCGATTTCTCCTACTAACATTGCTGAGGTTTTGGAAGACATTCAGAAACTTAAAAATTCTAAAGCTCCAGGACTTTATTCGATCTTGAGCAAAGCTCTTAAAAATTTACCCCCTAATCTTATTTATTTCACGGCTATTATTAATAATATTCTAAAACTGGCATACTTACCAGACTTATGGAAGACAGCGGTGGTATGTCCAGTACCAAAACCTTCAGCCAATTCAACTTTTGCTGACAATTATCGCCCAATTAGTTTACTAAGTTTCCTCTGCAAACTTGCTGAACGAATTACTCTCAATCGTTTGGAACTTTTCCTTTCTAGTAATAACATTATAATTCCTCAGCAATTTGGCTTTAGTAGCTCCCATAACTCGACACATCAGTTGCTTCGAGTCTACAGACGACGACCATATGTGTCTGGTGCCATACTTTTAGACATTTGATAAGGCCTTTGACGGCATCAAGCACGGACTTGTCCGTGTCAAAAACAAATTTTCCTCTCTCAAAAATATTACTGCTGGGGTCCAACAAGATTCTCTTCTTGGTCCCACTCTCTTCAACTTATATATTAACGATATTCCAAAATCTGAATTCACCAACCTAGCTCTATACGCGGATGACATGGCCATCTACACACAGGCTCCGTATATTAATTCTGTTTCGTCCTACGATGATTCCCGCTACACGTTTATGTGGAGAGAACAGGAACCCGCTTTCCAATACCCACGAAATCAACCATTATGGCACCCGAGGTTTAATGATCTGGTCAGGCAACATGTTGGATTGCTGAACACACCTCCATGTCTTTGAAAAAGGGACCGACTGCTGTCAGGTATAGGGATAAGATCTTGGAGCCCTATGTTCGCTTTTTCAGGAGTGCAATTGGCAGAGTTCACTTTACTGGCGATGACACGAAGCCACATAGAGCTCTTCTGGTCGATGAATTTCTAGAAAGCGAGGATACTTGGAAAGCAGACCTCAACACTAGAGTATATCCGGACGTTCTAATGAGAGCAATTGCAACTCGCCCAGAATCTTCCAGGGCCTGAAAACAGAGTTGCTTAAGAAAATGGACCAATTGTCTCAGGAATTCATAAACTTCTTTAGTTTAAGAATGAGATCATACCCACCCTTTTCATGTTCTATCTCTGCAACTGCTGTTTTATATTTTCAGACTCCAACGAGTGTTATGCGAGATAACATGCTTGTATTACAACTATTAAAAGTTATTTATTATTGTATCAATGCACATACAAATAAAATTTTATTAAGATTGGTCCAGTAGTTCTGGAGATAATTGAAAGACTCTGAAATTTCTCCTAATTTCGAACACAAGTGTAATTATATTATTTATGATTATGCATGTAGGCGTTTAAAACCAACTGTCGTTTGATGTGCTGCTTGTCCGTATTAAATATGAAACAAATTAGGTGAATTTAGTGTTTTGATATAGTAAAATTTTCTTTAGTAATGAAGGAAAAGACTTATAGCAATAATCAAGTGCCACACTGAAAAAGTTTAATCGGCACCAAGCAAATGCAGTTAAATGTACTTAATCCAAATTACATCAACTAAACAAATAATTTAGCTCTAAAAATAAGTGTAGATGAAAACTGGAGATAAGAGAAAATTTACAAAATAAGCCTATCACAGATAAAAAGAGAGGTCAAATCCTTTAAAACCTATTCTTACTCACCAATCAAGGCACCCTTTCTTTTCCTGAATTTGTAAGTTGTTGTATATGTCAGTAGTAAGTCAATGGATTTTAAATAATTGTTTTACATAAATCTTTAATATATTGCAAGGAAATATACATTTTAGTTCAATACTTTTGACAAACATACTTACATCAACAGCATAAGAACAAATGAGAAAATATACATTTGAAGCACTAGGTATTTGAACACACAATGAAAATGATTACCCCCTCGTCAAACTGTCCAGAAACACATTTCAAGGCTAATATCATAAGATATATATATTAAATAGATCTATCAACTTCCAACATTTTTACAAAATCTTATCTGAAAAATATTTTGTCTTAAAATTCTTAGTGACATATATCTTGCTGCTGCAGAAAAATTTCATGCAACATATGTTCCCCCTTATAAATAATAAGATCTTTATCAATAAACATAGCTCAGTGAGAAGAGCTCCTGAAACAGAATGACTGGGGGGTGAAGGAAGGACATTCCTTCTGCAACTTGTTATAGTTATGAAAAGAACAATTTAACATCCATTACAGCTGAAAAATATAAACTGAGTATCTATGACACTTCCTAAATTCCTCCTAAGTTTGTGCGTTGTTACATTAACATGACGAAATAATCACACTCAGCAACTTTTAATCGTAAACATGTTAAACCACTTAAAGAATACATTTCAACCCTTTTCGGATTATACAATGGAACTGTAACTCTGGATATGGCAGTATGTTACTTTAGAGATTTGCAAGTATTGGAAGTAGGAACTTCTTTTCCTAAATGACTTTTGTTTTAATCTGGTTGCTTTATACATACCACAGACTACTTGACAGACCTTTAAATACACTTAATCAGGAGACATCACAAAGGTATATCAAACTTTTGGCCTATTTAACTGTACAGGCCAAGTTAATGAAAAGGTAAACATGGCATCTAAATGACTAGATGTGGCACAACTTCTCAACCTATAACATTTGTGAACATTCCACATTCATCAGAATCCCTCAAAAGCAGAATTTAAATAGATTTATATGCAGCTTCTTATTAAAAAATAAAATGCAAAAGGAATAATTATTACTAAGCTCATGAAGATCTTCAGACAAATATTTAAGAAATATTCCAAAATGGTAGGACTTTACAATAAAAATACCACTTATAGTAAATTTATACACAATTACATTTGTGTAAAAGTAAAAAACTAAAATATACATGGAACAATATCAATTTTGAATAATTCTGTCTTGAGACTGGCTCAACAAATAACTGAATATTCATGTACTGAATACAACAAATGGCTAAAACATAAGTTTAAACAGATCAAATTTGCTGAAGTATAAACACAAAGGATATCAAGCACATCACTGATTAATTCACTTAAGGAACACATCTTTATTATAAAGATAAAATACAGTTTAAATCTAAAGCAATTAGATGCTAAGTTCAGTACTTGGGAGGGGAAAAAATTATATTTTAACTGCACAGTTTAAGAATTAAACAAGACAATAAATCTAAGCACCTGATGTTAGCACCAATAAATAAGTGTAGAAAGTCAAAGGTTATTAATGGACATTTAATATCAAAACTTGTTCACAAATATAGAAAGGCCACAGCAGTCCTTCTAGCCATTACAAGAAAAAAATTACACCAAAAGCTACATTTTTATTTTAATGTTATTAGTAAGAAATATTTAATTTTTGCTTTCAAAAGGGTTAAAATGTTTTAAATTCAAAATGTCAAATTTGACTAAACAGAAATTATACCAAGAACAACCTTAAGCTCGCAGGTATTTTTTTAAAGCACAAAACAACTTTTTAGAACTAAAAATGTTTTTAAAAGTCACAGCATATATTACAGAATAAGTTCGGTTTCATGTTATATAACAACTTACAAATATTTTGATATATCTTATATACATATTTAATAGTAACAAGGACAAAATTTAAAATGCAAATTAAACCAGTGCATAAAATTTATAGAGAATAACTAAATAAAAACTATAACATTAAAACAAAGAAACTTTTTTCTTTTAAAAATGCAAGAAAGAATAGTATAGAATTTATTTAGTAAATTCCAAAAATCATAAATGAAACAAGGAACAATCAATTGCGATTTTGCCTCCCTGTAAAACTTATTGGAATACCAACTTTATATTTGCACCACCAGAAATCCGAAATTTTAAAAGTGCAATAGCAACCACTATCAGAAGATAGTAAAAAAAAATACAACCTTTACCAGGACAATACATTACATTAATACAACAAATTCTGAATATATTGCAAAACAGTTATCAGATTTTAACATTCTCAATCAAAAAATAAAGATAATCAATACCTACACATAAAAATATTTGCCATAAAAAAAACCTGAAATGACAAACTTAGTGGGGTAAAAAAATTATCGTAATTTCCAGAAGAAATGCTGCAGCAATGATGTTTTAAAACCTCATCTTTCAGTAGGTGTGGCCATTTCTACTAATGGAGCATTGACAAGAGTCTCCTTTGTGAGATCTCAGGACAATTGCATTTTGCCCTCATTCATATCAGTTTGAACTGCTGCCATTCTGACAACTATAAAGCCAACTTCTGTTATCAGTACCTAGATGGTTCTTAAATTAAGAAAAATGCATTTTTTTTTTGAATGCATAAAAGCTGTACTTCTACATTTAATATAAGGGTAATTGGATTAAAAAAAAAAAAAAAAAAAAAAAAAAAAAAAAAAAAAAAAGAGGAGCAATGAAGAAAGGGAATGGCAATTTAAATTATAAAAATTGGCTTACAGGAAAAACTTATGGAACAAATATAATAGATGACTTAACTAATTTACCACATATCACAACATAGGTCAAGATCTTGTGACTGAGAATTACGGGATGTCAGATAAAATTTTAATGAATAAGGCATTTTTGTGAAACTTCAATTTTTTTTCTGCCATTTTCTTTGATCATGGCATTTACAATGATGCTGCATTTCTTCTAGAAATTACAGTACAATATCAATAAGTGAACATAATTAAAAACAGAGCCAAGAGAAATTTTTAAGTTAAATGAAAAAACCCTGCAGTACCTTTTTAATAAACATTTTATATAATTGCACTCATGAGAAATTCTCAGAAGTCAAACAAAATATAAGTACTTTTTACATATATATACAATTCATAATCACAAATAACAATAGAAGTCAAATCACTGCTACTTTGTAACAGATAGAGATCTCATTTCAATGTGTGCTTTTGCATAAACAAGCAACTCATTTTGTAGATCAGCAACTGATTAAAACTAATAATTTAGCATTTAAATAAGGAAATTATGAGACTGATCAAAATTTCTATGTGATATAACAATAAATACTTTAAAATGCTACCTTGAAATATTATAACTAATATATTTTTTAGAAAGTTATATCTTTCTTTTTGGGATTCTAATGTGTTTTTAGTCTAATCATACGAACTTTAAAAAATAAAAGTAAAAAGATTTTAAATAAAATATCATGCTAGCTTAGTTCTACTTATAATTAATCTTTATAAAATACCTCTCTCTCCAAGCAGAAATTCTGAATTAGTCATAGGTATGTATATTGCTATTACAAAGTTTTTCCTGTTTAATAATATTAGACATACATAAAAATTAAAAAGTTGAAATGCAAAATATTTGCTAGAAATCTTTATAGCAAAAATAAGACTTTCAGGCGGTTTGATTAATGACATTTTTTACTTAAACAGATTTCAAGCAGATTTAAGCACTGCTGTTGGTAAAAGTTGATTGCAGTCATAATCTAAAAGTTGTGGCATCAATAACATCCTTATCCAAAAATGTCTTTTACATCCATTACATAGACCTAAATGTGATGTACAAAAAGAATAGGGAAAGAGCTTAACATACAATCTACAAGTATTCACCCAAATTTAATAGTACTGGCAATATTAATAATTAGATTCAACACTTTAAATATCTTTATATTCTGATTTCCAAATATATAAAGACCCCCCCCTTTTTATTTCAGTTTTAACCAGTGTTACTAAGATATGTATATTTGTTAAATAAAGATTTCAATTTATTTTACACCCTTGCCTGTGTGTGTTCTCCAGTTCAGGCATGAAAACTGAAATGACCAAACTGCATGGGCATGAGAAAAATTGTTTCGTTACTGAGGTAACACACAAAGTTCATTTTCCATTGTGACAAAAAATTCCCTGTTTCTATAATAAATGAAGAAACTGGTCCCATATTTATTCCATTGTCTGGCAAGATTACCACAAAATTACTTATTTAGAGCATTTTTTTTCATACAGATAGTTCGCTTTTAGAAGCTTTTATTTAAAAATTTTATTCTGAAACCTTTTGTTATTTTGAATTGGCTGATTCAAATGAAAATCAAATGAAGAATGCAATTTAAGTTCTTCATAAGATGATAGCAACACATCCAGTGATGAATATGCCACCCTATGAGCTACTCAGGTTATGGTAAGACTGTTTTACTTTGAGCTATTTTAAGTAATACATACTATAATAATTTAATGTAGAATAAATGGCTATAGTTAATATTTTACATGCCTTTATTTATATTGGTTTTAGTAATTTATGATTTTTTTTTTCTTACACAGTACACTTTTTCTAATACTTTTAATGATATTGATGCACAGAATTAAATAGTAAAAAATATCCCCAACTAAGAAAAAATTTACAGGCAAGGGATTAAATTCTAGAACATGCAATAACAAAATAATAGACTGAAATACTTATAAATTTTTGAATCTGAGGAAAAAAAGTTATAATGGGTAATAAAAAATACCCAAGAGAATGATGATTAGAATGTTACCTATCATTTAATTATAAAAAGTGTTTTTGGCAATCAGTTAATTATTTAGTATGGTATTTTTCCATTTTTAAAACAAACTCTAAATAGAAAAAATATCATTAAATTTGAAGACTAGTAAAATGGCACACAAATATGTAACAAATGATGCAAAACCATCTCTACATACATATATTTATATATGTATGCATATTTTTCTCAATCAACTAAATTCTTCTAACATAACACTGACTTAATACTCCCCAAAAATATTGATTGTACCTTTAATAGTCACAAAAAAAAAAAAAAAAAAAAAAAAAAAAAAAAAAACTTTACATTCCACTCTCTGTACATGACAATCAAAACATCCAATATGAAATTGTTGATCATTAAAATAATGTTTATAAACAAATGAAAAGTTGAAATAAATTTTCAACATAAAATATGTATATACAAAACTTCCAATAATATCAAGTAATAAACAAAAATTTCATCAATTCATGCATGAACAAAGCGTCGATCATGGCTTCTTATTCTTGCAGAACGCCGCCTGCTACCTTTAGCCTCTCGGCACATTTGGCATACAAAGTGTTCTGGGATGTTATTGCTTCGAATAATGGCACAAGACATATGAAGCCAGGTTTGACAAACAGAGCATTCAATCATTGGGCGGTTAGCAAATGGCTTCATACAATAACAAGTAATCAAATTCCAGGAATCATTTTCTGATAAAAAAAGAAAAAAAAATACCTTTAATATGACTACATAAAAATAGATCAAAAGAACAATGCTTATATTTAGAAGAGGTGGAATTTCATTTTATAGAGATGGGCTTAAATTTGAATAGTTTGAAAAATATTGGTACATGTCAATGTGCCGTCTTTTTTAAAAACATCAAATTGATCTTAATAGTTTGCAATTGGATTTTTTAAATATTAGTTAAAAGAATATAGTATAATTTTTAAACTAAATATGTGTTTGAGGAAAATGTACTTACACCTCTTTTAAAGTAACTACATATCTAACTTTATTCACTATAAAAGTTTATATTAAAAAAATTTAAAAATTTTTGGAGGGAACTGTTTATAAAAAGATTACAACAAATGACATTTTTATACTTAACCATCTTTTTGTCAAAAATGAACTTCCACACCTTTCCAAGAAAACAGACCATATAAACATAAATTAAACTTCTGTCATTTACTAAAGATCCTTCAAACATAATTTGTATTTTCTGAATTTTACATTAGACCGCAAAAGTATAAGACCTGGAAATAATTTTATTTAAATATTTGTCCTACAGAATGTTTTATGAAGACAAAATAAAAATAAAGCTTGTTTCACTCATATCACTACAACTATTTAATATTAAATCTCAAGGCTAAAACCTAAAACCATTCATGTTAGCAGAATGATACAAACCCAGACTATCTGTTAGCAATCATCCTTTGAATCATATCGTTCAAAAGAATGTAAAAGCCAAGCCACACAAGCTAAAGCTAACGAGGACATTTAAACTATTTAATAACCAATGCACTCCAACGCACTATTTAGTACCAATTCATTTGGAAACTAATACTACTAATGTTGAAAATTATAATTATCTCAATGCAACTATGCATATACCCAAGTAGACATTTCAGTAATTATTTCCATTTTACTCAATTTTAAATCACAAGTAACAAATTTAAAAGGAACACAAATACAACAAATTTAACATGTCCTGTCAAAATGTACACATAAAAATATTTCAATTTAAATTTATCATTGATAATAGGACAGCTCTAAAGTAATAAATACTATAGTCAATATTTAGTGACTACAGGGATAAATAGACCTACTGCCTGAAACGGCTAAAACAAATTGCTACAAACATAAATATACCTAGATTCTGCTTCAAAAGTACACTAGCTATTAAACTATTTTTCAATTTTAAATGTTTAATAGGAGTAAACCAAAAACTAAAATCCATAAGAGAATTTAAATTCAAGCTTTCATTTTTGGTTAAATTTGATTTATAATCTATATGTGTGTAAGTTTGAATACTTCGCAAAACAAATGTTTATATATATAGTAACATAAATACAAACTTCTTATAAAACTACATTAGCATATAAGAAAATATACACACCTGTATCAGTATCACTATTTTTTATATCTTCACTGCTACTTTCATTATTAAAGCTACTATTACTTTCAGATGAGAAGCTGTCTGATGTTCCGTCAGAGCTACCAGAACAGTAATTACTGTCATTCATTTCCTAAACAAAATTTAAAATCTTATACTTTGTGAAAAAAAATCTGACACATAAAAATATAACCTTGAAAAGGAGAATATCAAAATAAAGAATGCTATATCACTTATTTTTCTTTCATATATCTCATACATTACCTAATATTACCCTTCCCCAGTAACTTAAAAGTCAAACTTTCAGTGAATGTTGAGTAGATCATAATGACTGAGGTTGCAGTACACTAAAACTTAAGAAACTTAATACAGTTTTTTATTGATAAAAATCTTAATATTGTTCTACAGCAACATTTAGGAATGAATTTTTAAACTGTGCCCAGTAATTTTAAAAATAACAAAGAATATATATATAAATTTGTACCTTCACCTTAATAATGACGGTTAAATACAAAAGTTGAGATGAATATTTACAAACTTGAGCATAAAACAGCCTTTGATGAATGCAGACCACATCATCTATTTTGACAAAATAAGATATCAATATACAAGCTAGAAATATTGACAACACCAACCAATTTTATCAGAAATGAAATGGGGAATTCAATAGAAAACAATATAACAAAAATAGCAAACGTATCAAAATAGTTTTAAAAGTCTAGCAAAGAAAGTTACAAAAAAAAAAAAAAAAAAAAAAAAAAAGTTTGAATTCAAAACCTCAAAAGCTTACTGAAAACACTGAATATACAAACTATAAACAATTCTTTCCACATTAAAAGAGAAGGGAGTAAAGAGGATTTGGATGCAGAATTATATCCTACTGAAATAAAGAACAAAAGATACAAAGAACCAGATATTACTAAAGAGAACCAAATATAATTTCCTAAGCTTTGGAATATATTTACCAGGAGGGAAATAAAGTTAGATATGAGGTTGAAAGTATAATGCATAAATATTGGCCTCAAATTTGTGTGCAAAAATATAGAAACAAATTCTGATATCCATTCTTAAAAAGAGCAAGAGGCAATTTTATATATAAACTGGGGCTAAATAAAAATATGAACTGAACAAGAAAAATCAAAATTATAGGTGGTCAATTATAATGCAAATCCTTGCCCTACAACAATTAAACTGATGAAAAAAATGAGTTTTATTTACATGAAAAGTTATGGCAGCATAAAGTAGTGAAATTCATTTCATTGTAATAAATATATTTTAAAATAAAACCATAATTAGCAAGGGATCATAAGCACTTGAAGATACAAATATACTGAAAAATTTAAAATAATAAACGTTCTTTTCCATTATATACACTTAATAAGGAAAAGGAAATTATGTAAAATGCTAAAATATACGCACTACATAAGTATTTTACATGCAATTAAATGTTATGAAAGTAGAAATTATTTTAAAACTAGATGAAAAACCAAAACTTTAAAGCTCAGTATTACTTATTAAAATTTGTATGGAGGAAAACAATATCAGATTCACAATTGTATTTTTTTATAAGTATATAATTGGGATATATCTCCAGATAACTAAAAATCAGAGAATAGACAAGAATGCTAATAATTTATAGAATAACAACTTTATTGGATGGAATTATTGAAAATATTTGTGTAATTTGAAAAAGGGTTGAAAGTTCCAAACAAAACCACATAAATGTGTAACTATATACATGGTAAAGTATGTAAATATGAATATTTAAAGCCTATATAAAGTAAAACAATTTATAAAAATTAAGATGAATTGTAGGTTTAAGATATAAACAAAGTTATGCAATTACTTCAATTTTCAAGAACGAAAAAGCTATATATAGAGAGAGCACATACAGACTGACTTTTTTGAATTTGCATTAGTTTTATATAAATTATAGAACATAATTAATATATTGCCTAAATGTTCTAAGCATTCCTCATTGAAGAAAGTTTACCAATACGACAAAAGCACCAATAAAAATTTAATCAAAATCTGTCAACCAATTTTGATTTTTAACTTACATCTCTATGCTAGATTAAATATCTTATTTTTATAAATACTTTTACAACTGCAGGTTCCTAACAAAAATGTTATGTCTGAGGGCAGAATTTGCCAAAGTATAATGCATTTACTTAATTTCCACTTCAAAACTAAGTTTAACTATTGGTCAATATTATGTCCATTCACTGGGTTTTCTGTTTATTTTATACCTTTTTAAAAATTATTTATTATTCCAGATATATTTTTGTACTGCACAAGTTTCCACTTTTTTTTTTTTTTTTTTTTTTTTTTTGTAAAAGGATCATTTAAAACTATTCTACTTACACTTCCTTTATAAAATTTGCGTGTTAAACACACACAAATTTAATTTGCTATTATAAACAATTTGTATGCTTTATACCAAACATAAGCAGTGTATTTGGAAGAAAATTCCTTATAAAAAAGCAAACAAGCTTTTTTTCACGTGTGGAAATAAAAGCATGTATTTTCACAGTAAATTTAATATAAAATAGTATAAAGAATTTTTAGTCAGTATGTACAGATACAAAACAAAATGAAAATAAATACATTTAGAAATTTTCTTATCTAAAATTTATAAAATTTTATTTCTAATATTACCCTTTTTTTTCCTTCAGAATAGCAGCAACTGAATAAGATATGAAATATTTCAAAAAGTACAAGATTATTTACAAATATTGAAAGGTGATGGCTACACATTCCATGAACAGCTACCATTAGAAGCTCTGAGGGCAGTCAGGGCTCCATGGAATCAGAAAAGCTGCTGTTTAATATAATTTGAAAGTTATTATTTAGTTTCCACAACAAAGGAAATAATGCATGTTAACTCTGTACAGCAATACTAAAAATTTAACTTCATATACTCTTACCAAAATTAATAAATTTAACTTACCAGTAGTTTGACAAACTAATGATTATTTTTTTAAACATGCTAAACATTAACATATAAGTTATATTCTTAGTGTATTTCGATACCTGAAAATATGCAGACTATGTTTCAAACTAAATAAGTTTTCAGACCAAACAATTGCAGAGTTCAGAATGCAAGATATGTATTAAGGTAAAAAATATAATATATGAAAGTATATAATTATCCAGATATATAATTTATAAAGACAATCAGGTTTTACAATAGAACAGTGCAGCTTTACATAGGGCACTAATTCTTTTTTTGTTAATAACCAGTGATTCACAAAGTAAAAATAGATTAAGAAATTATACAATACACTGGTATCAAAAATGCACCTATGCAAGAAAAAAAATTAATACAGAATTTTTTTTAAATAAAAGCTTACTTCTTTGTATGGTTTATATTTTTCATATGTTAATATCAAATCACAAAAAAGGAGAAGCTGATTTGTAGTTCTTTGCTCTCTTTTTGAAGATGGCTCATCCTACAAAATTAAAATAGTTTTTTAAAAACATTTAAAAATTAAGAATTGACAGAATATCAAATATTTACAAAACTATTACTTACATGGTTATCCTGCCACTTGGTTTTTCGGTCTAAAAAAGAAAGGCAGAGTTTAAAATAAATACTAACAATAGAATATTAAAAACAAAAACTCACGAAGTATTTCCTTAATAATTATAAGGTTAGATATCACTAAGAAGACTTAAGACTAATTAACATTTTGGTAATAAGAAAAGTAACAGGTTTAGTTTATGGCACTACAGTTCACTATTGTGCTATATGAGACCAGAACCTACCACTTTCAAACAAGCCAATTTCAAACATCCATGCTAGCTTAATAATTTTAACTCATGAACTCTGGTACCATAGAACATCTTTCCCATTCAGTATTTAATATTAGGATATATGATTCAAGTAACTTTAGTCTTGATTATCCATTAAATTTAATTGATAACATACTATGGTAATTTCAAAGACAAAAGTGTTAATTTCATTTTAAAAACCTAAAAATTGGTCCTTAAGGTAAAATTAGAGTCTTGGATGGCGGCCATGTTTGCTTGGTAGCTTGGCAAAAACATGGGAGAACATGCTGTAATCCAAATGCTAGGTAGTTTGCATTATATTATAAAACAATTAATCTTATAAAACATACACAGATGCACTTTCAAATAACATTTACATAATCAAAATATTAATTATAATAAATAAAACACATTTGAAATATCTGTTTTAAAAATTTATTTAAAAACTGAATTAAAATTGTCAGACTGACATTGTAAAGAACATTCAAATAAAGATGAATCAATTCTACCTGTTAGATATCTGAACTTATGAAATTAAAATACATACAAACTACTCAGATACTTTTGTTATGGGAAAATATTCTAAAAATTATATTAGTTTCAATTTTAGACATATAACACAGACTAGGTAGCATACACATTCTACAACATTAATAAACTTTATACGAAATGTACAGTTATCTAACCATTTTTTAAAACAACTAAAATTTCTTTTAAACAAAAAAAAGGTATTTTTCTCTTTAGTTAAAAGTAGATGTACAAACTTAACAATGACTGATTTTACAATTTTATCAGAGATTACTAAATACCTGTTATAACAACTTTATCATATATAATCATTACTATTATATATAATTAGCAATAATAATTATCGCATTTACAATACTTTTGAAATCACTGCTTTATTACAAAAACGATTTTGGAGAAATCTTTACAAAACTTTAAATTTAAAGTAGCATTTCAACTTTAGATCTAGATGAATAAACGTAAGTTTGGCAATAAACTAATGAATAATGTATGCAAATATTTTAATAAAACTTCAGATTACATCGGAATTCTACGAGTGCCGAAAACAAAATACTAGAATCTTTTAAAATATTATACCTTACAAGATGGCTTCCGACTCCGAAATTCTAAATAACCACTTATTGAATTACAACGGACAGTGCGAGAGGCAGTAGAAAAGATCAGATGAAAAATTTTTACTGACGTTTGCTATTTATTACTCTTGAGTCACTGTTCTTCATAAGATATCAAATGAAGTAATTCTTAATATTCGTGGAAATTTAAATTTATAGCAGAAAACAATCGTACGTAAGAGAAAACGAAAAAACTGTAACTTGAATCTTTCAATGTGTACGATGAAGTAAAGTAAACTGCCAGTTAATTCAACAGAACTAGTAATTAACAATTACAAAAGTGTCGCATACGAAGATTAGACATTTAAAAAAAAACGTGTAAGAAGTAATTAAACTTCTCTTTGAATTTAGGGAAGTTCAACTATTTTAAAGCTTTTAGTTATTATGGGTATTATTCGCAATATTATAAAGATTTTCAAAAGCCATCAATATTGATATTTCTAGTAAATTCAGGCACAAATATTGAACAGAGTGAATCAGGGCTTCTTTAAGCATATATATAAATCAAAAATACTTACTCTTTCTGAAAAATTCGCTCATGTTGGTATGACGCCTGGGGTCAAACATAAACTGACAGTTGTTACCTATTTACAGAATAAAGTGAAAAAAACTATTTTGCGATAATGGACAAAACTACAGAATACCCTGAAAATATTTCAGTAAATACAGGTATGAAATTATAAAACTGCAAGAACACTCAAATAGAAACTAAATTAACTTCGACTCAAAAAAACCATAACACTACATCCAACATCAAGCTCAAGCTACGAGAGAAGAGAGAAGTAAAAATTGCTTCGACTTTCTTGAAAAACTAAGAACGATTGCCAGATTCGCATATCGAAGTCAACGAGTTTAAAATTCAAAAATGGCTATTTTAATTTTTGTTAATACTATAAAACGCACACAATAATTTAATTCTATTATTAAAAGTTGTTCAGAAATCATTTAAATAAAATTTTGGAAAACAATTTTATTTTTATTTTTAAAACGTGAGTTTTGTTTGTGACTTTCACGGCGACAATGAAACGAAAGCAAACAGTTGTTTTATACGGAAGTGTGTTTATTATAGCTGAGATTTGTTTTAAATGCATGTTAACTCAGTTATAAATAATAATATATTATTATAAATTAAGTAGACAAAAATTAGGTTATTTCTTTGTTGTCTTTCAATAGTTTTACTGTAAGGAAATGCATACATTAATTTAATTAATATTTTGAATGTAAGTTTTCAAAATGTGTGACGATAAACCGCATTTATTTTCTAATGACGATAAACCACATTTTATTTCTGCTGACGATAAATCTCCCTTATTATCTGTTGACGACAAACCTCATTTATTTTCTGCTGACAATAAACCGCATTTATTTGCTGCTGATAGCTCAAAGAAGTCCGACACTCCAGAGTTTATTATGCCTGAAAATATTCGCAAAAGAAGATCCATTACTGTGAAAGAAAAATTAGATATATTGAGCATGGTTGATAGTGGTCATAAACTGTCAGCTGTTGCTCGAGAGTTTGGGATATCTTCGTCAACAGCTAGTACAATAGTAAAAGAACGGTACAAAATAAAGTTATTGTCTGATCACTATAACATAGATCCAGAGAGAAAGCGAATGAGATTAGGCATATACCGGGATGTAGATGAAGCTGTGCACCTTTGGTTTCGACAAATGCGAATGAAAAACATTCCTATAAATGGCCCAATGCTACAACAAAAAGCTCGAGAGTTTGCTATTCAGCTTGGGCACCTAAATTTCGAGGGCAGTAGTGGCTGGCTATTCAGGTTTAGGGAAAGACATGGTTTGACTCAAAAAGCTATGAGAGTCAATGAAGACAACAATGCTGTCAGTTATTCTGGCGTAGGTATGACAGATGATGAGATTGTTACGAGTGTCTGCCAGAATACAGTCCATTCTCTTAATTTCTGTGATAATAAAATCAATATTAAAAAAGAGAAAGAAGATGGTAGAACTCTCAATAACTCATTGAATCTTGAAGTACCAGAAAATTATTTGGTTCCTGAAGTTGAACTCACACCTTATGAACCTACTATTAGTTTACATGAAGCTGTCATTTTTACAGAAAAATTAACAGCTTTTTTAAAAGGTCATGATGTTCCATCTGATATTCTGAAATCAATGAATACTGTTACCAATTTTATAGATCATGACTTAAGAAATCAGTTGAAACAAAGGAAAATTACAGATTACTTTAAACCGTAACATATACCACATTTAATTTTGTGTACTTTGTTTTTTATCATTATAAAATCATTATGCTGGTCATAAATTATAATTTTGTTTGTAGGAAAGAACTAGATTATTAATAGTTAAAGATAGTTTATATAAAAATTTTATATGCTATTTAAGCTTGGAGTTCTTATTAGGTAATACAACATACCATACAAGTATAGTTTATATTAACATAAAATCAACAATTATTAAAATAAATGTTAATTAGTACAATTGTTATGTATTTGTCTTTGTAAGGGTTCACATAAAGGGAAGACACATCTAATTTAAATAAGAGGCAGAGAGCTTTTGTTATATAGTACTTTTATGAATATGTAGTTTTATTTTGAAGTATACTATGATTAATCTGGAACAGTTGGTATATATCAGAATTCCAATTTTATGCAATTTGTATTCTTTAGCTGGAATAATTTTATTCATTGTATACTTAAATTGTTATAACTTCTCATTCTGTAGCAATGTCAACAACTTTACAAGTAAACTATGAGTGTTGAAAGGGTGTTTTGAATACTTAATATAAACAGATAATTTTTTTTTTGATCGTTGGTCTTTTTTTCTATTTAATAAAAATAATTTTTTACTGTTATCTTTTATCATATTTAAGCTTTTATCAGTAGATTTTGCAATTTTTAATGTTTCTTTTATCATATTTGTGCATTATATCATGGGCAAAACTTTTATATATGGATGTCTAAAGCTTTTTTTAGTTTAATTTTTAATTTTTTTGCTCATATATCTGTTGTCAAGCTTGAGTAATATATAATTTTTGACTTTTTTAGATATTTAAGGTATTTATAATTGAACAGTTTCTTAAAATTTTTACTGTAGGAATTGCATAGTTTATTATATATTCAAAATTATTTTGTAATCATACTTTATAAGGTCATTTCAGGGAAAGAAAAGGATATTCAAATTAATTTTTTGATTATTTGAGGGTGTGACTGAATATTAATTTAAAGTTTTAAATCTTTGGTTAGAAGTCGTTAAACATTATCTTTTAAATGGATTTATAACAATATATAAGAAATATACATATGATGTATATAAATATTTAAGCTTTAAAACTATAAGTTTAAACTAGCTGAAAACAATAAAATATATACTTAGTGTGTATTAATTATAGTAAAAAATAAACAAAAGCTGATTTTAAAAAATTAAATAATTTTTACAAAATTATTTTATTTAGTAGATTAAAGAAAAAAAAATCCTTTGAAAGAAATAACTGATACTTGTATTAATGCAGATCGAAACCTTTGACACCATACACACACAATTTACTCCTATCTTATACACTGTTTACCAATAAGCATTTGGACACCTGTGATAGAAAAGAAAAACTAACTTTATTCAAAATCAATAGTTGGTAGAGCCTCCATGAGAGGCAATTACAGCATGAACCCTCCAACGCATACTTTCCATAAGTCTTTGTATTACTGTTAGTGGTATTGTCTTCCACTCGGCTTGGAGTAGACATACAAGTTTCTTCACTGATTTTGGACGGGTAGTGCACCCTTTAATTTGGTGATCCAACTTGTCCCAGATGTTCTCGTTAGGGTTCAGGTCTGGGCTCTGGGAAGGCCAGTCCATTCGATGAACCCCATTGGCACCATACCAAGCCTTAGTTAACCTCGAAACATGACAACTGGCATTGTCGTCTTGAAAGTAACAGGGGTCCAACCCGTAAAACTGCCACAACGTAGGAAGCCCATTGTCATCCAAAATAGTGCAGTAGGCATCAGTGTGGAGCTTACCATCAATGGGGACCAAGGGTCCCAGTCCATACCAGGAGAAACACCCCCAGACCATAATTCCACCTCTGCCAAACTTGACTGTTGGCACAATGCATTCTGGCAGGAGACGTTCTCCAGGCAGACGCCAGACCCAGACCCTGCCATCCGAACGGTAAAGGGTGAACCTTGATTCGTCGCTCCAAAGAACCCGTTTCCACTGATCTACAGTCCAATTTCAATGTGCTTTGCACCACATTAACCTAGCAGCGTGGTTGGACTTTGTGATCAAAGGCTTATGGGCAGCAGCACAACCATGAAAACCAAGCAGATGTGCTTCCCTATGGATGGTATTCATTGAAACAATTATCCCAGATGTCTGTTGAAACTCCTTTTGGATGAGGGCCATCGGTTGGGTGCTGTTTGTCCGAGTGTCTCTGGACAGCACTCGTCGGTATTTATCTCCCAGTTTCACTTGTCTGCCGACTCAGGGCACATTTCGACAATCACCTTTCACTTCTTAATCCCATAGGCCACTGTCGATTTTGGGTACTTCAGATCGCTAGATATGTCCCTTAAGGATCGGCCACATTTGTGATACCCGATCCTCGAAATCAGCGAGCTCCGAATTGCATGGCATCTTGCATGCAACTAATGCCGATGCTGTTTCCTACACCATGTATACCGGCGGAAGCCATGACATACCTCAGGACCCCAGATATCATCATTTGCATAGATATCCAAATACTTATTGTTGGACAGTGTATTGTAAAAAATGTAGCTGCTCATTATATATTATACTTTTTCCTAATTCTCATTTATATCAAACAAGTTTATCAAAACTAATGATAAATGTATGTTATTTTTAAGACTTTTTTCCAATGTAGCGGTATTTTGTCTTTATTAACATTGATTGCTACAATAATACAGATTATTTTATTATGTGAGCACATGTACGTGATCCCACCAATACATTCAAGTGTTATTTGGGAATTTAACCTAAGCCCATCGGGTAGAAGCACAGTACACTAACCACTCTACAGTCTGGATGGCGTTATTTTTAAGATAATTTATATTAATAGGATTTGTGAAGTGAACAGAAATTGCATTAGTAAATTTATAAACAATCACAAAATTAAAAGTGGAAATGTTAAAGTTATCATGTTTATCTGTAATATGCATCAAGTGTTTCAGTTTATATTCGAGTAGTTTTAAGGTGTTGATAAAATTTACTTTGTATGATTACACTGATGAAAATTCATATTGTTATGTATAGTTTTTTAACTTGTAAACAAGATTTCCAAACAAGATTTCCATCTTGTTTGGAAATGAAATAAAAATAAACAAAAATAGCAAAACTGAAGTAATTTTGATGTTTTTTGGTACCAAGAAAAAATTTCATGCCAAAACTCTATAAACAGTATATATTCATAATTGTTAAATTAATGTGACCATACATACATATATGCACACACAACAGTATTCCATCTTTTTTAAGATACTCTGCCATACAAATGCTTATTGTGAAATAGCAGTAAAATAGTACAATATTTATTACATGAATTACTAATGCTGATAACATAAACGATACACGGCAGGTACTTACTGTGTTCTGCAAAAAATCTCAAGAATAAATATTGTACTCCTTGACTGATTATAAGAATTTTTGTCTGCAGACCATCAATAGTTGATCTAATAGGTTACATAGGGATATCTGAAAATTACTATTAGTACAAGAGAAAAAAAAACTCTGCAGATTATATCCTAATGTATTACTATATAAGAGTGGTAGAAAATAGCTTGTACAATGGTATTTAATTGTTGTACTTCAATTACTTTATTAATTACTATGCTTAACTTTGATATTAATCAAAGGTTTAAAAAAACACTTGATTTATTTTATTTATACTGTTAATTTATAATAGGTAAGAACAGAATACACAATGTATTACTATGATTATTTTTATACAAGAAAGTTAGTGATGCCCATGTCGTTTAAATGCACTTGATTTCTTTCTTTTTTTTTTTTTCTCAACTTGAAATCACAGGAGCATGAAAGCAGCTTGTAGGACTCAAAATGTCAAAACCATTTTTTTTAATTACACTAATTAGAAAGGGAAAATGTGTTTATTACTGTATTTAAATAAATAAAAGTATAAAAATCTTAATAATTATAAGATTTGATCTAGTGTGTGCTTATGCATTTTGAATGAATTTACAGAACTAGTATTGTAAATATATCATATAAGCATTACTAATTTTTTTTTTTTCAGATTTAGGTTTTTAGATATACCTAGTTTAAAGTTAAATAACAGTGAATTATGGATTTAAAACACAATATTGGAATCATAATAAAAATGCTAAGCAATTTTCTTTAATGGAGTACTTGTATGTATAAAATAGGTATATTGCATTTAAAAAAAATCTGAAAAATTCAGTGGGAGATATTAATTTTTTTTATATTAAGAAAGTTTTAGACACAGTCAATAAAATCGGTATAAATATGTATTTATCAACATGTTTTGTAATAATTTAATATACTTAATATAAAATATTACTTTTATTAATTAAATTTTTTCTAATCAAATTCCTATTCTTTATCATTATATGAGTAGTACATTTAACAAGTTTCTGTTTTCTTTCACATTCTACAAAATATCTTATTAGATTAATATTTATATGTTATAGTAATTTTTTGTTAAAGTAGTTTCTGAAATCTGTTACTAAAATCTATAGTCTGATTTATAACTAGTTACTTTATTACAGTATTGTTCCTTTCTATTTTAAAAATTTAATTTTGTAGTAACATGGGGAAACTTGTCTGTTAAGCATTTGTCCATATAATACTATGGAATTTGTTGACCATTTTATTATGGAAGTACAATATAAGTGGCCAACACTACTTCTTAGAACAACACAAACAAACAAAGGGAGCCCTTGTAATTTAGTTGCAGGAACCAAACAGAAGATTACCAGGCTTTGCCTGCCACCTCTAGAGGTCATTTGGGAACTTAGAGGGTGTTTCATACATGAATCTATATTACCTGCCACAGTGCCATTAATGGACATGGCATATATTTGCTGGCTTGAGCTTTGAACCTATAACCCTCCAATTACTAGATCACTGTATTTAAAAGAACCTTAAATAAAAGTATATGCTTATTGTATTTTTACAAAATTCATGTAGATATTTCTGAATTTCAAGATTATAAAGTTTTATAGGATGCTAATTCAATTGATAGTGTCTTAAAATTTACAAGATGTACCTTAGTGATGAAAAATTTAAGATATTTAGGAGAAAATTGTAGTAATTGAAACAAGTTGAAAATTTTCAGTTGTTTTACATTTTTTTGGAAAAAAAATAGCAATCAATGAAATAAAGAATGATACTAGTAAATTTAGTTATTTTTATTTAAATATGCAAATTATACATAATTTTATTGTGCAATTTCTGAAAATGGTTTTTAAGTAAATACCTATAGTCTGCAAAGAAATTTATGGAAATATATTTATTAAAAATAATTATGAAAGCAAAACAATTTAAATTCTTTGATGCAAATGTGCTAATTCTAAACAAAAATTGTCTCGGTTTAAAATAAGATTTGGGCTCATTATACTAATACTATAAAAACTATGAGGTTAAATAAAATAATAAAGGTTTAAACTAAAAGTTTTAATAAAATAAGGGCTCCATACTTTTAAAAAGTTTTAATTGGTAAAATGTAACAAAACATGAGTTTAAAACCAAGTGAATTTTTTCAGAATATATACACAGTCAGTTGGGTATAGAATAAAAGTCTGGAGAAAAATATTGAATATACTTGAGTAAATATTTTCTTTTTTACTTATTAAAGTATGATTAAAATGAGATCATGTGTTATAAAATTTGTCATCAGTTAAGGCTTGATCTTCAGTGGTAAATTTGGTACATGTACTCAGGCATCTACTTTAAGTGATGATTAAGCATAATAAATTATGCTTATATAGTTTCTTTTTGTTCCGGGAGTATTATTACAATGGAAATGTGTATGTAAACTACTTTAAAAAATATATTTTCTTATTTTGCTCAAACTTATAGTGTATAATACCTAGATTCATGGAAACTTCCTTTCATTAAATATTTTCTAATATAGAACGCTAAATTTAATGATTAAAATGTTGTTAACTTTACACTAATCTTCAAAGAATATTGCTGCAATTCTGCCACAACACCAGAGGCGCCCAATTTTCAATTTTTGCACAGGACTCCCATTATAACTAACTTCAATTAAAATTTTCATTCCTGAATTTGCATACATATTTACAGCTGACAGGTTTATTTTCTGCAATTTTATGGTGTAATTATATATAACTGGATTTAATTTTTTCCAAGAAATGCAGTGTGTTTTCATTATCTTAAACAGATTTAATGCAACTGTCCAGACATTTCTTCTCTGACTTTACAGTCTGGAATGGACCTGCCACCTAATCTTTATTCAATTCAGATGGCTCTATCATTAGTCTTCTTTTACAAACTAGTTATTCTCATGCATTTTAGATCATTTGAAGATTCATACAACCATAATTACTTAGAGCTTTCTCTAGATTTGTTACACGTGGGTTTCCAATAAAATACTTTGCATTTTACCTATCAGCTTGTCTCTATATGGGGCTGAGAGCCAAGGTAAATGTTGCGCCTAAATATATTTTGCTATGTCTTTATATGTTATGATCACTTTTACTTCCCCCTCAGTTCTTATTCTCCATTACTACATGTTGTCTTCAAGCTGGGAAAATCTGAAAGTGTTAGGGATATTCAACATTCTAGAATATTCAGAAAGATATGTTTTTTAAAAATTAAATACAAAAAATAACGCAATTTCGCTTTTTTTCCACGTTGTACTACTGATAAATTCATATAGCAAATGAAGATACGTGTACAAACATGTTGCATCACAAATCTCCTGTACCCATTGTACGCAGGTCTTTAATTTTGCTATCGTATTTGTGTACAAACAAACATGTCCTAAAAAGAATTTTCTGGTGTAGACTCTACTCGGTAAGTCAGACATTCCCACTCGATCGCTCTCGCTTGAACTTCATGTTCAATTACTGAGGTTTATCTTTTTAGTATGCAGTTTTCCTTCCGTTTTCCAGATTTAGGGAGAATTTTCCTCCTTAAATTAAAAAAAAATATATATATATCATAAAATATAACATCTATCCCCCCCACCTTTTCCATCTCAAATATCCTGAAGCAATAAGAATATATACCAAGTTTAGACTAAAAGTAGGTGAAGGTCTCAAAATCCATGTAAAAAAGTTTGAAATTTTCACTGGCTGACGTCAACGCTCCCAATAACTCATGCACTTCGCAGTTTGGAGAGGAGTACTTTTTTAAAACTGCTGAAGTAACCAAGAAATTAAGATTTAGTAACTTGAAATCCCGGATGAGATCATACAACCGTAGCTGAGTAATAAAATGAGGTTGTTGATGAACTGAATCAACTGCGTATTTTTCATCATCAGTTGACGTTGATGGTCCTGGCTGTGACTCAAAATCTTCCAAAACCAGTATGAGTTTTAGGTGGCATCAAGATTGACAAGGATCCGTTGTTAGAAACTGGTCTTAAAAATGAAGGGACATTTAGATATCAACTTATGTGCTCTTCTTCTAATGAACTTGATGGTGGAAGTCATACAAAAGTAACAATATGTGACAGCGAGGTTTGTGCCAAGCATAGGCACAGCAAATAGCCTTGATTACTACTCATAGTGTCTACCGTTATTACGTCTGATATTATCAAACGCAGTATAGATGACACTGACCACAAAGTTTCTTCCATGATTATCAATGAGCCTGATGCCAGCATTCCAAAATCGTGTTCTTCCGACAGAAAAAAAAAAAAAAACGTGGGGGAATACTGATAGTTTCTTTGCTAAAAGGCAGCAGCAGAACGTCTTGGGTATCTTTCGTAGATACCTATCTGCTGAAAATCTGATTGCTTTTAGTAAAGCAATATCGCATGCAAGAAAAATGAGATGTTCTCAGAAAGTCCTTGATGAACTACGTATCCAGAATTACTACTTCTACTTCCAGTAAGCAGCTATAGGTAAAAGCTAAATGAGCAATGGGGATATACAATAACATTGTAATATCTTACATTTCCTACAACAGGTACATCATTTCTGATAAAGAAATAGCAAATACTATCAATAAAGCTTTTGCTTCTGTTTCTAGCAGTTTATCACATTCAAATGACTTTTTATCACATAAGACTTGCTCTGAACATCAATCTTTAAACACCAAAACCTCAATAAATTTTACCTTTTTTATATGGTTCTTTTAATATTCATAAGACAGTCTCCTCCTCCTTATGTTCTTTGAAACATACCTCTCTTGATCCTGATAATATACTCCACCTTCCTCACAGTTTCCTTTTAAACCTTCTCTACCAGCAAAATAGGATTTGGGAAGAACAGATCTGTTCTTCCCAAATCCAGATTGGCAATTGGCTTGTTTCCAAGGGTCACCAACGGGCCTGCCTGTAGGACGTGCACCTTTAACATCAAAAATGCCTGAATGGAATCGACGAAACCAAACTTGAAAGTAATTAGCTGTTACAGTATCGGCACCATAAACACCATTCACAATTTCAGCCGCCTGGCTTGCATTTTTGCCTGTATCAAAGAAAAACTGTGAAATGTACTGAATTTTTCCTTTGTTGACTTCCATTTTTAACACTCTGTAACTCACAAGTGAATGGAGCAAACAAAAAACAGTAAAAAAATTTTTTAGTGTGAAATGTCACCTTGACAACGAGCATAAATTTGAAGTTGTTTGATCGATACTTTACGAGATATCGATCACTACAGCCATCTACCGAAAAAAAATAATGGATTTCTTTTTCCCCAACCTAATATATCTTCACTGATGGCTCAAAATCTCAAGATATGCTGGTTTTTGCCTATTAGAGTGACTCTGACACTTGTAGCTACAATCTTCATCCTTTTTGTTCCATCTTTACAGATGAACAAATTGCTGTAAATAAAAACTGTAAAATAAATATCTTCTAGCTATGAAAAAAACTTTGTAATTAATTCAGACTCTATGAGTGTTTTGAAAAATCTTAAATCCATCTAGTACACATAGGAATGTTTCTCTCATTATAAAATTGTGGAATAAACACATCATGTTGTAATTCTTAGTAATGAGAAAGTTGATGTTTTAGACAGACAGGTAAACACCTCTTACACTGGTCCTCTGCTCTACAGCAACATTAGAAAAGCCCTCTCCCTAATCACAAATGATTGTTAGAATTCTGAATGTAGTATGGAAACAGAACAAACTTAATTTCATTAAACCATTGATCATGGACAATCTCTTCCAAATCTCAAAATGGATGTTATTTTAACACATCTTTGTAGTAATGATCATAGACTCAATAAATATTAACTCTTGGCAAAACCTACTCCACAATGTTTTCAATGTCATACTCCTCTAACCCATTATATTTTAGCTTTTAGTAAGGTTTTTACAAGTTTTCATAATATATTAAAACTTTTCATCCAAAATTGAACAAAATTTTGGGTAAAAGACCTCACCCAAACCTGTTTGATTTCCTAAAGTGTACAGTTTTAACTTCTTTATAAAAATACTAATATATAAATTTAAAAAAATCTTTATATTAATGACAATCCTTACCTTGCTTTTACATGTAATTTTCATTTTAACTTTATTATTTTTACCCTCTACTATTGCTGCATTATATACTATGGTTTTAATCTTTTGCTCTTTTGTTTGGCACATCATACCCTTACTTGGATCTTGCACCATTAAACTTCAATCAATCATGTTTTTTGTAAAACTGTTCAATGCATGTTTTGATATTTTGGTAAGTAGGTATTTTAGTTTAATTTGAAATGTAACATGGATTTTTACATTATTTATTAAAAATTTCTTCTTTATGGTATTACACAGATTTATTTTTTAAGTTATTCTATATGTTCCTTTTAAGCTCTACTATGATTTTGTATTCTATACATATAAAATCTTTTGTATATGTATATGTATGCATGTCTGCTATGCATTTCTAAATGACTGGATCAATCTTCAAAGCATTTTGCACAATGATTCAGGCCAAGTTCTGGTCAACCCTGGGAAGGTCTTAGGCAGGTCAAATTATTTGGAGATAAATACATATGAAGATAGATTGCTATTTTAAATCTAAATTGAATTTGGTGGCTATATTTTGTCACAATTTAGTATATTTTCCTGTTATATAAATAAAATATTTAAAGTAACTTAATTTATCTGACAGCATTTATTATCACATTATCATTTAAGAATTGAAGGCAGTGAGATTCACCATTTTCTACATTTTGAATTTTACACATTTCAATAATAAGAAAATTAGAACTAAAAAGCTTTATTTGAAATCGTGGTTTGAGTTATCAACATCTCCACATACCTATTTACAGAAAACGCATAGAAGCTCTCACACCAAAAATACATATAGGTATGTTACTAGTATTTAAACTAATTACAGTAACCAAAGAATCCCCCCCCCCAAAGAAAAAAGCAAAGCAACTTTCAGAAACAAAAAATGGTTTATTCTATGTAATTTTAAAATTATTCATGTGATATATATAATTCTTATATTACAATATAGTACAAAAGCAGATTTAATACATTATATCAGCTCTGTATTTCCAGGAGTGCCATGTTTCTGAGCGCTGCATATTGAGCAAGTTTCCTAAAAAGTAAAAATTATAAATTAAGAAGTTAATAAAATTTTTTTAATATATATCTATTAATAATGGCCATTTGCTCGTACATTGCAACAGAATTTACTAACCATTTTATTACAGGAGCACCATATAGGTGGTCAATATTACTCCATAAGACAACACAAAGTGAGTCTTAATAATTTAGAAGCTGAGACCAAGAGCAGTAGAACTCCAGATTTGGCCTGCCACCTTCAGAGGTATCATTTAAAATCTTATGATGCACAGTGGCTACAACCCTATTTTAAGTATCTTGAGCTGCCATTAATGAACATTGTGGATCCTTGAACATCTCGAGCACTGACCCCCCAACCCTTCAGTTACGAGATTGCTGTCTTTGCCACCTGAGCTAATGCTGCTCAAAATTTTAATATAACTATTCAGATTTTAGTAGAAGCACTAAAGAATTTTTTTTTTCAAAGTTCATATTATTAATGCAGAAAGCATAAAGGAAAGAAAAATCTTATTAATCAAAATCCTACAATTCTTACCAATTTCTGCATTGTAACACAATCTTCATGGAAAGCATGCCTACAGTTGAAAATTATAATGTCACCACCTATTCTGGAATCTAAAAGGGTGAGGAGCAGAGAAAAATAAGAAAAAAATAGTTAAAGTTGCAGTTACAGAACACTAAAACAGGCATAGACTTAATAATTTATTTAGCTAAACTTTTTCCAAATAATACATAGTTTAAACAGGCTTGCAACTGCTGAAGTACTTTCAAAAAGGTGAGAAAAGTGACAAATAATACAGAATAAGTGACTAAAAAGTGACTAAACATTGAAAAAAAGCGATTTTTTTTCTCCTCTTGATTGCACATGCTATTATTAAAATTTTTCTATTTATTTTAAATCTAAATCAAATGATTCATGCAAGACATGATTTTTGCGTCACATACAAAAAAGGTTAAAAATTTTGTTTAACACAACTCAACATTGCTTTCTATTCAAGAAAATCTATAAATTAGATTTGAATAAATACAATACATTAATTTTATAATCACAATTTTCTGCATATATTAATGATGTTTTGAAATATGTACATACCTAGATTAGAGTATCTAAACAAATATTGTGAAGAAAAAGAGAAATGTGTGCTTTGACGTAAATTATTTTGATGTATTAAATTTACATTTCAGTACAAATGTAGATTTCAGGAACTTCTTTGCGACTTTTTAAATCACTAAATTCTGGAAACCATATGACTAATTACATTTTAATAAGAAAAATAAGATTAGGCATCACATGTTTGGTCTTTTATTAAAATATTTTGTTATTAATTCAGATTTTCTTTTTTCAACAACAGACTTTTTTCTGTGATACACCATGAGAAAAGTGACTAAAAGTGACTGTATACTTAAAAAAGTGACTAAAGATGATCAATTTTAAAAAAAGTGACGGAATTGCAAGACTGTTTAAAGAACTGTTCTGCAATAGAAAATAACCAGGCATAGGAATATAAAATAATATTTCAAAACACAATTTATACTATTGTCAAAATATCAATGTGTTATCAGTGAACTCAAAATTAATACACAGGAAGATATGTTTTATCAAAAGCTACAAATTTTGAAACAATGTATATGTATGTACACATATGCATGTTTTATACACAGATAATCTTACCATTTGTGAATAATTTTCTTTCACATAATGGGCAAATTTGATCTTCTGTAATGAAAAAAAGAAAAAAGGTATTAAAAACAGCATTAAAAAAACCAAAGAACTTTCCAGATAAAATGAAAATTGAAATTAAGCTAAAAATAGTTATACACACACACACAGGTGTAACCAGAAAAAATCACTCTTTATTAATCACAAAAGATTAAGCCCTATATATTTAATTACGAAGGCTTACTCGACAATGCAAGTAGCCCTACTATGCAAGAACCTACCCTATATATTACACATACAAGGAAACTATCAACTTTTGTTTTTAAACATTGCACTGATACCTCATGTACATTGTAACAGTAAAATAATCTTTTGAGCAATAAGAATTTTTCTAGAAAGTTGGTAATACTGTGTTGCAGAAGGAATCAAATGAGTTTCAAAGTTTTACGATAAGAGAAACATTGACACATAAGACCTCGTAACAACCTTATATTATACTAGTAAAAAAAATTGCGTAAAAGAAGGTAAAATTATAGAATATTCAATTTTCATATATGGTTAATTTTGTACAATATCCAAGAAACCTGGATAGAAAAAAATCAATGAAAAGTTATTTAACAAAGAAAATGATATTATAAAATGACATCAGAGTTATTTTTATTAATAATATTACTTATTTAATTTAAAATAATTAGAATTGATTTTTTTATTGCACTACATTTATTATTGCACATTTAAAAAAAAATTAGAATCAAATGTTTGTTTTAAATATGATTACTTCCTGTTTAGAAAAATATGGAAAATTTTCAAAAATCTGGTATTGCTTGGTTAAACTTGGAGAGTTGGCAGGACATTGTCACCAATATTCAAGTAAGTTAACACATTTTCATTAAATATGTTTTATAAAACAATTTTTAATGTTATATTGTTTTAAAAGGATACAATGCCACATCATTTATTTTTAAAATAATTTTATTAAAAATTATGGTTGTATTGCATTATAACAATAAAACAAAGTTACATGTTCACAAATAAAAATTCTTAAACTTCATGCTTATCAAAATTTCAATTTTTAAAATTTTATCTACTTTTTAAATTTTAATATTTTGCTCAAGTTTTTTAAACACTTATTCAAACATATTACACAAGATTAAGCATGAATTTGCATTAAGATACATGATATTAAATTTCATAAAATATTTTACTAAATTATATATTTTTTAGCTAAAAATAGTAAATTTATAACTTGTTTAAATAACAAGAAGAAAAATTACTTTTTTTGGAATGACTGAAAGACACAAAGAAAAACCATACCACTGACTAATATTCCCCGTTTCTGTAGCTTGTGCAGTTTTTCCAGCAAACTGAAGCAATCAGAAACCATTATTTTCTTACATCCTTCTCTAAGTGAAATCTGTAAAAACATTAAAATACATCATACATCAAAATAAGTATACAACATTTATCACAGAGAAATTTTTCGGAATAATTCAGAATGCTTTAAACATTAAAATTAATTTACAAATTAAATTAAAATAAAATATTCCCATGAATACTGCCACAGACTGATTCTTCCATTTTCAGGATGGCTGGTTTATATTTCAGTTTCTTAAAAGTTTTTTTTTTTTTTTTTTTTGGTAACTGTTGTTTTCTTTGAAAGTTATCCAATACAATATCCAATACAATTTTCTATGAGATTTTTTTTAAATCTACAAATGGTTACCAAAAGAAAATTCTTCAAAATTTTTATCATTTTATCTGTACAAATTTATGTAGTTATTGAAATTACAAATAATATTACTTTGAAAGTGGTGTATGTTTACTTTCTACAGACACATTTAGTTGAAAAAAATTATACTATATCCTTTTAACTAATACAAACCAATTTAATATTTAAAAAACACAAAGTGAGTGCAATGACACATACAAACAATTTTCAAATCATCCAAATACAAACTCTAAAGTATCTCTATATAATATAAAATGTACTTTCTAAAAAACACTTTCAAAGAAAATGGCTCGATTTTTTATCCATAGATGGCACTTCATGACCACAATTGATGAATGTATCTGTTGAATGGTCTAGGACAGGGATGGGTAAACTACAGCCTGCGGATAGAAATTCAAGTTGCCGGTCCGAGGCAAATTAAAAGAAATATGTATTTATACATTATATATCCATCTCCTTTTCTACTTGTTTAAATATTATACCCC
Organism: Pardosa pseudoannulata; assembly: GCA_032207245.1. Classification (NCBI taxonomy): domain Eukaryota; kingdom Metazoa; phylum Arthropoda; class Arachnida; order Araneae; family Lycosidae; genus Pardosa; species Pardosa pseudoannulata. The sequence continues at coordinate 78,227,750 of CM063506.1, read as the reverse complement.
AAATTTATTGTCTCACACACAGAAGATCAGCGGTATATTTGCTTCTTATATGTGAACAAGTGTTTTCAACTTTGAACCTTAGAAAGAATAATTTCAGAAGTAGACTGATAGATGAGCATTTAGCATCGTTCCTTAAAACCAGTTCATCCCACTTCAAACCTCAGTATAAGGAACTTTTAAAAATGAAATCGCAATTTCATTCATCTCATTAACGTATTTAAACCGTTAGGTACTTGTAAATTGTTTTTAAAATTTTAGAAAAATTTATCTTGGCTCACCAAACTTATTTTCTTTCGATTTTTGGCTCGCAGCCGAAAAATTTTGTCCATCTCTGGTCTAGGATATTGACCTTCATATCATTAAAGTTTTCCTCATTCCTTTTTTCAGTGCAGTCTTTGAGAATCGGAATTGTGATTAATGTAAATAAACTGAGACGTCTATTTAATGCTACCGCATTGTGTAAACGTTCACATTTTGAGATAATCTTCAGTATTATTTTTTCATTATTTTGTAATAATATGTGATATTGTTGAATGAAAAAAGTATGCAACAGAATCACTGGATAAAAAACTGACAACTAAAACTCCACCTTCAAGATTTATTAGTCAACAATTCAATGTTTTATGTTTAAAAAATGTCACAAGTTTGATCACAAACTATATTAAGAAAAAGGATACTTTAACAAACATTTTACTTTCACACTTTTGAAATGCACAAAGTAGGAATTTGTCTCAATCCAAAAATTACCAAACACAGTTATTCTTTTAAATGTTTTATTTTGTTGTAAATAAGATTTAATGCATATATTTTAAGTATATGTTTTATAGTTAACAAGTTTGTTAATTTATCATATTTGTAGTAATTATAATTTTTATACACATATTTGATGGTGCTAAATAAATCAAAATGTTAAATGCTTTATTTATCATTTTTAAAGAAAATATGGCCAAAAATGTGTAATATTTTGATATGAGGTATCATACATACATAAAGTTATATTAAAATTTAAAACAATTAGATGTAAAGTAAATTTTATATGTGAATATTTTGTCAAGTTAGACTCAGCTATATAAAGCTTATTATTTTATTCAGTTAAATTTTTTTAAAAATCAAATTTGATCTCTAAGCAAGTGGACTAGGGAAGTGACTTGCCATACTGAAAGGGTTAATGATTTAAAATCTATGAAACTAATTTTTCAAATGGTATCACTATACAGCAACCAATAATGGTGGTGTTAACAAGACATTAGTAGGCAACGATAAGTAGGGCTACAGTCATTAATGTTACACATTACATTTTTACTACTTAAGGATTTGTACATTACTCATGGGAAATATTCATTCTAACATCTTTTAGGCAGAAAAGAACTATTATTTAGAATTATTATTTTTTTTACCATTTTTATTTGTATGATGAGTATTGTAGAAGTTTTTATTCTTGTAATGCAATTCCTAAAAGTGTCATGTAAATATATATGTTATTACATTTTCATATTTAAGCATTTAAATACAAAATTAAACAAAATGAGTTATAGTTTGTCTAATTATTATAATTCTAGCTTCAAGGGCTATTTAGAGGTTTAGGGTTAAAAAATAAATAGTGTTGCATTTTAACTGCCTGATTGGAATTTAGAATGGCCCAAATAAATCTTCAAAATGCTCTTAAAATATAGCTTGATTTAAATGTTGGTTTATACATAAACTTCTACTTTTGATCAATATGTTCAAATTTTAATTAACTTGTAAGACTTCAAATAGTCATTATTTTCATTATTCTTAAACTAAAAATCTTTAAAATGCTAAAATATATTATCTTAATATTTATAAAAAAAAATTACCTGCAAGGTATAATCATGAAGAATTTTAACTAGAGAATCTCGCAACCCAGGAATTTCCATTCCATCAGGTATTTTTTGAATGAGCATAATTGGATCGACGTGAGTACCAATGTTCTGCAGTAGCACAGTTATAAAATCTAAAAGTGAATAGAAATTTAATATATAAACATTTTTAAACCAGTAAGACAGTTTGTAAAAAGAAAATATAAAAATAAAAGGATAGTTAATTATCTTTTTGAAGAAAATTAAATACATTAGTCTTTTCTTAAATTACTTAAAGTGATCAGTAAATCTTCAAAAACAAAACACATTTACAAGTTTCAGACTCTTTCCACAGAAAAAAATTAAGCACTTTTTAAGCACCTAAATTTTCATTATACTATGATCAACCTACAGCTAAAGCTTAAAAATTGAAGATTTTCATGAAGCTTTTCATGAGCTTTATGACTTATAAAATGACGTTAAATAATATATATAGACAATTTAATAATTTTATTGAACACAATTGTTAATATCTCATACTTTATGTTAACACATCTATTTTCGCAAACATAAATTTTAGAACAGCAATAGTCCTTATTGATCAAATGCCCCCCCTTTCTCTAAACAAATCTGAAATATTTGTAAAGTTAAAGTACTATCTGTGGTGGAAGATCAACAAGTTTCACATCATAGCAACAGTATTTTTACAGCAACATAGATGTAAAATAAGATAATAAAAAGTACTTTTGTATTATAAACAGGTAATATAATATTCACACACACACAGGGAGACAGAGAGAAAAGAAGATGCAGTATCTACACTAAAAAAGTTTTAATTATACTCAAAACAAGATCTAAGAAATTATCAATGCCATTTTAAAAATGTAACTGAAGAACTATTTCCATTCATAATAGAAGCTGAGAACCAAAAAATATAGGAAGGGGGAGAAAATGTCTATTTTTGAAGTTAATTTTTCTTTTCTTCTATACATTTTTTTAATTAGTCTAATTCTTCTTTCTTATCTTTAGCTTTGTTGAATGGATTGACGATTAATTGCCAAGGGAAATAAAAATTCAGCAACCAATATTTGGGAAAAAAATAAGCACTTTTTGAGCACTCAGAAAAAATTATAAATTTTAAGGCTATTAAAAGAAAACTAGGCACTTTTTAAGGACTTATTAGGGGCCTTAAAAATTGACCTACAAATTAAGCACTTTTTAAAGATTTTAAGCATCCGGCTGAACCATGATTTAAAAACACTCATCTTTTAGAATAGAACCAATTAATGTCTAAATAATAAAAATTTAAAACAGATACACACTGTATACAAACACAACTCACTTGGCTTATCTAGAGAGCACTGAATTAAATCTTCCCACAGTTCTCTATCATCATGTTCCTTGCAAAACTCTATAGCTTGGTTTACATCCTGAAGTTGTTCAGTTATTTGTTCTAAAGCTTGCTTTGTGTTGCCCATTCGACCTAATACAGATAAAAGCTTAAAAGATACCAGCACAAAATACTACCATGATTGCACATATGCTTTTTCACAAATGATTACTCATTATTACTAACTACTGAATTATAAAATAGTTACCTAAGAGAAAAACAACTTCATGAATCAAACTTCTCTGTTGACATACATCTAAAGCTTTTTCCAGAGAATAATTATTTGAAGTTCTTAAGAAAGGCAATAAATCATCAGGAGCATATTCAGCATACAATTCCACTAATAAACCATGATGTTCTTCACCAAGAGTAGGATCTTTTAAAAATGCTGTGTGTAAATACTGGAAGTAAATAATACATATGGTATATTTAGTTTATAAATTTTTCATCTTATTGGAAGAAAAATGAAAAGCCTTTTTACCTTTTATACAAAAGATTGCAATAGCATATGCTACTTTACCATTTTAAAATATTAATAATTTTTAAAAGTTTACACAAATAAAATAGGAATTCAAAATTTTTTTAGATGAATATACAGTTAATAGTTATTTTTAAAAATCCTATTATACAGTACAAGTACTAATTTAATCGGTAATTATTTGAAATTTAGTGAAAATTTTAGAATAAATTTATTTTTGAAATAACAAAGTATAATTTAACAGATTAAAACAGAAACACATCTAGATTTCTGAGCAATAAACATATTAACTTAAGAATACAGTTAAATACTGATTAATATGAAAAAAAAATTAAAGAGAAAAAAAAGCTCATACTACTAATTAATTTCGAATATATTATTTTAAACTATTATTATTACCATAGTGAACAAAAACTGGTATGTAATACTAAGCATTATTATAAAATCAATTTAAAAAGAATTCAATAAATTTTTATCAGTAAACGGATAAAAATTAGGCATAAAATTTAATTTATCCTGAAATAGTTAAATCCACTAGAAATGATAGACAAAATCTGTCAAAAAACAATTTCTAACAATAAAATAAAATCAATAAAAAATATTTGACCTAACATGAAAATTAAGGGCTTTAAGGACCCTAAAAAGGATCTGTAAAGACCTTAAGAAGAACTAAAAATTAAGGAGTTTTTAAAGAGTGTACAATCTTGCATTATGTTTAGATGACTGCTCTATATCACTGAAACAGCGCCCAACATGCTACAGAGCTTATTTATTATTTTTGCATCTGTTTTGAATTAAATACCTTTAGGCTGTAAGAGAATACAATGAATATTCCAACTAAATGGAATACCTGTGCATGTATTTCACATCTAGCAAGGTAACTAAAATCTTTTCCCCAAGGGAGGGGAAAAAGAGAGAGAGAGAGAGAGAGGAGCATTTATTAAACACTAACCAAAATTTCTGAATATGTTTACTCACAGATATGAAAGGATAAAGAGAAAAAGAAACAGATTTCTTTACTAAACATTTTCTGTACAATCCTAAATTTTTTTTTAAAGATTTAGTTATCCTATATTAATATTATTTATTCCATTGGATACCTGCATGCATGCATGCAAAGTACCCCTACTAGCTTCAGCCAAGATTTTAGACTATGTACTAAACTTACTTCATATAATAAATGTTTCTTTTTCTTCAATTTGGAAACAACAAGATGGACAGGAATCTTTTCTACATTATTCACTAACATGATTGTAGCCCGTTGAGGATTAAGAACCATCAGAGTTTCTAGCTTGTCATGAATAATGCCAAAAAGATTATGATTTTGAATCAATTCAAAAACTCTGTCTTTACTTCCAATCCTAAAAGAAAACAATGGTGAAAAATACTTTACATTAGGAATGGTGTGTTAATGAATATCACTATAAAAAGGAATCTTTAAAAATGTTTTCTTATTTATAAATTTTCTGCACACCTAATTACATTTTGAAATAACAAGCATAATTTTTATTGACTTATTTGACAGATAGTATATGCAGAAGTTTTGATTTGAATTTAAAACAAAATTAGAGTAATTTTGGGAAAGTTGCTATTTTCAGTTTTAAACATTTTATGAAATGAAATTCAATATTAACTATAATTTGTTACATTAAACAATACTTCAGTATTTTTTTAAAATTTTTTATAATGTTTTCTTTTACATATTTCAAAATTTATTTCAGTGTAGCTAAGAATTTTCAAGATTTCTTTTTTAGAGAAATAAAGATATTAAACCTCTTATTTTTATCGTTTGGCAATCAATGATTTTAATCTTAAAAAAAAAAAAAAAAAAAAAAAAAAAGTACTGAATGAACCAAATACATTTGGTCAAAACATAATCCATACAAATCACTCATTCCAATATTAAAAAGGTTGATGCTTTTTAATAATTCAAATTCTAATGGAAGGAGTATAGTTTCACATAATTACCTTTTAATATGAAACATTATCACCTAACTATTGATTGCTTGAATACACATTTATATTTTATTAGTGCTACTTTAACTGAAAACTTAAATAATAAATAATTTTCTGTACTAAAAATCTTGTAGTAGTAAATGACACATTATCAGTGCAATTTTGTGACAAATATTAAAATAAGATCAGAACATTTTAAAATGAGTGATAGCTTCTTTGGTGTTACTGTTATAATTTAGAGGAGCAGTGTGCAAACTGTAAGATGCAACTCCCAGAGGGGTTATAATTTTTTTTTTTTTGGGGGGGGGAAGCAAAATGAAAAAAAATATTATTTGAGAGTAAAAAATATAACTCTTTTCTTGAACAAGTATAAATTCTCAATAAAATGGGGATTGATATTAATAATAACAGAACTATAATTTTTCATCTAAGGGTTGTGATAAAACTTTAGCCATAACAAAAGTTTGCAAATGAAAATAGTTTGTGCACAACTGATCCAGAGCAGTGGTCTTCAAACTGGTCTTCATGTAACCCTGGGGTGTCATGAGATGTTATTAAGTTGTAGGAGGTTGTGAGTAGTTTAAAAAAAATTTAATCAAATACCACATAGATTGTAGTTATATATTAAGTCCATTAGCAAAATATAATTTTTGACCTCTCTGAAACAAACTTTTGAGTCAGTCGCTAATATCCAATGCTGGCTTTACTCTAACATTCTGTTTATGGTTGTACTGCTAACAAAAGTTACCAGCACAACCATACAAAATGTTCCTGAAGATAACATCTATGAAGCTAGATTTTAATTGTTTGTGTTATCCCTCTCTCACTCATTCACACACACAAGCGCATCCCAATCACTTGATAAGATGATGTAAGATTTGGTGACACCAATAGTAAAAGTTAGGCTAGTATTTATATAAATAAAATATGCAAATGTTAAAGTCAGCTGCACTATTTTTCTTTATTCTCATTACTACAAGCATCCATATAATGGTAACTAACATCTGACTTACATTTAATTTTGGAGAAAGGTATAACAGTTCACTGGAAAATCATACTAGCTTTAACAGTGCAGCAAAACTTTAAAGCTTAAAGGCCACTGATCAAGAGGTTTTTAACACTATCATATGTAACCAGGGAAAAGTAAGTGCCTAGTATCCAATTACAATTACTCATTCAGTGTGTAACAGAGAAAGAATCCTTTTTTTATCAGAAATTAAAACTCAATGGTAAAGATTTTTTAAATACTTGGATAGTACAAGGAGATAAAATGCAAGATTGAACAAATGATTTCAATATGTTCACTCCAATCTAACAACAACACTAACAGAACATGCTTAAAAGTGAAGCTTGCAGCTAGGTGAAGTCCTAGAATAATGAGAAGAAGATTGTCAAAACCTTTAACTGGTGGTGTAAGCAACAACATGGATGGTACAAAGAGTGATAAGATTTATAATAAAAACAATTCTGATAATGATAATGTAGTTGATTGTGATGTAGCAAATTAAAAATTATAGAGAATTTAATGGTGTCTACAATAAATAGAAAGTGCCTAATTGATAAAATTTTCCTTGAAAATTTTAAGCATTATTTTAAACATCAAGAATTACAACATGAATGTTTCTTATACATGTTAATACAAAATAGAAACTCAATTACTAAATGCCAGTAGACACAGATCAATGCAATTAACATTTATCTTTTTGAAGAAGAAAAACAGCCAAGAAACTAAAAGATTTTATTCATACTTACTTTCTCTTCTTTTTTAGGGGGGCGGGGACATAAATTATGATACACCAGATAAATGTTTAATAGGATTATAGCAAATCTTAACATAACACAATTGTCCCATTTTCTACATACACTCAAAAGCAATTTTCTAAATTTATATTTCTTATTTAATTAGCAAACATTGATATAACAACAATTTTCATAAATTTATTTTAAAGTTACTTACTCAATTAAAACATTAAATGCCTTGTCATATCTCTTTTCATAAATGTAAAGTTCACTGAGACTTTCCAACAAAAGTTCTGATTGGGGAAATAAAGCAAGTTGTTCTAGTACCACACTTATAACTGTAGGGACATCATATACATGACTAGGCCATGATCGAACAAGATCGAGGAAACCCTATATTGTAGAACAAGCATTTAGAATATATACAGTTGACACATATACTTACATTAATAAGCAAACACAAAAATAATTTTTTTTAAAATCACTTTTACTAAAGTTAAGTTTTGATAAAAAAAAAGTAGTTTAATGCTAATGAATTTAAAATGAAAACATTCTTAACATCTCATCTTTATCTGTATTTAAAATTACATAATTTTGTGGATAATTGTGTCAATCATGAACAATTTTGCTACATTTAGCATGATTAGATGCTTAACATATATACTTTTAAATCTGGTGAAAAGCTCAGTCTGCAATAAAACTAAATATATATTAGTTAAATTTAAAAGTATTCTATCTTTGAAACAATCTACGATTTTGATTAAGTGCTACAGTGTTGATAACAAGTACTGAATCTATTCATTGCATTCAGTTATGGATATAATGGTATTTTACATGATTAAAAATTTGATACTAAATTCAAACAATACAATAAATTTATTTAAAAAGTGTTGATAATCTTCACACTCTGAATTAATAAAATTATACACCCATTTAAATGTTGTTAATTAATAAAATAAAATAAAAAAGGATTACTTGTTCTAAAATAACTGCTAATTTTTTTTAAAGTTATGTATAAATATTTTCAAATTAAGATTTTGCTCCTGTCCTTCTGCCTCCCCAAAACCCCTAAATGTAAATTATTTTAAACTGGAATAAAATCTGGAACACTTTCATCTTTTGTTGATGCTTTGAGTCTCATAGCAGCTGAAGTAACTGCTGGTCATTTTCCTACCCCCTTGCTATTAAGTCCTGGGTCTTCTAAGTGGCCGATTGATTAGGGTGTTGACCTTTGGTACCGGAGTTCATGGGTTCGAATCCCACTACAGCATGGATGTTCGTAGCTGTTCGGAATTGGCTTTAAGCTGTAGGTCCCGGTCTCATTAGCCCTTGTGTTGCAAAAAGTAGACCGTAACACTCCAAACCAAACCAAACCAAACCTTCTAAGTGACAGTGACAATAGATTATCCATTGTAAGAACCTGAATAGGCAAATAGGTCTTAGTTTCCTCTAAAAACTCTGGATTAAATATCAACTTCTTACTGATTGGAAATCAAAATAGATAACACAGCAGACACATTACTTCTCAAATATTTTTCCAATATTTCTTTAAAACATCATTTTGACTCTTCCAATAAAAAGTCTTAAAACTGTAAGAATCCGAAAGAAGGCAACACCTGCTTCCCAAAGCAAATATGAGAGTCCAGCCACTATCCCTCAAAGTTTCCTTGTAATCACCTGATCAAAAAGCCTTTATTTTAATTTTAAATATTCTCTTTGCCATATAATGCTCAAGTGACAGGCCTTGTTGCAAAGAAACAGACCTATTCTTTGCCAAATAATCTGTCCTCACATTCCTCAAAACCTCACATTAAGCAGAGATCTATTGCAGACAAATATGTTTTCCATTTTCAACTAAATTATTAAGTGTTGAGTAATGACACTTATTGCAGCCTGAAAGTCAATAAATATCACAACATCTATCTCACTTCTATCTTTTTTTGAATCAAGAGCCAAGGAAACTGAAGCTACTTCATTATCAAAGTTATTGAGGTGTGCCAGCATCTTTAACAGTATCTACAACTGAGCCATCAGTATAAATGAGTAATCAAGAACCACTTAGCAATATTAAGGAAAGCAATCATTTTTAGCTCTAAATCCAAAGGGTATTTCCTAGAGTACAGAGAACTAAGTCTACTTAAGATTAAAATGGCAATGGTTGAATTCTGACACAATGGCTGTCTTTGAGAGACAGCAAATCCAGATCATTAGTCAGCTCAACTACTGTCACCAGGAAAGTTCTTTTTTAAGATTTCAGTTTAAAGGGAGCACCATGATGAGTGGGTCAGAAGGCATCACTTTGCAGAAGCTTAACAGCCAGACTCAAAGCTGATATGTGCCTCCTGTTACTCAAAAGTTCTAATCCTATCTGCAACTGTATAGCCTCAATTGGTGTAGAATGAAAGTACCCATAATAATTCTAAGTGTGTTATTCAAAACTTAATACCCTATTCCTACCTATTTCTACTTCTACTTCATAAGTAGATACAAAAATTTTTTTAAATAAAAAAAATCATCAAACCTATAGTTAATTTATAGTTAAAATTATGGCTAACAGTAGATAAATATTAAAAATTTCTATGTAAGGATCTTGAAATCAAATATTATGCATCTACATAAAGTTTTTTTTTTTTTTTTTTTTTTTTTTAAAGAAAATAAAAACTCTTAAGCATATATTATTAAACTGTAAGGAATTAATAAATGAGAACACTAAACAGAATATGAGGAGGTTTACTTTCTGATCCCACTGTAGAAATTCATTCAATATCATTTCATAAATAGCAGGTACCAAAACTTCATCAGTTGGAACATATGGAGCTATGGCACATAATTGTCCAATTTCACCAAATCTGTAAACTCCATTTTCCCAAACATCTTTATTTTTACCAAATATAGTTGAACAAAGTGCAGCAGCTTCATTATATTGCTTAAGTTCCAGAAGGTGGTCCAAATACAAATTGCCAACGCTCTGAGCAAATGGAAAAACAGAAATAAATTAATTATATTGCAAGTCTAGTGATAGTCAATTTAAAAAGATCAGAAAATAAATGCATATCTGCAATAATTCAGAAATTATACATACCAATAGAGTATACTTCTTCAGATTTTTACTTTCACATACAGCTTCAACAGCTTCCTAAAAAGTGATACAATATGATTTTAATATAAATCTTTAAAAGAAAATTAAACAATAAGGAGAATAAGTTATACTACATTCTTAATTAATGCTATACTGAAAATGATATCATTTGCAAATAAATACACAAGATATATTACAATTAATGAATAGAATTAAAAAAATATTTATAAGTACAGTACTGCAGTTAAAATAGTCCAAACTACATGATTTTTTAAAGTACTTTATTAATAAGATACTTAAATTTGGACTTTCCTATATTCTAAAAAAAGTAATTTACAGTTTTTAAGTTTCTCAGTGTCTGCTTACCAAACTGCTTATTGTGATCTTTTATACAAATATTTTTCTTTCTCTTTTTCAATAAAATAAAGAAATAATATAATTTTTTTTAGGTTTTTTTAAGGTGATACCATGATGGGAATTTTACGGTATGTGAATTAGAATGTTTTAAAAGCTATTTGTACCATTCACTTTTAATTCCATAATAAGACAGGTTTAAATAACAAAATTTCATCTTATTTTCCAAAATGACAAGTTCCAATAGTTTTTTAGTATTTCTTTACTCTAAGTTATAGTGATCTTAAAACATATTACTCTATATTGTAGTATGTTTATTAAATTGACTAAACTTCATGAGCATTGTTGAGCATTGTTCATGCTAGACATGAAACACTATTTTTCTGAACTTCCTAATCAAAGCATACATTTTAACATATGGCTTAAAGGGAATTTATTTCAACAAAAATGGCAACACTGTATTAAAAGTCAAGGTCTTGAGAGTATAATGTAGAACTCATTTGGCTCAGTTAGTTGAAAACTCTTATTCTCTTACGGTAGAAGTCAAGTTGAAATGAGTGTCTCTATTCTGAATCTTGCTTATTGTGAGCAAGGGGTGTAGTCAAGATTCTTTTTACTAAAGGAAATGAACCATTTTAGAGTTTTATAGAAATTAATATATATATATATATATATATATATATGTGTGTGTGTGTGTGTGTGTGTTTATAGGGATAGCATCATGAATCATGCTATAGAGTACAAATAGTACAACCAGTTTAAAGCCACCCCAACAAATGTTCAAGATCAACAAAAGAGTGGATGTCAATCAATAATAACTAACTGCCATAATGGGATCTTCCTTATTGAAATTTTACCTAAAGGAAAACGGTGCCATGTGGTATTTTAAAACCCTAAAAAGAACTATGAATGCTAATATGGAACAAAAAAAAAAGGAGAAAATCAATAAAGGGACTCCTTGATGCATAGGAATAAACATAGCCATACAGTCAACGTCACAAAGAAACTATTAGGACTTATTCAATTAAGAAACCATCAACCACAATAAGCACCAACATCAACTCATATACTTGATCTGGCCCTCACAAATTTTTTATTTTTTCAGCTTCCTGAAGTTGTTTAAAGGTAGAAAAAGTTTTCAACTGATGAGGAGTACTGTCAAAGAGGTAGAGAAAAACTATTTTGATAAAGTATTATGAAGCTCATAAATTGCATGGAGAAGTAAGATAACAAAGTCAAAAAATGTTTGATGTACTTTTATAAGCTTGAAAACTTTAAAAAATATATACTGCTTTTCTGATTTTTAAAACATTGAATGCTCTTTACTTTCTGAATATACCTCATATAAACAATATACTTGGACAATATTTTTAAGGGAGAAATTTCAAAGATAATAACATTATTAAAGTAAAACACCTTAAATCTCTCATGTTCAAGCAGCCATCCAATATGATCATCTTCATTTCTTGGTTTAGCAACAACAAAATCTTTTAGACTTAAAATAAAATATAATCCTTCCTCTGCTAAACTATCTAAAAATTAAAAAATCAATTCAAATACACAAATTTTAAAAATTTCACTCTAATAAAAATAAAGAGTTTAACTACATTAAGATCATTATTTCACCAAGTAAGTGATTGATTTATTAAAGAAAAAACATATATAAAAAGAAAATTAAAGCAAACACACAAAAAAAGGCTTTGTATTTATATTTACCTAAAATTTTTATACATGAATATGAATATATATTTAAATACTTGCCTAGATGATAATCATTACATCTGTATTCTTGGTAGCCTCTAAGAGTAAGGATGTCACTAAGAATTAATGAATATTCTTCTCCATTAGCCTCTAATACACGAAGCTGAGGTCTTGAACCAATAGTGATAGCTTCCTGCATTGAAACATAGATATTAATAGAAATAGAAAAAAAAAAGTTACACATTATAAATACAAAATAAATTAATGAGCAGTTTTAAAAACTATACTAAAATTCTGGGAAATAAAGCTATAACATATTTGTAATGACAAAAAAATACTTTCTTTGTCATTACCTAGACAGTAATAAAATACAAATAAAATAATCCTTTAAAAATTATCTTTTCTTAATGCAATACATATAAACTTTTAATAACTGTTTTAAAAGATCAAATGCATTAATCTCTCAGCACCACCACACCAAACTTCTCAGGAAAAAAACAAGAATGAATTGATTTTAAAATACAAATTATAAATTATACTAGCTACTTTGCACCCAGCCTTTGGTCTGGGTAATACATGTTTCCAAGTAAAGTTTTAGAACCATTATTTTAGATATTTATATTCATAAAAATCTTAAACCTCATACGCAAGATTGTTGACAAATATGATAGTTTATTATTAATAGATAATTACAGTTATAACTACGTATATGCTCTGTGTTGCCCTCCTGTGTTATGATGCCAAATTCCACAGCTTTCTCTATTAATTAACACAACAGTATGTTATATTTGGCACCGATGGATTCAGCTATGTAGACATGCACAGCGTTAAAAGTCTCCATTTCATTTTTTTAAAAAAATAGTTATTAACCTGGTGTCCCATAGATTTTCTAAAATATTGCGTTATTTTAGCGGTAGATCAGTTGACTTATTTAAAATAAAAATATCAAGATAAAATATAAAAATTATATCTACCAAATAATAATAAACATATAGTTTAACATATCAAAACCTATATTATCGTCTATTTGGTATTCCAAGAAATATAAGAATGTATTTACGGTATTAAAATGGTAAAAATTAAAGTTAGTTTTTGTATAAGAAATGGCAACTGCAAAACACAGACAAAAATTTGATAGAACTTGGCGAGTTTTGAATTACTGAAAATAAAAATCTTGCCAGGAAAAGAAAAAATTGATTTTCAGAAAAGATTATTTTAACGTTTAGAAGATAAAAAAGTATTCTCACATAATATATATTTTCATAAATATATTTCTTTAGACTTAAATTTTAATACCGTAAATACATTCTAATATTTCTTGGAATACCAAATAGCAGACGATAATAATGTCAACGTTGAATAACACTGTCACTTTTTGACACCAACTCAACAATGGAAATGCTTGTGCAACAAAATTAAAATGACATTTTGATCAGTTTTTTGTAAATATCTTTTGAACTAATTGGAATATCGGAGTGTGAATAGGCGAAATGACTTCCTCGGATCGTCCTGCGTGTTTTGCTACCATTAACGCCCTTCTGCATCCAGCAATTCGCGAGGAGATAAACGCACATACATAGTTATAATCAGATTTTAATATATAAGATAGCTGTATTACTTCTGGATTCTTTGCAACTGTGAGAACAACAACAGCAGCTCCAAAGGAAGATATACCACATATGAAGAAATCAGTGTTGAAAATTGATGCTATAAAGAAAAAGAGAATGCACAGAATTAGATAAAAATGAAAACAAATGAGATGGAAATATAATTTCTTATTTTAGATCCTTTAAATCAAATAGAAAAAAAAACAAAAAAAAACTACTATTTGAGACAGTTAAAAATTTAGTCAGTTTGGACTTTTGGGAGAAGTGGATATTTTTATCATAAATGATAATTAATTTAGCTTAGTTCACTTGATGTATCAACCAAAATGTAGACAAAAGTCTGATTTTTACAACAAGCTGAGTTAAATATACTGGACTTTGTTAAGTATATTCAAAGTTTTCTAAGTTTTCAAAGTTTATCAAAGATTTTCTAATTTAGGTTAACTAAACTCCAAGTGAATGATATATATATATATATATATATATATATATATATATATATATATATATATATATATATATATATATATATATATTACAGTAAATGCAATAAACCAGTGATCTTGTATAATATCAGTGATTGATTTAATTGACACTAAAGTTGGCAAATGTAATAAATTATTGAATATTCTTTAAGTTTACCAGTTAGTTTATAAAACCCCTAACTCCTATAGGGGAATATAAGTCTAACTTAACCAAAATTTGTTCAGTCTGAGCAGCTACATAATTTCTATCATGTCATGTGCCATAGATAAGCAACCAGGGTTTGTAGACTGTTGACTATTTGTTACTAGTGATCTCTGTGCAGGAATTAACCAAATATGCAGAATTGTGATTTTAGTAGTATTTCTTATTTTATACTGGCTAGATGCTTCTTTGATATGTTCTTGTATTTTATAAAATATTGAACAAAGGCTGATTTTAATTCTAAGTCAATTAACATTGAGAAAGAAAACAATGAGTTTTTGACAAAAGAAAGACATGATAACTTTGTAAGAAAAGTGATCAATAGTAAAAACAAAAGTAGTGAGAAAGAAATGGAAGATATCAAAGACTGAAAAGATATGACATAATGGAAGTAGACAATGTTCAAAAGCTGATCTTTTTAGTACATAAACACAGCTCCAAAGATTTCATGAGTGCTTTGAAAATCTTTTTGCTATAATTCATGAGCCATGGTGATAAAAACAGTGTTAAAAAACTTTTTAATTACAAAAATATTACAACCTAAGCAGTGATGATTTGCTTAAATTTGTGTGAAAGTTGTCAAAAGAAATCAAAAAGGTAACCAAGAAGGATATCCCTTCAACAAATTTTTCATATCTCTAATATTTTTCAGTGTTATTATTCCATTAAAGGAATAAAAGTCTATTTTCATTCAAAAGATGTCTGTAAAATTTTAACAATATTATAGAGATACATAGCTATTGACATTTTGATTCTGGGATTTTATTGAAAAGGACCCAATTTGTGTACAATATTAAGTACAAATATTTTAAAAATTTCTTAAAAAATATTTGTTTAAAACCATATAAATGTATGTATGGTTAAATATTGTAAAAAATCTGATAAAATATAAGGCAAGAAAGCACAACTTCCAACAAAGTCCCGAAACATAAGGTATAAGAAAAAGGTTAAAATTCAAGAGAAAAAACAAGTAAAAATGTGGTGAAGACTCACATTACAACATTAAATAAAAAAACTAAATGAGGTTGAAAATGCCAATGTGAATGAGAAAATCAAATAACTCTGGATGAAGAGTTTCGTCTAAAAGTTTGTTCAAATTAGGGTGGAAAGTTATAAAATACAGAATTTACCGAATCAGAACTTAGAGCTCTAGTAGTAATATTACTAAAACCATTAAAATAATATTTTATCAACAAATATTTTTTAGGATAAAGTTTATTTTAAAAAAAAAATACTCTAGTTATCTGTCATTTCAGAGACTTTTCCTCTGGAAGGGGATGGCCATCTCTCTTAAATAGGAGAGAATGTCCTTCTCTTTCCAGAGCTATTGGGGTGACTCATTTTAAAACCAGGACTGGCCATGACTCGAGATGATCCTCAGCAGGCGTAATTGAAAAAAAAATATTCCATAAATTATTTCTTCTATAGAGACTTCTAATGGAAGAAAAAAGCTCAAAGACACATAAATTTCATTCATTCACATACTTATTTTGACATAAAATCGAGGTGGTCCTGACTGATCCTTAAGGGGAGTTACAGCAGCTTTAGATCCGTCAGAAGGTACTACTTGACAAACTTTTACACTATTGGCCCAGCCAATCAATAAAGTTCTATCATCTTTCCAATACAAATTACAACGATATAAATCTGATCGTAATCTAAATGATAAAATGAGAAAATACCTTTATTTAGTAATCTGAAATTAATCAAAAGATTTAACTTATAACATGAATTAACATCACTATTTATATTTTACATTTCCCAAACCTTACATATAAATTCCCACCTTTTTTTCACAATAAATAGTTTTAATTCATCTCAGAATAAATTATAGATAGAAAATTTAAAGTTTGGAGTAATAGTATAATCATAGAAGAAAGAAAAAAAATATGTTACTCACATTATCGGACATGCCAACATTCAGGCACCTCTGTCAGGAGCAACATTATTTTAGGATTTAAAATTTAACATTCTACGGGTGTACTTTTGCATGCACAAAATACACCTGTATGCAATTTACTTTTATATACACACACACACACACACACATATATATATATATATATATATATATATGTCATGTCTGGGAATATCAGTCTCTAAATAAACAGTTGGGGCTATGATTTTTCATTCCAACTCATCCTTTATTTCTATCCAGAACATGAAGCATATACTAAGTTGAGGTTTCATGAAGAACTGTCACGACTAGGGAGAGAGATGTCTCCTGACTAACTGATTCCTCTATACCGAAAAATGATCCATTCTAAGTGCTGGTGGAATAGAGAAAAGTCTGAACTGGTTGCTGCCAGAACAGCAAGTGTGAACTTTTTACTTAAAAATGTAAAATCTTATCTAAGGGGTTTTTTTTTGGGGGGGGGGGGGAGTCTGACCACTTACACTTTTTGAGGGCGTGTTTTGGGCATTCTTGAATGTCTTTGTTGGCTGTTGTACTTTTTTATTTTGTTTTTAGTGTGGCCAAACAGATAAGCATGGGGGATTAAAATTTCGTCTTCCTGAAGCACAGGTGTCTGACATCTGTGTTTTACATCTTGTTTGCTATAGTTGTTTACTTCCCACACTGGTACCACACCTGTACTCCTCTCTTTGTCCTTGTGGGGTTTTCTATTACTTTTTATTTTCGGGGGTCTTATTCCTCGATCTGTTTTTCTATACTACATATATATATATAAACCAAACAAATTAAACATAATTATGTATTTTATTGGTTTCTAAATTAAATCAAGCAAATTCAATTAAAATAAACACACAGTAGTAAATTATAAAGGGTAAATTAAAAGTTATGTATTTAATAATGTATAGCTTTTTTAGCTTTAATAACTTCTTTTTCAGAATTTTTTTTCTTGCAGCACCCTGATTAAAATATTTACAATTTTCTATCATCAGGGATTCTAGAGTTTGTCTACTCAAATTTGACCTAAATTCAGTTTTCCCGCATAATACTGAAAACTCTTTAACATGTAGCATTACTGTGTGGAAAGAGTAATATGCAGCCTTATTTTTTGCAAGACTTTGTATTTGATTGCTGAATAGTGATTTTTCAGTTGTTCAAAATTTTTCTTATTTTCTGGAGCAATCTGAAGAGTTTCCAGAATTATCAAATTGTCTATGGAGCAACTCCGGAGAATCCAAAGTAGTTGGCATGTCTGCATTATTTCCCCAATACATTTCAAAAGAACAAATTTAAATATTTATACGTGAAATTCCAGTTCTTAAATTAAAAATGTGTTTCAAGAATTAATAAAAGAAGTACTAAATATAAATGGGGTAATATCTAAATTTAAGTTTTATAACTTCAACAGAATTAAAAGCAAGTATTTAAGAGCTAGAGAAGAAAAATTCAAGGATCTTACACATGAAAGTAAAAAACAAAAAGATACATATATGTTATATACTTTTCCAATACATTTAACAAGTTTAGGTTAATTTACTCTATTAAAATGATTAGAAGAATTCAAAATGTAACATAAGAAATACTCACGATGGGTCATGATCTTTTTGGATAACAGTTATAGTTCTACTAGAAAAGATGTCATAAACACGAATAGTCTGTAGGGATAAAAAAAGTCACTATCTAAAATAGCAAGAATATTTACAGGTATGTAATAATTCAAGATAAAGATATCTAAATTATGGAACAAACCTTATCACTAGCCCAAACAATAAAGCGCTCCTTCCATTTTATATTTCTTATTGCTCCTTCACCTTGATAGATGACATTAGGTTTATACCCAGTTAAAAGATGACGTTCATATAAAACAACCTAATTAAAATATTTAAAACATTTATATGAAGTTTATTCTCTTATACAGATTTAAAAAATGTAAATCAATTTTTCTTTAAGTGTACTGTATATAAGATGAATAACACAATTATACATTTCAATAACTATCAACTTATCATAAACAAGGAACATTTAATAAATCTAATCTGATATCAGATATATGAAGAACAATATAATTTTGATACTGATACCAAAAATACTTCATACTATTATAACTTAAACTGCTTTATTTGAAAGTAAGACATACCTTATCTTCACCTATAATGAACCTTCTATTAGCACTGGCCTTAGAAAAATTGGGATCAAGTGCAACAGATCGTACTGGCCTTTCAATTGTAACTGATGTGTTTAGATCAGAAGAGTATAAACCATGTATTGCAACCTAAAAAAATACCTATTATGAGTTATTACGTTCATAAAAAGTAGAACAGATCAAAACTGAATATTGTAACATTTCTAAATTTGACAAACTAATGAAGAAACCAAACTGAGTAAAGCCTACAGTTAAAATGTTTGATTAGAAATAACTGTAAAAGTACATTTACATTTCTGATGCTCACTTATATATACATATGTATATACATATATATATATATATATATATATATATATATATATATATATATATAAAATAGAAAGATAAAATTTAGAAAATGTATTTCATATATTTAATGAAAATAATAAAAAAAATTTTTTAACTTTCTTTTTCATTTTCAGATTATTTTTTTTACTGGGAAACAATTTAAACTGGTTAAATATTTTTATTAAAACTAATTTTAATGGATTAAATTTTTTTACTCCATATAAAAATGTACATTTATTTAGCAAACATTTACACAGGAAGAGTAAAATCCTGAATACTTACTTTAATCTAAAATAAAGAAGCAAATGTAAAGCAATATTTTTTGGTTATTCAATTTTCTAGAAATTTAATGAATTGATAAAAAAAATGACAGGGAATAAAATGATTTTAAAATATATTTTAATTCTAAAAACAGAAACGATTTTTTAAAATTACATTATAGAAAAAAAAACAGCTGCAATGTAATTGAACTGTTTAAACTATTAATACCTTTGTATTACACAAAAATTTATTATAGTGTAAGTTTATAATATAAAATGGGCTTTACATATAAAATATACATTATCCATAAAAATGAGAGATTTATAAAAAAAACACAAAATGGCAAATAAACTATTTGTAGCAATGAAATCTGATCTTTTTCCAATAAAAAAATCTTTCTACAGTCCATCAGATAAATTCTTAATAGGCAAGATAATAAAACTAGAAGTATTTATTTTACATGTCAATGCTATTTTAATATACATTTTATATTTTATCTTTAATGAATTAGTAGTTTACAAAAATTACCTTTTACAATCCTAAAACAGATTTGATTACACAAACTTGATTGTGTAAATGAGTAACCAATATTGATTTACCATAAGACATTACAAAGAACACACCTCCATGTTGTATTTAAAAAAAAAAAAAAAAAAAAAAAGGAAAATGATTATTGTAATTTATTACTTATTAAAACAGTTTGGTGCTGTTTCATTATGGTATTATACGAGATCCCAGTTGTCTACATGCTTATGAGGCATACAGTTGGAAATGCAGGATTAAGACAAAAGAAATGTCATATAATTAAGTTCTACTTAGAAACTGTAACATCTTAAGCCTCAAATTTTATATCTGTGTTCTATAATTCATAATTTTTACCATCTTCTTTATATACATTGAGACAGAAAATCAATATTTTCATAAATGGATGCCCCACTTAAAAACTATGTAATATTAAAATTGTTTCACAAAATAATGTAAAATGTTACTTGCCTTTCCATCATTAGAACAAGATGCAAGGTAATCTCCTTTATCATCAATACTGATTTGATTAACAGTAGTTACATGCTAAAATAATTAAGTGAAAATTTATAATACAGTTGTACAAATTCGAAAAACAGTAACAAATACAACAATTTAATTTTTTTATAAATTGAAAATTTTACTAAAATAACTTAATTTTACTTTTTAATTAAAAAATGCATTATTAAGTACAAAGTATAGATTCTTATCTTTAAGTGTCTTTCTTATCTTTAAAATATTAGTCACATGACTTTTATAATCGTCATTTCCATATGTATGTATATCTACCTTTAATAAACTATACAATATCTTCTACACATTGCAAACTTTTTTGAATAATGATTTCAAAAACATTGAGATTATTCTATAATATCTTGCTATTTATTATTAATGCTATCATTAACAGTATTAAATTATTAATTTTTTGTTATTATTTCAGAACTCATAATCATAATTTCTAATCAATTTTCTAT
Organism: Pardosa pseudoannulata; assembly: GCA_032207245.1. Lineage (NCBI taxonomy): Eukaryota > Metazoa > Arthropoda > Arachnida > Araneae > Lycosidae > Pardosa > Pardosa pseudoannulata. The sequence goes on along the minus strand of CM063506.1, from coordinate 78,206,796 downwards.
TTTTTTATTAGAAATTTATAACCTATTACAGAATATGAAGCAAAATAAACATTTTATTTTACACCAAGCCATTTCCTACAGACTGCTTTCAAAGTAACTTTATTTGTACATAAAATTATCATCATTTTACGTCAATATAACATTTAAAATAACTGAAATATTTAAAATTTTCAAAACCAATTCAATGAAACTTAAAAAAATTTTTTAAGTAGATTCTAACAATTTTTTTTTTAACTAAAACAAATGCAATTATAAAAACAAGTTTAAGTCAGTATAAAGTATTTTGTTAAAAGTGCAGGAAAAGTAGTATAATGAATATTATACACACATATATTTCCTAAAGACAAATATTGCATTAGTTTCAAATTTTATTAAAAATGCTTTGTCATATAATTGTGTTATTCCCCCCCCATTAATTGTTCCCTGATTATTTGTTCTGTTGCATGCATCATAGAAAATTTTGTTTCTTTTTTTCCCCATTTTCATAGAAGTAATGTTTTTGTGAAATTTGGGCAAAAAGGCTATATAACTTTTATTATTATTATTATTATTTTTTTTTCGTTTATAAGAATTTTTAATGGTCAAACAAGTGAGTACAACCAAACTGCATTTGATGAAGACGTTAATTAAATTGTATAAGTCTACTGGCATAAACTTTGTACATTATGTTACAATTATTAATAACTGTTTAAGTTATTAATTGCAATGCAATTATTTTTAATGTTATTATTTCTATGAACTTTAGAATTTTATTCAAGATTTTCCAAAAGTTATTCCTTTTATAAACTCACCACATTTAATAAAAGTTAATTATATTTAATTTCATTAACTGAATTAAATTTCAACTTAATATAAAATTTAATATAACAATTACATATATTATCAAGTTCTCTTAAAAGACCTTACAAATTATTATAGTTTACATACCAATAGTAGCTCTTTGTTTCTTATATTATTTCCCTGGTGATCAAGAATATGTATTACACCTAGGTGGGTTCCTAATGCCAAAAACTGTAATGAATGAAATATGTAAATAAAATAATCCATAAATTTATACAAATGATTATAAATATTAGATATAATGGATTTTACAATATAAAAGTAAAAATATTTTAAGCTACAAATTATAAGTTTATCTTACTTTAGTATGAACAGCAATGCAACTTGCAGCATCCTTTTTTAAGATATTAGGAACATCATTAGTCAAACGCTCATAACACAATTTTGGTTCTATTTCCTAAAATGAGAAATATAAGAAATACAATGTCCAAATTAAAAAAAAATTTAGCTGAATGAAGAATATAACTTCAAAGTTGCAAATGACACACAAAAAGGAAGAGGAAAACTTCCAGCTAGTTTAAGCTATATTATTTTTAGTAGGTTTAGAAATTAACAATCAATATTTATCATGTTTATAATTTCTAAACAATTTCAGAGGTACAAAATCTGTGAAAACAGAATGATGAAAAGAGTCCTATATAGAGTTAATTTATACTGCCCCAAATTTGGTAGAACTGTAACTATTATTATTATTATTGCTAACATTTAAAAAATAAACAGCAGCTATTAGAATATCAAAGCATTTATAATGACTCTTTTAGTGTCCATTTTAAGTATATTTTAATGTACTTTTAAGTAACTTTTAATTTTTTAATACTTTTCAGAGCTGCTGTTTCATATTTAGACTTTATATATATATATATATATACACACACATACTTTATATATATATATATATATATATAGCAGTAGACTACAAACTAGGTTTCACAGAACCCTTAGAATCTGCGAGTGTTTTAAATTGTATAGTTGTACACTAGTCTGTTATATTGGAAACTTTTATTATATAGATCAAAACCATAGCAAGGGGAGACAGGGGGAATTGGAGAACTGGTCACCTCTTGAAATTCTAGAAGACCATTTCATCAAAAGAAAATGTTCCATGTATGTATAGGTGCCACCTTCTAGCTGTATAAGAACATGATCCTAAAACAGTAGCTTCGGCTATAAAAACTTTTGTTGAGCTGCTGGCTGAAAATTTAATGGTTTCACTACATTCTGCTGTATTTGCATTTTTTACGTCTAGGTATTTTCTCGTTTGTCATCTAATCTTTTTAATTATATGAGTTAAAAATGAATACTTGTCATACCTAATCCATGCCTTTATACCTTAATTTTGTTCTACTAAAGTATTATTCACATATAACAATGTCTTTCCTCTTTGGTCAAAAAAATATTTTTCTTTTATTGCAGTTTGTTTCTCCATTATATTTGTTTCGAACCAATTAAATCGTGATCCAATTAAAAACAAAATTATGATTTTAATTTAAAATAAAAAAAAATATTTCAGGAACTTCAAATAATGCCCAATATTTCCTCTGGTATGCTGAATATGAAAACATTAATTTTTAATTTTAAGCAAACAAAAATAAATCAACAAAAAATTCACTTATAAACTATGAGTGAATATAAGAATTCTATTTTTATACATTCAGAAATGTGAGGTAAGGAATTTCGCACTTTAATAAAACTAGATAATTTCAGAAAAAATAAAATACCTCTTCTGTATCATCTGAACTCAATTCTTCCTCTGCTTCTGCCATCTTAAAAAAACAAAGATGATAATTTAAGTTTGTATTCTTTATATCCTTAAATAAGCAACATATTTTTTATGAATAACAAAAAATGAATAGGCATTTTCAATCGAAATATTCAAGTTAACAAAATTCGTGAAACAGAATGAGGCGTTTAATAAGACGCAGGCAGTATAATTAATACAGTTGATTATTTGTACCCTTAGTAAAACCAAAGTACAATACGTAAAAAAAAAGCGAATGCAAAAACACCTGATTATTTAACTTCGGAGTTTAACGATACTAAAAATGCAAGTTTTCATAACTTGATAGTGTTTTTATACTGGCTATTTAGGAGCTACAAAAGCTCTGCGCAAATACAATGTTATAATGGTTACATAAATAAGTTTAATAATATTATATGATAAAAATCCTCATACTTTAAATTAATAAATTTTATAACACTCATTCAAGAGTCCAAAATTTTCAGAGAAACTTAAAATATTTAAAATCTCTTTTTTAAAACATGAAACGTTTACGATGTAAATGTTAGATAAAATGGGGAAAATGTCACTCCTAAGTTTAACTTTAGAATAACATTAAAACGAGATGTATATTTATATATACTTGAGATCAATATTGAGAATGAGGAATATCTCTTTTTGAATTAAACATTATTAGGTAAAGAAATATAAAATTTATACCCCACGACTGTTTTATTAAATGATCTATGCTGATCGAAATAATACAAACTTCAAGTTTACCAAACTTTCAATGTTATGCGCATCGGAAATATTAATCTATTAATGCATAAATTTATGTTACCTCATTAGCTGAGTTTCTCTGCTCACTTTCCACTGCCTCCATAACACATTGGAGAATGACACCACCCCTTATGTTTACATTACTATTCAAACGCATTCACGGGATCAAAACATGACTATAATGATTATAATTTTTTCCCTGGTAGGCTCACATATTATACAAGACACCATTATACATTTCACGGTAAAATATTTCTACTAATTACATTTTGCTTTCAATAAATACTGTATTTTCTAATCCGAAAAACAACATTTATTACTAGAACTCTATCATGTTCGCGGATGCATACAAGAAATTTTCACCAGGGACGATTTCCTAAGTTACTTAGGGAAATTGAATACATTAGAGCTGTTAGCGATTATTTATCAAAACATAAATACACGTTTTTCTTTCTGGAAAAATATGAAATATAGTCAGAACAATAGTAATTTTTTCACCAGTACAGTAAAATAGCCATGTAAATCAGATATTTAAATTTTTCTACTTTTTTAATCTTTTCCTGTATGTATAGCCCCCTAACTGGACACCATCCCAACAAAGCTGCAAGTAACGCGCTAGTCAGAAGAATATTTGTTTATGTCTATTAGATTAATCCGTGTGAAAATTTTTGAATTCTAGTCCACCTGTAATTATCAGAAACATCAGTGACATCGCTTGGTCAAAGTCAACAGAAAACGCGTGGTTTTGTTTGACTTTATGATATTATCATAATTTATAGTGCGGTGGGCATGGACTGCGTCAACTGAGCATATAGCCATGGAAGCTAGCGGGAGCTTATACTGGTGATCTTCTTAATATGGAAATAAACGGTTATTCCTTTTCTCCATCAAAATAATGTAAGCATATTTTTTTCAATATTTTATATCAATTGCTGAATGTGTGGTTCCTATTTTAAAGAGTAGTTGTGATTACATTGATGTTTCATTGTTAGAATATGCATGATAAGAAAGGTGCTAAAGCCGGCTGCCTGCTGATAGGTTGATAGGTACTAAGACGGTCGGCTTGAGATAACATTATTGTAATTAGTGATGCAGTGCTCTTTAATAATTTGATGTCATTATGGATTTAGACGGATTGCTTTGTAGTTGCGTTGTTTATCGCACGATGCTACTAACATGTGCTTTTATGTTTCCGTTATTTGCATAATTTATTGTTTTGTAGATTCTGTCTATGGTACAAACAGACTTATTTGCATATGCAAATTTTAATAGACTTTAAACCCACGTATTATGTTTACAAATAAAATTTGAATTTCTGTACCTTTCTCATTTTGAAAAGTTTACTGAAATTATGCTTATTATCACATACATTAGGCGTATATTTAGAATCCCGCGAAAAGGACAGTTCGTAAACGAGTTTCGAATTTCTACGCTGAGTCGTAATTTGCTGTTAAATAATGGTACTTAGTCGTAGTATCCAATTTTCAAATTTATGAAATAACTTATTCAAAGTTTTCATTAGTACTTGAGTTCTTTCTGAGTCAGTATCATAATCGCGACTCGTGCAATTATTCATTTTCTTTGTTTAACTGTTTATTTTTGTCTTTATTTGAATTACACGGTATTGCATGTTGTTTGTCTACCAATTTCTTGTTAACGGTATAACAAGAGATAATTTGTGAAATGAAAGACCACAAATAAAACTTTAACAATACCTAGTTTTCTGTGTTTTTTCTCTATGTTTGATTTATTTTGTATGTATTTTATCAAAATGTTTATTGTTGGGAAACAAATTTACTTCATTTTTATTACGCTAAAGATGTTAGATGAAACATTTAAATTACTTTATAATTCTAAATACTAGTTTAATGAATTATGAGTAGGTGATTCTACAGTAATTATAAACTGACACATTTAATAGACATTTAAATTTTTACAAATTAAATTCAAACTATAAGTTTATATATGTAATAACTGGGATTGATTCTTTTTCCTCCAACTTTAAATATACAATATATCAGTTCATTGCTTTTGAATTTACACCTTTGATTGTTGGTGTGGAGGTATGCTACATAGATTCAGCATTAAACAATTACATATATTGATTTTTATAAACCTTATAACATATAGCATTTAAATAATGCACTTTATTAGCATTGATGCCTCTTAGCTTGATTTCTGAAACTTATAAAATTAAGAAATTTATGCAGAAAGTTCATTCTTATTATCATTGTAAAATATTTATATATTCGATATGCTTAAACGGGGTAGTTTGATTTACATAATAAAAGAGCATCAGAAGCAATTATTTTTAAACTTTTTACTGATTTTATTTTCAGCAGTTTAAAAATCTTTGTGTGATTTTAACTGCAATCATACAGATTCAAAAATATGTCTCCATTTTTATCTATAATATAACAAGTGTTTCTTCTTTATTTATTACCTTAATTTACTACTTTTTAAAAATGTGTTTAAAGAACTTTATAGCTCTTCCCCCCCATCTATTTTTATAAAGAATCAATAAAGTTTTAAGGAGAGTTTACATTTGTAATTATTCTGTGTTAATGATACAAATTTTTTTTTAATTGACTCAATTTTTTAAAATTTCGTTTCCTCCTTTTGACAAAATATAATCAATGATTTGATTTACAAGATTTTGACAATTTTTAACGAAAAGAGTATTTTCTGAGCTTTCTGAGGATATGTATATCACTTGGGATTGTATAAACCTTCATTTGATTCTTATAAAGGAATATATCTGAAGAACAAGTAATATGTTGTATAAACACTTAAAAGGAAAAACTAATTCAGATACAGAGAAAAAAGTTAGCCTTAATTGAACACGGAACTATAAAAAAAATTAAACATCTTTCTTCATCCATTAGTATTGTTTATATGATGCATGCACACATAAATATATTTATAAAAAAAATATGTAATTCCAACTTTTATGTTGGACATTAATTTTGGCATTGAAATTTAATTTTTTTTTATGTGTAAATGACTGAGTTCTCTAATATATAATTTTAAGAATTTTAGCAAATTTAAATTTTACCAATTGATTATAAATTTTGCTTTGTACTATTGTGTTTTAACTGTAATCAATTTCAAAAAGTTCAAAGTTGGGGATAACTTTAATATGAAATAATTATTGCAAAGGATTAAAAAAGTGTAAGGAAAAATAAAGTATATGAAAAAACTGCATAGTGCAATTTACAAAATAAAATTTTACTGAAAGTGATCAAGCAGTTAAATTTTAATTCATCTGTTTACATTAGTGTTTTTCCAAACGTTTTTGTCTATATACCTCTTTTTATAGCAAATACATTTCATAAATGCCCAAGTAAAATATTTCTATACAACTAAATAATAACAAAATTACTATTTTAACTTTGATGCAAATAGAACATTTCGATATTTAACACTAGAACTGCAGGATGGATCATTTTAACCGAAAAGCTATTCTGTGTCCAATTTTCTCAAAGAGTTATGAAATTGAAATGAATTTCTTCACTTCCCTAATTTTACACCCATAAAAATCTATGAAAATATAATGCATATATGCAAAAAAAAAAAATGTTTCATTATTTAGCTTCCAAGTGTGGAAACAAAATTGTAGATATTTGCTCTTACTGTAAAATATCAATAAGTAGAAAATCTATAAAATATACATATATATATATATATATATATATATATATATATATATATATGTATATATATATATATATATATATATATATATATATATGTATATATATATATAAAATTGCCCAAACTGTACCTGAACTGTGTTAAGAAACCTTGACTGGTAAGAAACTAAATAATTTCATTAAAGTTGTTTATATAATTTTCTAACGATATATATACTTCTAGATATTGTAATATATTAATGAAACAAAAGTTTTATGCCTATAAAATGCATATATTTTTTTATACTCATACCTACATTGTGTAATGAAAATCATTATTTCACTATAAATTATAATCAAGAGAAAGGTATTTTTTAAAATTAATACAGTATTTGAGACAATTTTTTCTTTCTCATTTTATTTGTTTATAACATCACTTTCTTTAAATATTGAAAGTAAAATTGTTGCTAGATTATATAAATGTCAACAATGATATGAAATATATATACTCTTTGAAATTATTGATATGAATTCATAGTAAAGGAAATTTTGTATTAAAAAATGTAATTTTTTTCACAGGCTAGAATACAATAACTTAAATGTTTATCTAATATATTAGGTGTTTAAACACTTTTCTTAATACTAATGCATTAAGTCTCTTTTTTAAATAGAAAATAAGATATTGTACCATCTTATTCCTCACGTTAATTTATATAATTTGATATGTTTATTTGAAAACAATACAATCAGTTAATTTTCTAATGTAAAAATTTTTTTAAACTCATATAAAGCTTCATAAGCATTGTTGAGTATTTTAGATCGAATGGATGTAAGAAAATTAGCTTTAATGCTGTACAACTGTACTGAGAATCTATACACTATAATTCATATTTACAATTTTTTTTTTTTTTTTTTATTAAGCAGCTAGAATGTGAATTTTTCTTTTTTAAAAAATATAAAAATTTTACAAATGATATGTTTTTAGTATTGAGTAATCTCCCACACATCACATAAACAATATTGAAAGACATCACTGATCGCATAATACTGTGTGAATATACACAAGAAATGGTACATTCTGAAGGCTTAAACTGTGTTTGAAATAATTGTTTTTTTTTTTTTTAAACTAGATAACTGATGTTACAATGATAAATATTAATGCAAGAATTTAAGACCATATGATGTTAAAATTTATCAATAATCTTTAGTCAGGTAACTTAGTCTTTGCTGTTGGATCTTTGTTTTTAATTTATTAGTATCTATGAATTTTATATTTTTGTTGATAAAGCACTTGTAGTAATATTAATATCTTTTCTCTTTGTCATGGATGGCATTATTTTTTTTTTTTTTTTTTTTTTTTTTTGAAAAGTATAACTTTGGTCTAAGTAGAATTTATGTTAGAATGTTTTAGGAAAATTGTTGATTTTACTAATATATGCTTAAGTGTATATTGTAAATATTTTTTAATCAACTGAAATTAATTATATACTTACACTCTTCATGCAGCTGATTGCTAAATGTCCATTATGTAACTAGAAAACTTCACTTTTTCTATTGTTTTGTGTGCTATTTTCTATTACGTACATTATAAAAGATCCTTCATCAAAATTTATAAATGTTTATCCAATTTAATTATTGTTACCAATAATTGACTTGAAATTTCAGTTGTATAAGTAAACATTAGTAATCCAGTAAGACATTTTAAATTATCGAAAAAAAAACCCATATATATCTATATTATAAATTAATTTATTAATTGTAATTTAAAACTTAGTAATTAAAAATGTGTAAAATCTATTATCAGTAACTATTATATCATTGCATTTTTAAAATATTAAAAAATTGGGTGTGTTTAGCTATAGTTAAGCATATTATGATTTCTAATGATATTAGTAAGGATAAGTACTCTTTGGTTTAATGAATAAATTATAAAAGATATGAAAAATCTGTATCCGTTATTCTTTTTTTTATTTCAGGCATTGTTTATTTTAATTAATCATGGATTCTGATGACAGTTGTGATGGGTTAGTTGAGGTAATCCCAACTAATTCAAATGCTGGTAACTTGGTAGCGAATGGTATGGTGTCCATGTCTCCTCGAACTGTGAAAACAGAACAGGTAACATTAATTATTAATCATTTATTGAAAGAATAATAATATACCATTAACAGTTTTATTAAAAAATTGAATAGTGGTGACTTTTTAATTCTAGGAGTTAAGCTGAATAATTTATGTAGCATAGAACACTTCGATTTTCTTATTTTTAAAAATATTTTCATTCTTATTTGGATTTCTTTCTTGCTTTGATGCAGCTATGAAATTTATTCTTAAAATATTTAGAATTTTAATTAGATTCTTCAGCTTGCACTTCCAATTTTAGTGTCTTCATTATTATGTATATAGAGTTTCCTTAATACAGTTCCCAAAGCATATTCCCATCAACTTTGAATTTAACTTTATAGGCATTTTTTGTATATTTTGTTTGTTATTAAATGTACAGTAAATTGTGAATCTTAAAATATCATATGCACTCTGTGTTGTTATTCTGAAAGGAGATATATACTGATAATATAAGTGTGAGAAGCTAGTAGAATTTGAATTTTTTTCATGAATAATTTTAGAAGAATTTTTATGAATATGAAAAGTTAGTTATTGATAAAATTGATTATTATTTAAAATTATTCATAAAAATCAGATTTTTATGAATAGTTCTCTCTGAGTTAAAATAGGCTTTGTGCAACTGACTTATCTTTTTCTTATTCTTCTGTTTAATTCAGTTATGCTAATTTTTCTTAATTTTTGTTGCAATTTAATTTTTTTACTTTATTACATTTTTATATTTTTTATATCCTTTTTCATCTTACTGTTTTTCTTTTTATTTTAATTGTAGGTGTATCATCCCTGTACTGATTTTCAGCATGTATGTATTGTTTTGTGTGGGATTTTTTTTTTATTTACGAAAGATAATTTTATATATATTTATCTAAATTTTGTACTTTTTTTGTTGATTTATAGTTTATTATATTCATATTAGTTTTTTAATTTTAATTCTTAGAACAGCAAATGAATTACAAAATGATCTTTTCTAGTTAATTTAGATACTCTCGTTAGCATAGTAGACAGGTATAAGACTTTCAAATAAATTTAAAAAGTAAGCTCAAAAGATATAATTTTAGCTCACTCAAAAATGTTCATATGTATCATGTCTCTCACCTTAACCCTCTGACTGCTCATCTCGCAATTTCCACGGGCAATTCAAATATAAGAAAATTTGCTCATCCTGCGATTTTCGCGGGCATGTGTTTTTCTTCCTTTATTAAGAAGCACATTCCGCCTTTTCATCGTTTAACCAGTGGGAAAAAATTATATACAGTATTAGACAATTAATTAGGTAATAAATAGAATTATATGACTAGATCTATAGTATTATTAGATAATAGAATTATAGATAGTGTGTTATAAATAGGAATTAATTGTATTTCAATTGAAATTTATTAAAAAATAAATTTATGTGATAACTTCTGAAATTAGTTTTTCTGAAAGCTTAATTTCTCATGATAAAAGTCAATATTAAAAATCTTTTCTAGAGAAAATATAATATTTCAATTCTCCAATTTATATATATACTTATAATATGCAACAAATAAAATGTGCAATTTTTAAAGAGATCTTGGTTTACAAATTGAGCAATCAGAGGGTTAAAAAAAGATAAATTGTCAAGCAAATTTATTCATGAACATTTTTTTTCTCGTTATTATAGGCAAATATTTTTCAATTGCAACCCGTTATTAATTTAATGTTGTAACTACCCATTGTGATAGCTCCTTAAGTTTGTCTATCTCAAAAAAAATTGAGTATAAAGTATATATTATTAGCATTAATATATTTTAATTAACTAAAGAATAATTTAATTCATAATGAATATTATATTTTTACAGGTTTTTACCTTTTTCTATAAATTAGGAATGTGTAGTAATCTAAATACCTTATTATTTCAGGAGAACTTGGTTAGTTGCTCCTCTGCTCCTGCAAATATGGTTCCCATGGGTACAGCCGTAATAAATCAAAATGGACATTTGCAGCCTACAATGATGACTATGTCTGACCCAAACAATATGCAAGAACAGCTTGTTGTTGTACAGAATATGAATGGAACTGCTGGTTTAGATGATGCAAGTGCTAAAGCTATGATTAATACTGGTAAAGCATATTGAGTGTGCTAGTATTTATTTATTGTACCTAAGTTTTCCTTATTTAATTCCTCTTAAAATGTAGTAGTTAATAATTTCTTTTTTCATCTTAAGATCTTCTCTTATACCTTTTTGAAATTCAAGTTTAAACATTAGTGTAAAAATATTAATTTTATAAACTGATATGAATTTCATTCAAATAGATTTCATGCTCTATAACTTATATAGAGCATGCAATCTATTAAGAAACCAGAATTTTTTTCGTATAATATATTTAAAAAAATTAATTTACTTTTTATTAGCAGCTGTGTTGAAAGCACACTTTGTTTTTAACCCTCTAAGCGGTTTGCACGTACAATTCCACCAAACCTATGATTACTTCAAAACGTACAATTTTCGACCTCCAAAAACGCTCTGAAAATGGATGTAATGTACATTTTTGCCAGTGCTTTCCCCCATGGAGTTTTGAGGTAGGAGGGTCAGGTCTATTATTTAGGAGCTGCACCCTTCTTTCAATGACATGCAACCCTACCCCCTGAGGCACAAAGAAGCTGATAGCTTTTCATGGCTTTGTAAATCTCTATTTGGAAGTATTTCGTTTGCGGTAACAGATGTATCTCTAACTGCACCACTTAAATATCTTGGATAACTTTCTTTAAAAAATATAAATAAGTCTCTCAAAGAATATTTTTATTTGTACTGTTAGAATCCATTATTTCTTATAGGATGATCGTCGAGACTTGACGAGCTTTATGTGTATTAAAAATTAACAATCTATAATATCTATTTATATATCTATACCGGAAGTAAAGGGGCAATAACGAGGATGGGTTTTCCATATTCCATTCTAGTCAACAAAGGGTGAAGGTAAAAATCATAGAACTCTTTGGCCACTGACATTAGCTTATTTTGGAGAATTTTTTCCTAGATGTGTTCCACTCGGAGGGTTAATAGTTTTGTTCACTATCTGTTTGGTTTTTCTAGCTTAGAACATGGTCTGGACATGCCATGTACCAATTTTAAGTTTGTTTTTTTTTTGGTTCGGTGAGTGTCCTTTTCCATGTACAGAGTCCCTTTTGGCTTTGGCCCATATGCATCATTGTCAATTCCTTGACAACTTCTAATAAATATTCATCAGCTGGAAGACTGCAGAATGCTGCACTCTCACCTTTAGGAAAGATTTCTCTACTAGAGATTTCTGTAAGCTTGTTTTTTTATGTGTAAGGGTGTTAAAAAAAGGATAGTATATTTGACTTAATAAAGGTATATAATTGAATTGTTTGAAAAAGTTCGAAAATTATGAGTTTGCAAAATGACTGATTTCTAAGACAAAAGTCAGTGATCTGTGTTTTTTCTTTTCTTTTAAATAAAAAAAGCAGTGAACTTGAAAAGGTTGGGAACTTCTGTTATAAAAGTTTGTTAATCTATTTTATAAATAAGAGCATCTCTGTCTTTCTTTAAAGATTAAATAAAAACCATACTTAAACAAAATTTAAGATTGTATATGTTCATGTAAATATGCCTATTGTGTCATATTTAAGATTTATTTGATTGCTTTTAAAATGAATATTTTATAGTTATCAGATTAATTGAAGTTCTACCCATGTATATGAGACATTTTTATCTTTAAAATTTCATTTACAAATGTTTCAGTCATTGATGTAATGATTATGTTCTTTATTAAATTAAAAGGGATAAGTCGAAGTTGTGAGAAGTTGTATTTATTCATATAGTTTATTATTAGTACTTATTAATTTTTTGGAAAAATTATTAAGTTATTTTTAGTTGTAAATTGTGCATAGTTTAAAGGGAAAAATATATATTACACTAAATTTTTTTTTAGATATGTAATTCTAATTTATGAAACTGAGTTTAATAATTATATGTATTTTCCTGCCATTTAGGATCATTACCTAGTTCTATTCAAATGACTAAATTTAACAACACACCAACCAATGCTGGTATGCTACCTCAGATGACTAATGGGGGTCAGATGATAGCTCCTACTCAACTTGCTGGCATGATGAACTTAGCAGGTCTTCCACAAGTTACCACTTTAGCTGGGTTGAATGGGATACCAGGTTTAAATGTTATGAATCAAATACCAGGGCAACCACAGATGGTCCAGCAGCAGCCAAACAATGGAGCAACCTGTGTTCAAAATACTCAGTTACAAGGAGCTTGTCCACAAAATATGGTAGCTGTTAATGGCCATCAAAATGCAGTTCAACAGGTACAGCGGATTCTTAATTAATCATAAAAAAGCACTGTTTTCTAACTAGATTTTAATTTCAGATTTATTTTTTAGTATTTAAGCTCTTCAGGTGCAGTCTAATCCTGAATATTTTTGTATGAAATAACCATTCAATGATTATCATATTCAATAATCATATATTACTACAATTAAAGGTTACAACTGTTAAAGAGAGACCATTTCATTGAATAAAGACAAAAACATAGGTAGTCCTCAAGAGAGCATAATTGTCATATTAGTTAACAAAAAAAAAGAAATTGGGTTTTTGTCTGTATTTAGAAAAGTGATTTTGATATTTAAAAAAAATCTTTTATTTATTTTTTTTGAGAGTAAAATTTAATGTTTTTAAGTATGTTTAGCATATTTTCATATATTTTAAAGATTTTTTTAAAATTTTATATAAGTGATTAATTTTTAAATTATTTTATTTAAAAAATATCTAAGTTAATTTGCTTGAATTTTTGTGTTTATTGCTTATACAGTAAACTTTTACTTTGGATAACATCAATTGCAAAACAATTTTTTTTTTTTTTTTGGTTCTACAATTGTGACACAAAAGTATAATATTTTATAGTTTGATAAGTATAGCATTTCAAATGTAGATTTGTAATCTTACATTATATATGTTATATTTAAAATTGTGGCTATAAAACAGTTTGTTGTTGGGGAATACAGAATGTATACAAATATATTGTTTTCAAACTGAATATTAGTTTGAACTCAGCTTATTCAACTGAATTCAGCTTATTCACAATTCATGGAAATTAGAAATTCAAAACTTGGAAACAAAAATTGTTAATCTAACTAAATACTGTTTCCCTAAAAATAATAAAATTTAAGTTATATTAACTACTTTGTATTATTCTTAGTGAATTTTCTTTTCTAAATAAAATTTAGAAATACACTACCAATAGTTTTGGATTGCATATATATACATACTTTAAATAGATAAACAATATTGATTATATTATCCAAGAAAAATAGCTTGATGTCATGTTAGAATTCAGTCCTGATCATATGTTTTTCATTGTTTTAAAATCATTTTCAACCATAACTTCAAATATATAATAGGATTGATAAATAGTAACATTTTTATAGATAATTCGTTTTTGTTCTTTTATGTTTCCCTGTTAATATTTGATTCTAGTTCATTGTAGATATAATTACATTTAAGATTAAAAAATGAATTTTGGTTTTACTTGTATTGCTTGCTTAAGCTTTATTTTCTTCTTTTAGCCTCAAGTTGGAAATACCCCCCAGTTCATCTTAGCTGCTGGCCAACCTATTCAAGGTATTCAAGGAGCTCAGCTTCTAATACCTACATCTTCTGGTAAATTCTATCTTCTTCATTTCTCTTATTTAGGCAGGAATCATGGTATAGTTATGTACTCAGAATTGGTTAGAAAGTTAGAATTTACGAAAATAAAATTTTAGAACAGTCATGTATAATTATATTACTTCCTCTGTTATAAATTTTTATTAACTAGTTTAATGTTATATTTTATGAATTTTAGAGGGGGTGGATTGGGACTAATGCAGACATATATACTTATATATATATATGTGTGTGTGCACATGTGTACATACATATGTAATAAGTAAAACTTTTTGATTAAATCATTTTCCCTCTCCTAGACTTTAGTTTTATTGCATTTGTTGCATAACTGAATAAATTATTTATTTTGATTTATTTTTAATTATTTTAGTTAAAATGAATAATACTTTCTGTGCTGTATTATTATTGTATATGATTTTATTAGAACTCTGTGTGTATATCTATAGCTATACTGTTATCTAAAATTAACTTTATATATATTTAGTTTATCATGCTTTTATGTTTTTTTTTGCAGGATTATTAAAAATTATTCATTTAATAAACATTATTAATCCTAATTAATTAATTCCTTTTAATTAAACATTATTATCCATAATTTTAATTACATTTGCATTGAATTAATAATAAATTGACTTAATAATAATTTTTATAGGTCCTTTTGTAGACTTTTTACTCAAAATGAGCATGTTTAGATTATTTACTACTTAGCTTTTTGTAGCCTTATGAATATTTAGATTATATTTAATATTTGTATTATTTAATCAATAATTTTTAGTGTAAATTTAAATAGACGGATTTTGTTATTTTTTAAAACCCATAATCATTATGTGTATTTTAATCCAGGTTCCTGCCACTTTCTTTTTCTTCTCTCTCCTTTTTCTCCTCTTAACTCTGACAAATTTCTGCTCTTTTTCTTAAACATCTCTTTCATTCATGTCTGTCCTAGTTTCATAATACACATCACATTTTGTATGAGTATAGCTTAAGAAATAAACATACTGAGAAACAATCTAATGTACTAACTGAAACATTTGAGTTAGTAAATGCATCATTTTTAATAATGGTTGTTTACCGATAAATAAAGCAATGAGTGTATATATCAGACTGATAATAATATTTTGATTATGGCAAAATATTTAAATATGCAAAATATTTAAATACTTTGTAACTTTTTATACTTTTCTCCTAAATTTCATATTTTCATCATAAGGAGTTTAAACCCACAAAAAAAAAAAAAAAAAAAAAAGAGAGAGAGAGAGAGTTTAAAATTTTCATGCCATATTTGACAACTTTTATAGGTAATTGCTAAAATTTAATGATTTTTCATTTAATTTATGGATTTACCAAGAACTTTTACATTGTCTGGTACTGTGGAAATGAACACAACTTCAGAAAGTAAGCTCATATTAAAAACAAATAGGTTCACATGGTTTCTATAAATTCAACTTCTACTTCCTCACATGCTGCTGAATTTGATTAAAATTTTCAAATAGTACACCGCTAATTTTGAAGAAAATCTCTCTCTCTCTCTCTCTCTCTCTCTCTCTCTATATATATATATATATATATATATATATATATATATATATATATCAGGCTGCTGATTTTGGATAAAAATTTGTAAATAGTATCTTGTTATTTTTTAAAAACTTTATGCGTATTTTAAGAAAAGATTATCAGCATGTTAAAGCTATATTAATATATGTAATTGCTAAAAATAAATATTGATATCTCTGGACTAGAAGTTATGTCAGTTTTGTAAATGTGACTTTTTAAAAATATTAAATATTGAAATAGAGGAATTCAAGTTTGGTAAGCTATAGTTTGATAATTGTAAAATCTTATTCTATGGATTTTTCTAGATGATAATAATGAATGCGTAAAGATCTTATTAATTATAATTTTCGTGTTATTCAAAAATTTGCAATTAACTTTTATTAATTAGAATTTTTTGTGTCTCTGAAAGTCAATCACCAATGTTTATAAAAAGTTTTACTTATGCTAATTTTTAAAAGTTTGCAAATGTGTGATTCACTCATTTTAAAACTCTAAATATATTTTGAAAGTGTACAATATTTTGTAAGATGAAATCATAATCAAGATATATGGGTAGAAAAAGGCAGGTTTGGGACTCCTTTAGTTTCTATAAGCTTCCTTTACTTGTACATGGTACTAACTTTTTGTGTTGCTTTGTTTTTTTTGCTTATTCTAACTAAAGAATGATATTTGTACTCATTCATAGTCAGTTTGCCTCTTTTTTTTACAATACCTTTTGTTATGGTTTTTGTTGAAAAGGTAGCTTTACTTGTTGAGGAATTACTTGAGGAATTTTCTAGAAATTATCATTTGGTGCTGGTGATTTAATTTTTATTCATACCTTAAAACCACATAGGGTGCAGTAAACTTTGAAGCAAATTATGGGGATAAGTTATGCCTAAAAGATATGCCTGTATATTAGTGCTATACATTCATTGAATTGTGCTATCTTCTAGAATATTTATAAACTTTCAAATTTAGTTGTTGAGAATAAAGCAACAGTAATAATTGTAAACAATAAAAGCAAAACTAATAAGATACAGGGCACAAGTTAATTATAAATTAATTAACTGTCTTTTTAATACCCGTATAAAAGCAAAATGTGGAAATAAGAATTTGACCAAAGCAGAACTAAGCCTGAGTTTTGCTCTGGTCATTAAATATCTTCGTCTCAATTATTATAAATTGTTTGTTTTAGGTCATTTTAGTTTATTTATAATGTTAGAAAGATAGGAATTTTTTCCTTACTAAAAAAACAATGGCAGCATTTTTTTTTTTTTTTTTTTTTTACAGTAGAAAGGAAATCAAGAATATACAATATCTATTTTTGTTTTGTTGTTTAAAAATTTGGTTAAATATTTAAAATTTAAAATAATTTCATACCAATTTCAGAATCTTGAGTATACAATAAATAAAAACATAGTGCTTAGTAATGATAATATGACCTGAAACCATTAAAATGATAGCATTCACTTTTTTAGTGTTACTCTTAAGATATTCTAATGTCTTTTGATTAAATACATTATCATTACTACACAATATGCACAGTTTTAAAATGGAAATTTCAGGTGAAGAGCTCAATCATGTATTGTTGTAGTTCTAAAATTTTATGTATTCTGTAATGTTTTTTATGACTCTAATGATCCATTAAAATAATTAAATAGTTTAGAGTTGTTAAATACTTTATTGTTATTATAATTATTATTGTTGTTACCACGAATGAAAAGAGACTGAAAAATGCAATTTTCAACAACTGTCAAATGAAGGTTCATTGCCACCAGCAGTAAACTGTGAATAAGCTTTAGCTCATACGATATTTACAATTTAAATGTTGCTTCATGCATTATTTCTCTCATAAACTCTATTAAGTCTCTAACTTAATTATGTATATTGTTTTGTAATTTGAATTTCAGCAAAGTTTTACTGGACATTTCAAATGTTTGTAAACTATGTATTTTTGAATACCATCACATCCTAAGCCCTTAATTTTTATATCTTTTAGGTGTTGCTACTCAACAGGTCATTACAATTCCTGTGTCTCAGTTATCAGGAAACCAAATAGTTCAACTTGTGGCTTCCAATGGCCAAATATTTACAACAACATTGGCAAACCTCCAGGCAATGTCACAACCTGTCCCTGTTCCTGGTATTTCTACTCCTAGTATGTTTAGTTAAATTATGCTTCAAATATACTTGTAGTTCAGATGAAATTACTGGATTCAGATGATTTATGACTTTGAAACCTAAAAACTACTCCTTAATTTTTTAGGTGTAATCTTAAATAGGGCTTTTAAAGCCATTAGTTCTTATGATACATATTGAATTTTTGAATTTATACGTAATCCTTTGTGTCTGTGTGAGTGTGTGTATGTATATTCACTATGTATTCTAAGGCTGCTCTGATCTTGATACAATTTTGCAATGTGATTCAGATAAAACCCTAGTAAGGTTTTATGCAGGTCAAGCTGTTCAGATATTGAGGACATGTAGAGATAAAACACTTTTTAAATCTAAATTGCACTTGGCAACTGTTTTTGTACCATTTGTGGTATTTTCCTTTTAGTCACATACTAAAGTTAAAGCCTTTAAGTAACCTAATTCATCTGATAAAGTTTGAAATGTGTTTTAAGATAATACAATTATTTTATGCCTTTTGATCATATTTACCCAATATATTTCATTTTATCAATTTTAATTTGGCATGTTTCTTTCATTTTGAATTCTGTTGCACCACTTTTTTAATAGAATTTTAGATGCCAATCTTATTCCGTTGCTAACAATGTTATCTTTTGAAAAATTATTTAACATTTATATCATATGAGTAGCATTTCTATTTAAAGTTAAATTGGCTTTCTTTAAGTGATATAGTGAAAAATGCAGGTGCTTTTTTATTAGTAAATTGCCATGTTAGTAAATTCTTTTATTTCTTAAGTTCACCATAAAAAAATTTAAATGAATACTGTACTCATTTTATTATAATTAGTTGTTTTATTGTTTATGGTGTTAGTGTAGTATAATCTTAAATTTAATTTGAATTTTGAAATAAATAACTTTTATTTGGGAACCTTAATTACTCAAACTGAAGACTGGGTGCAAAGCAGCTAGTAAATTAATAATTTTTTAACATCAGCCAAATTTGCAAATCACTGAAAAAACTGAACTTTCTAAAGACATTTCCTTTGTTATCAAATCAAATGAGTTTAGAAAATTTACTAGGTAAAAAAATAAGGAACTCATTTTTTAAAAAAACAAATTGAAGGAAACAGAAAGAATTGATCAATTTGTAAGAATTTTAAGTAATTAGAATTTAAAAAAATTATATAAATGTTAAGTTATAAGTATTTGACTGTATGTCTGTGTTTTGTTGTAATTACCTAATTTTCAAAATGTTTTGAATGACTTGAAAATATACATTGAAATACAGTAATTGTATGTGTGATTCATAATCTTTAATTCAGTATAGAGATACAAGTTCAATAGGAGCATATTATGACATATTAGGAGAAAAAATTTTGTTTTTATATGTTAGTTAACCTGAACAAAGGGGTTCAAACTTATAGTTAAAATTATAAATCTGAATTAGTATCTGCCAACCATAATTTCCTTTCTCTGAAATATATTTAATAAACCCAAAAGACTCCTTAAAACCTCCTTAATTGTCTTTTTCAAAAGCCAGTATTAACCCTATTAGAGTAGTTCCATTGCTCATCTATTTTTAAAATATTTTTGGTAAAACTGGCATCCTAAACTGAAGTTGTTAAATATGGTATTCTATAAGTGAGTTTATGTTCTTATATTTAATGTAACAGAGTTAACTCCTGTTGTTGCTTCTGATGCTACTTGGTCAAACCAAGCACAATTGAGTCATACAATACTTGTATTAAGGCAAATAGGTGTGCCTTTCATTTTAACGAGCACCTTGAGGGTGAAATTACAATTTTTGCTCAAGTGGGCCCTTGTAATTTAATAGCAGGGACCAAGCAGAAAATCCAGAGTTGGCCTGCCAGCTCCAGAGGTATTGATTGAGACATTTTGACCATGAACATATTTTCTATCCCCCAGTCATCTTTAACACAGTAGATCTTAGACTGGCTCAGACTCCGAATGTGCAACCCTTCAGTTACGAGAGTGTTGCCCTTGCCAACTGAGCCACTACAGCTCTGAGTTAACTCCTAATTTAGCATAATAAATAAAGTCTTGAGTTTATCTTGCATTAAAATTAATTAGATTAATTTCTCAATATATATATATATATGTGTGTGTGTGTATACATACATACGTACACTGTATGTCTCTGTGTATAAGCCAAGAATTTTTTGAGACTTTTTCCAAAGCTAAAGGGAGGGGATCACTTATATATGGTTCTACAGATTGTATGTAATATAGGTGCTTGGAGAAATTTATTGCTGTTAATGGCTAGAAACTTGTCAAACCAGCAAAATTAATTGAGAAATTAAAAAATAAAAAAAAGGAAAAAGGACAAAAAAGGAATAAATTTTAACAAAAAATAAACAAAACCTAGAAAAATTTTGAAAATAGAAAAATTGAAAGTGAATCTGAGTTTTACTTGGTCTTATTTATATTATAAAGTGATTCCTAAATTTTTGAAGTAGGCATAGTGTTTCAAATCAAACCAAAACTGCTAATTTCACAATAAACACTTCTTCCATAGGCTAGATGCATTAAAATCTTTAAGTTTATATTGCTTAAATTTATGAAAATGAGCTAGCTTCAGATAGGGTTATCACAGTTGATTGTCATTGGGGTCTGATGAGTAAAAATATTTTTAGTCATATGATCTAGAGTATTTTATAGTAATATGATTGAAAGTATTTCACCGATTTTATCTGTTTGGTGATTTTTTGGTTTTTTAGTGACATATTTGGATGTAGCAATTTCTTTCTTTTCAGTTTATACAGATTTTGGATTTTAGGTAAATTTTTAAAGAAAAAACACTTTCTTAGCTTATGGATGAACTTAAATTCAATGGGGGATACACACTCACATATAAATATATAAATGACTGCCTTTTTTAGGCCCACCTGCATTAGGAAAATGAGTGATAAACTTTTGTAACAGAAGTTTTATCATTACCCTTGTGGAAAATGACATAGCCAATAAAAAACTTTTTATTACCAAGTATGGATAAAAAGAACCAGACGATTCAAAGGAGTTTTCTCTTTGTCAATGTGCTTGGTAGATTATGTATATATATAAATATATATATATATGTATGTGTATGTATTTATATGTATATGCATAATTATAAATATATAAAATTGTGGCTTCTTTACAGATAATCCTCAAACAGTTCAGCCCCATCATATGATACAGCCTGGATACACGAATGTTCCAGGACAAATGACAGCATTACCCCAAATATTCACAAATTCTGCTGGTCAGCTAGTGACATTAGGACCCCAGGTAATGGTTCTTTGCAATAAATTTTCATGAAAAAATTTAATTTTATATATTTTGTTAGTAAAGCATATTTATCAGACTTAGATAATTTGTAAAAATTCTTGAAGCTAGTAACCAGTAAGTAAACATTCTTTCCTACTGAATAACTAAAAATAATGACTATAATAACTTGAAAAAGTGAAAGCCTTTTCAAATTTTTTTACAAGAAATTATAAGTTATTTAGACTATTGTATTGTATGCAATGAAATATTTTTTTATATTTTTTTGTCCATGACTTTTTTTTAAAAATTACTTTCCTATCTAATTACTTTGCAAACTAATTGCATAAAATCCTGCAATTTGCCATTTAAGTGCATTTTTACAGATTTATAAAATCTAATTTATTGACTTTGCATAGACTAAATAGATTATCTGTTCATTTAATACATTTGTAAATGGTTTAAAGAAAAGCATTTTGTGCTGTAATTGTTTTTTTTTTAAGCAAATAATGTATAGGATACTTAAACATGTTGATGACTTACAGTTCAAACATCTTACAGCATACTCCCTCTTAATTGGCTTCCATTTAACAAGATCTCTGCTTTAATTGGCTGTAGTTAGTGTTAGGTACTTTATGTGCAAAAATCAAAAAGTGAGCAAAAAATTGTTTTAAAAAGTTAATATTCCATATGTATGCATTTTAAATGTGAAATAAAAATAAACTAAAAAAAGACATATTTGTGCTTTAGTAGCATTACACATGCCTCTCCATTCAAAAATAAAAGGGCTTCAGAATGTGGGTCTGGAAGATTTTGACTAGAATGCAGTTCCATAATAGAAATCACACATATATCACAGTCCAAAGAGTGGTGATTGGTTAGATAGTCACATTGAAGTTGGTTTAAATAGTCAGTATTGAAGAAAACTTTTGGCAGCTCTCAGTGAGGAAGCTAACTCTGATTTAAGCATTATGTAAATAATGAAAGCAGTTAATATTAAGAAAGCTATTTATATAATAGCTTTCTTAATATCAGGTTGTAATGAAAATTTTCTGCTAAAATAGTTCTTAATAAAGGTAGAAAAATAAACACAAAAGCAGTACCTTTAGTAGGGTAATAATCATCACCCAAATCCATGATTTTCTGCCAACATTTGGTAGTTTTTTAATACTTTCGGCCTAGAAATTTAATGGTTGCAAGTCCAAAAACAGATCAACCTTGTTTCGGGGGGTGGGGGGGCTGTGTAGAATGGAAGATAGCACAAGCAAGATGTAGCTGCAGGTGTGAAAAGAGGTAGAAGTCCGGAGGAGAAATATAGGGGCTATATGGTGGGTGTGACAAAAGATCCCATTCAAGTCACGGTTAAATATCTGTGACTGAAAGTAAAACACATCAGATGAATATCATTATGAGTTAATGATGTCGTGTTCAAAGGGAATTTTTTTTTCTTTTTTTTAAGTTTCCCAACATTTGTGGACAAGACCACGGCAATCCCACCAGATACAAAGCATGATCTTTTTGTTGGTCAAATTGTGCTTTGTGATGCTGCTGACGGTCTCCCAAGGTGCAGACCAAATTCCTTTTCAGTTTGTGTTGATGAAGTAAATCCACTTTTCATCAGAAGTGATGATCTTATCCCGAATTTTGTTCTTGCATTGATATTCAAGCAGATTAGTACAAGCCTGAACCTATCTGTCCTTATCTACTTCAGACTGCTCATGTGGCACCCAATGATTGAACTTTTATGTCAAGTTTATGCAATGCATAGTGTGATTAATGGACATGGCACTAATGTCTAACTCCTTAGCTAGCTCTCGAGTGGTTGTATACTGATCTTCTTCCACAAGTACTCAAAGGCGGGCCTCATTAACATCAGTTGAGAGGCCAGACTGCTCTGTTTCTTGAATGTCATAGTCCTTGTTTTTGAATTTCTAGTACTAAACCTTCACAGTGTCATATGATACAAAATAAGTACCTAAAGCTGTACACATGATTTTCTGACATTCTGTTGCTGACTTTTTGCAACCAAACTGGAAGTAAATGATGGTTCTAATCTGGTAGCATGATAGTTCCATTTCAGACACCTTGTACTTATTGATAACAGTATTTTTTTTTTGCAAATTTCACAACATAGTGTTCTAAAGCAAGTTTCTTTCTGTCAAATGCAAAAAATCATTTGCAAAAATATTATTAAATACGCAATGCAAACTGTTTGTGCAGATGATATTTGTGGTGGCGGGGAAACTTTCATTACAACCAAATATTAAGAAAGTAAGTAAGAGGTTGCTGACTTTTCAATGATCTTGGCAGAAACTTTATTTGCTATCTCAAAGCACCATAGAAGAAGAAGCAGTCACCACAGTTGAAGAGAAATACTTTACTACTAACAACTTTGTGCCATCATTCAAATGTCTTAGTGGATGGCAAAATGTTGATGACATAAAGTGATGGTTGACTTCGGAAAAGGATCTCCAGAAAAAAACTTTGTCAAATGACATCATCATAGGAACTGTTGCTGGTATAGTTTACAATATCGTTGGTAATGTGACTGCTGTCATATATACAAATAGAGCAAGAGCATTGGAAATGGCTTTATACTGCATTGAACAACAGGCATCAGCCTACTCTATTGATGTGATGCTTTTAAAAATATAGCAAAATTATGTAGTATTTTGTTGAATATCCAAACTTCAACAGAAAAAAAGTGATTGAATTTCTTAACCTTAGTAATGGTATACAAAACTTTTATAATAAATTGACACATTTAATAAATGCTTACTTTAACTATAATTTACATTGTTATTTTATATAGTGCATTTGCACTAAATAATTTATTTTTCATTCTCTTCTTTAACCAGAATATTGTTTTACTAGCTTAACACTAGTTCTATTTGGGCTGGGTAAAAGGTGGTCTGTTGTCTGAGAGTCTTTTATGCTAAAAATTTTGTTTCTTGATGCACTTTGTTCTATTATTAAGGTTCAATTTTTTTTGTCATAAAACAGGAATAAAATTTTACTTTTGTTTAAGTTGAAAGATGTTTATAGTATTGTATATTACCAATTTTTTTTCAATAACATTTGAAGGGACATTACCATTCATTACAGATTATTGCTCATCCCATGATGGGATCTAGCCCTACAAATCTCATGGTTAATCCTCAAGTTGCAGCTCAGATACAACAAGTACAACAAGCTGAGGACAAAAGCACAAGTCTAGCATCTGTGTCATCCACTACACAATCACCTGCTATCAATCGAATACAGGTATGTAATTCTCATTTTTAAGTTACTTTCCTGGATATTAACTTACATTCATCATTAAAAATTTGTTGACATTATTTTTACTATTGTATTATCATATCATTAAATATTAAATTAAGATAAGAAGCTTTTCTACTGTTAGATAAAAAGTGCAAAGTATCTATCACTTTTTATCTATAAAAATAGATAAGGAATAATAGTTACATCTTGTTTAATTTTGTAATTAGTAATAAAGTAAATCCAAAACCAAAATTCTGTTAATAGTGCTTTTGAAGACTAATGGGCTTTATAAGACCACAGTTCTTTAACAAGAACACACTTTTTTGGGTTCTTAATTTAAAAAATCTCATTACAGCTATTTTGTCTTATGCTTCTGAAGTTCAGACAGTTTCAGAATTGATGAAAATAAAGTTGCATATTTTGAGAAAACAGTTTTAAGAAGTATTCTTGGTGTACACTTTGGTTAATCAAGATTAGTAAGGAAAACATAAAACTTGAAATCATTTCTAAATGTCATAATGTCTGTGATTATAAATACATTAAAATTAATTGCATGAACTGCCATCTGGCTTCTTACATTAGTAGAACCAACAAAAGTAACCCATGAAGAATGTTTTTGGTGTTACAGTCACTGGATAGAAAAGATGGGAGTATACCTCCAGGTTGTGAAGGTGGAATTTTGTTGATTCAGATGTTAGACCATAAAGTAAAAGAACTGGTGAACTAAGGCAGATTTTATAGAAGTTTCATCATAGAAAGATTCTAACATACCATAGTCTGTGAAGCTGAATAATAAGCAAATTTTACAAAAATGATAAAAGCTGTTATTAATGATGCACAAGCATAAAATCTGATAAAAAGTATATATCCTTTGAAGCCATAAAAGTTTCTCTTCAGTATTAAATAGAAAAAACTTACTAGGAAAAATGTGTAAAGTAAGCATAAAGACTGAGATACTTGTTAATATTTAGGTTTGTGTGTCCAACAAACAGAACAAAGTGCTATCATATAAGAAAATAAAGATGTAATCAATTGCAGACAAGTTGGGAGTGTCTTATAGAAAATAAAGAAACCTATCTATTGTGGTGCAAAAAGAGAAAAAATAAATAAAACCTGAAAGTTATTTAAATGAGCTTTAAAAATTTTAATTCCTTTACAGTTCTGTTGAAAATTTGACAAATGCATAATCTAAGTCACAAGTGCAGTTTTTTATTTTTATTTCTGTATTTATGATTTTAAACATAAGAATTACTCTATTACTGTTTTAATAAGTTAGTATTTCATAAATTTGTATTAATTTTTTATATATATGTTTTTGTCAAATTATTTCTAAATGTTACTTGGATCTATTTTCAGAACTCATCTTTAAATGCAATATCTCAGGCTATAGCTATGCAACAGCAACAGCAGCAACAACAACCTCAAAGTGCTCAAATGGCTATTAATCCTGTAACTATTGTAACAACACAATTAGCATCACCTGTGAAAAACCCACAAAATTCTCAAGTTAGTTAACTTTTTTATTACAGTCAAAAATTCTAGATCACTTAAGGGGTTTTATATTTTCTGTAGTAGTCTTGTTTCTGTTTCAATAGACCATACATTTTTAAATACATACATGAGGCACAGATTTTTGTATAATTTTACTAAGACCTGTTTGAACTGTTATAAAATCATAAAATAATTGGTCATAATTTATTATTAATGAAAAATAGAAAACAATTAATACATTGTAATTAAAAAAAATTTTTTTCTGCTATGGTCCATGTGATAACTTAATTTAGATTATAGGCATTAACCTACAACTTGAATTTCAGTGATCTGAAAACTACATTTTATAGAATGAATTAATTATACAGAGCTATAAAAAGTTCAAAAACTTATAAAGTAAGAAAAATATAGTTTTACAATTTAATTTTAACTAATTAGTCATTAAAATAATCCATAAACTTGAAATGAATAATATTAATTTGTTATATAGATAATACAATTGTTTACACACAGGAAAAAAAAAGGCTTATCTGTTAAGTAGAACTTTTTACATCTTATGGAGTGTGGTCTCTCATAATTTTAATTTCTCTTGTATTTATTGATATCTATTTTTTACTGTAATCAACAAAGATGAATAATATAATAATTTTACAACAGATGGAACAAGTCTTGATAGCTCCCAAATTTTTATATAATTTTATTAAGTATATAGAAATTTATTTTCAAAACAGATACATTCTTAGAATGCACTGATTTCCTTTTGGAAGTATGAGACTTCCAAAGTTGAGTTTCTTAGTTTTGTTTCTTTGTTTCATCAGTAAGCAATTCTCTCTCTGTGTGTCTCTCTCTTTTCTTGTAGTATATAAAATATGCAAATTCCCCTTTTCTGATTTTCTGACTTAGACTAGTTGTGTCTTGATATATTTTAATGAGTGAATCTAGTAATGTTATAAATAATTGGAAGAACATATACTTTTTTACAGTTTTTCTTCTTCTTTTTAGAATTGTGTTGTTGCACCAAAACTTGCTGGTCAACCTGGTACAACAGTATCTACCTTAACACAGACAGTCCATCCACAGCCTTCAGTTTCACCTGATGATGATTGTGATAATGGTCTTATTTCAGTTTGTAGTATGTATTGTGTTTTGAATTACGTTTATCTTAAAACATACTGTTTTATTTAAGTGTAGCCTCCCCCCCCCAAAAAAAATGAGGTTTTATATAAAATAGGATTTATGTATGTTGTTAAGGCACTCAGCAAAGAGGTATTGTGTTTTTGTGTGATAGTGTACAAACAAAGTTTGATATAGTGCCATCTCAATAGACTGTCAATCCTGTTATAACACCATATATCTGTGTGAACAATTCTTTCTTATAGTATTTACAATGTTATAAATTCATTAAAGTGCTAACTTGTTATAAAGTCAAGCAAGGACTAGTAAATATGAAATTTTCTTAAGTTTTAGACTTCTCCACTTATCTTTTTATAATCTTTCTTCTAATGATGTATGCTATTTTTGTGTTGCACATTTATTATGTACAAAAATATGTTGAATAAAGTCTACCCGAATAGCACTTTGAGGTACAGGAAATGATGGTTCACAGTAAGTTAATTTTATGTGAATATAATGTTTTTTAAGTGTAATGTGCCACTATCATGTATGAGATCATATTTGTATTAATAACATATAAATCATAATTTATAGTTTGTACTTTCTGAAGTCTAACGAAGAGATTACATAAAAAAATCTCAATTTGTTTGTAGACATAATTGAGACATTGTTTGATACATAATCAATATACTACAAGAACACAAATTGTTGTCATAACATATGGTAACATTATAACAGGGTTTAATCATAGTTATCTTTAATCTAGCAACTTTTTTTATAGGTATGTTTTAAATTTTATTTAAGATTTTGCCAAGGTAATATGCCAAGACAAAATTTCTATTGTTTACAGTATAATTTTAATAGACCTTTTTATATGAAAAAAAATAATGCAATTTGTGAATGTGTTTCTATTTTTATAATAATTAACATTGGTTTTTAACATCTAATAAAATATAATGTTTTTATAACTGTAATGTAAAAAGAATTTGGTAAACTTTGTTGTGAGAAAAAAACTTATTATTTTTTATATGTTTACTAAAATTTTATTGTTTTTAGGCACTATCAGCAATACAGAAGCTAATGTAGTAGATGGCATAAACCTGGAGGAAATCAAAGAATTTGCTAAAGCTTTCAAAATCCGACGCTTATCATTAGGTTTAACTCAGACTCAAGTTGGACAAGCTTTAAGTGCTACTGAGGGGCCATCATACAGTCAGAGTGCTATTTGCAGGTATTATGATAAACATTTTCAAAAATTCAATTGGAAATATCACTATTTTTAATTTAAAGACTTTTTCAACCTTTCATACCCTATGAGCAATGTAGTTTCTTCTGGTAAAAAGGTTATTGTTCTTAATAATATTAAATCCGACCCTTTTATTATTTAAAAAATCAATAATTGCATTTTGCCTTGTCTTTAACTACTTAAGATTAAAGAAGATGAACTTGTCTGGTACACATATATAATGATAATAATATGGTTGTTGATAAATTTTTGACTATGTGAGCTTGATTTTATGAATTATCTAATACAGAATCATTAAACAATAGGGCTATTTGGATTTTCAGTTATTAAAGAATAAAGATTATATACAAAATAATTCAAATTTGAAATGCACCTTCAGCATAGTTTAATTTCTTTTACTGCAATAATAAATTATGAGCTAGGTTTGGAATATAATTTAAATTTTATTGTGATAATTGCATATCTGTTTCCAATTTTCTGTAAACTTTATTGTATTTCATGGTGTTGATTTATAATTGTTTAACAAAATGTATTAGGTTTGAAAAGTTGGATATCACACCAAGAAGTGCCCAAAAGATCAAACCTGTTTTAGAACGGTGGATGAAAGAAGCTGAAGAAAGGTACAAAAATGGGGCACATACATTAACAGAATTCATTGGAAGTGAACCAACCAAAAAAAGGAAAAGACGTACTTCATTTACTCCATCAGCATTAGATATTTTAAATCAGTTTTTTGACAAAAATACACATCCATCAGGTGAGCCTTTTATGTATGTTTGTATAGTGTTGTTTGTGATATCATAATAGATTAGTTTCATGAATTGCATAGTTACATTACAGTACATTACTCATCTTCCTGAAACTCTTCTATTTAATATTTTTTCTGTTTTATTTTCTGTCTTTTATTAAAATATAATTATATATCTCTCTCCTACACCAAGTTATGAGAATATTTCACCCAAAATAGATACTGATAGAAAAATAAGCTCTATCTTGAAAATAAATCATAGTTAAGATTGCTAGCTAGACTTATTACCGAACTAGCTGCTTTGCACCCAGCCTTTTTTCTGGGTAATTAAAGTTCTCTCATAAGGGATATATTTAATACATAAGGGTACTATCAGATGATTTAAGTTGCTTAAAAGTTTTAATGATGTTAGCACATTCTTAAAAGAGAAATATATCCAATACACCATACTATATATTGGATATGTGCTTGGCCTCAAACAACAATTGTAGATTTGTCTTATGTATTTTGCATCTCCTCCTCTAATTATGAAAAGAATTGTGTTACGAGAACTATAGCAATTATGAATGCCAGTATTTAATTATAGTCATATTATTTCATTAATTATGTAGAAAAGTTGTAATAAAATTAATTAATACCTATCATTTTAATCGAAAGTTTTACCTAAAAATATTCTTATTTGGAGAGAGAGGACAAATATGAAACTAGAGAAGCAAGATATAATCAAATATTGCTAAATTATTTAGGAATAGATTAGTATATATTTTTCTGACCTCTAAAGATTTTTTTTACAATGAAATATACAAACAAGTGCTGAATACACTGCATATTGTGTATACAGCACTTATTATTTGCTTTAGGTTTGCTTAATTTTAAGTTGTGAATTATCCTTTTTCAGGTTTAGAAATGACTAGTCTAGCAGAGCATTTAAACTATGATAGAGAAGTGGTGAGAGTTTGGTTTTGCAACAAGAGGCAAGCTTTAAAAAACACAATAAAAAAGCTCAAAACAGGCTCACCATGACATTTAGTTCTGCAAGACTTTCTGTAAAAATTGTATTTTATTGGAAGTGAAAATAATCAAAGGATCTGTGACATCAAAATTTAGATTTTATATTTGTATATAGTGTGTAAATTACATTCATCGAAAATTTTACCATAAAAACTGTCATAGATTCATGTATTTATTTCAGGCTCTCATTGTTTTTTAAAGAGACAAGTACAAGCTTTTGTGCAACATAAAATGAAATACAGTGATCTCTCTTAATATATCTCATGTTTGTAAGATTCATATTTTTTCAAATCATTGTGCCATACAACTCTCTCGTTTTTAGTAAATTGATTCATTTATTTTTATTTTTTAAATGAATAGCATATAATCAATATAAAAGTTGGAGAAAACCAGAAAATGTGTTTTAAAATTTAAACTTTTTACAATTGTCCAGACATCTAATAGGGGTGAGAGAGCTGTTGCACACTAAAAGTTACATGCCTTTAAATTACTCTTAAAAAAATGTGTTTCTCTGAAAATTATGAATGTAACTGTTTTTTACTTCATTTTTTTTTCTTAATCAAAGTGACTGTGATTGTTAATTTAGAAGAAAAAACTGCATATAGATTGTTTTGTATTAGTTAGCTATTTAGTACCTATTTTGTATAGTTTTTCTCAGTGATTAGCAAGATTTGTAATCCAAGCAAAAGTTATGATTTTAATGTAAAGCATCCCAAGTACACAACTCTGAAGTATAAAAGAAAGTTTTGTTCACTGTAAATATGTTTTTAAGTTTTTCTTTTTTTTCATCATTGCAGTCAAGTGTTTTAGCAATGTTGTAATTAGTTCCTTTGTAAATATATCATGCAGTTTATGTTTAGTTTGACTTTTAAAGTTCACTTTTTTTAATCATTTTAAAATCAAATTATTTGTTTAAAATAATTTATATATTTGTTGTTATTTTAAAAATAAAGAACAAAGGCTGTACTATTGTTCTTCATTTGGGTTTATTAAAAATCAAAAATTAACAATACCTGTTTTTTTATTTTTGCAATATGAAAGGAAAAATTCATTATGATTTATATATTTTATGTTGTGAGTTACATTACAATACATTATGTGTCAAATTTCTTTAAAAAATCTCTTATCCTTGTACCTGTAGTGACTGACTAATTCTAAAATCAACCATGAAAATTATCAAAATGATATATAACATATCAAGAAATTAATCGGAATTGGATTTTGAACACTAGATGTGATTGTGATAAATTCACAAATGCCATTACAACTAACTCACCTAATATTTATTATAATAATATTCTAAAACTGTAAATTTTCTTAATGGTTATTTTGAAGTGTTCATTCTGTATATGTTGCCTTTTTAAATCCTTATTTTATGCAATTGACTTTGATGAAACTAAGTATATAATATGAAAGTCATATAAAAGTTATATATATATATATATATATATATATATATATATATATATATATATATATATATATATATATATATTTAATTTCTTACAAATTTGTTTATCAAAGCAATAAATTGTTTACAATTACTTTGAAATTAGCTGATAATTTAAATTTTCTATAATGAAATAGAAAACTGATATTAATATTTGAATAAGCGAAGAATTTTTAAAATTGTGCAACTTTTTTTTAGCATAAACTTATAATTATTTTCTAATAAATATTAAATAAGACAAAGAATGTAATAGGAACTGGCTGTCAGTTTCAAAATTATGCAGACTAATAAGAAAAAAGTACCCCAAAACCAAATTCAAACCTCCTGTATTATATATACTATTAAAAATGAATGCATATTTAATGCCATAGGACTTTTCATAAAATTTGTGGTCTCTTGTACCATTTGTCACTAAATTTGCGGAAGAAAAATGAATAACTAACATCCAAAGATTAAAGATGTATGAATTTACACAGAGATACTTATGAGAAAAGCTGCTAAATGGTATAAAATTCAAATAGTTATAAAAATCAAATAGAGAAATTTCACCAATGAAATATTTATTTCTAACAAAGAAATATACATGTATTCATAATTCATTAACATTATCTGTTTGAATCTTACAAATTTTTTTCAGTGCTAAATTCGGTTGAAATCAAATATGTTATGGTAACTAACATTTATTCCACTGGTTATTTTTCTTTGTAGATAAGAATTATACATTCTGACTTTTAAAAATGCTTCTTTGTTGTTATTTTTTAAGTTTAGTTTCTTTTCATTTTAAATTCCGTGTAATCTCAAAACAATACAATCTTTAGAGGAGAAAAATAACTCTATTCAGTATTAAAATCATTTGTTGTTATCATTTTTCTTTATTGTTTTCATGTTTTTTATATGTGATATACTTTGATAATATATCTCAATGATTTTTTGTTGAAATATGTTGCATTTTGTTGTTATATATCTACTATCAAGCATAGTAGTTAGCTGTCTGTTTCAGAAGGCAATTTGTTTTTTTATCCCCTTAGAACCTAGTCTCTTAAAATGTTTATTCGTTAAGATTTACTTTCTCTATTTTACCTCTTTTGATATTGTAGATTTCTTTAATTACATTTTATTGTTCATGCATAATGTTATGTAAAATTGAAGAAAATAAGTTTTGTCTTATACTATTTTATTTAAAAGGATTTTATCTCAGCATTTAGAGTAATTTTTAGTTTAAAACAACTTACTAGCATTTAAGAAGAAAACTGGGTAGTTTTCAAGAAACATAGACAAAGAGTATGTTTTGAGAATATTGCTACAAAGTGTAGATCTGATACTTCTTTAATTTAAGCCCAAAATTTTATTCATGAATTTTTGTATTATTGCCCTGGTAGATAAAAGAATATATATCTCTGAAGCTTGACAAATATTGTTGGAATAATGAATTTAAAATATGTGTGTATGTATATACACACACATATGAAACTATATATGTATCAGAAGAATAGCTTCTGCCATCTTGCCAAATCTTTAATATCTATCCGCAAACTATTATACTAAGTTTTTTGTGGTAGTAGACAGGGGCAGACAAGTTGGTGGCAGCTAGCTATGTGATCAACAAGTCTTAGTATATTGGTTTGTAAGATATATTTTAAAGATTTAGCAAGTTAGTAGGAGCCATTCTTATAGTAGTTAATTCATTAAATAAAATTCTTCTTAAAATTTATTTACTATAAAATTGTTTTGGAATATTTCTTATAGTTTTCCAATTATAAGTGTGTAACTCTTGTAAACACTTCAAAATACCTAAGAACTGTGTAAGACTGCTTTACATAATGAATTTATTATATGTATTAAAAGAAACACAAATTTGATAAATATAAAAATAGTGCATATATCAATTACTAAATAGATATTATGTTCCTTAAATGGAAGTTTTATTTAATGTAAATTATTACTCTGTTCAAGGTTTTATAAAAATATTTATTTAAAAAATTTTGTTCCCTGTTAATTCCAGTATTTATGATGTAAACATTTAATATTAATTTGTTTATATATTAAAAAAAATTTTTTTTAAGAATTTCATTTACCATTTGCCTTTAGTTATTTAAATTCATTTCTAGATTAAATTGTTACCTAACTTTTTCTGATTGCTTTATTAACATAAACTGTATAACTTCTAGTTTTATTGCTTTTACTTAACATTTTTTAAAATTATTTTCTTTCTTTAAGACAGTTCTTGTTATTAAATTGCAAATGAATAGTTTGAACCTAATTTTATTTCTTTTCTTAGCTGTATTTTGAATTAGCTATATGATTGGTATTAATAATATTAGCAGCAATTACTTCGAATGAGACTAGAATAGTATCTACTAGTTAAATCTTTATGTTTATTTAGCCACTGAAGTTGATAACATATTCAAAATAGATAATTCTTTAAAATAAATTTTGAAATTATCTTAAAAACTTCATCTGCAGAAAATGAAATGATGTACTCCATTAAATTTGTTACTTTAGTATAAATGTCTTTGCTTTGAAAATTTATCAGAGGTATATTCTTTGTTTTTAATTTTCACTGGGTACATTAAGATTTTTAATTTGCATATTATTTTTATATATTATGTCATTTTAAAATTCATTCTCACTTAAAAAGCAGTTAGGTTGAGTATATTAACCCAATAATAACCATATTTATGCTTAAAAAAATATTCATATGTTCTAAAGAGGTTCATACAATAAATATGTTTATTTTTAACACCTATTTTAGATCTCTTTGTTAATAAAATGGTTGTGGAAAAGGTAAGGTTCAGACCTTTGATAGCAAACTCCATTGACTCAGGTTATCTTACTATTTACTTTTCAAATTACCTTTAAGATTTAGAATCCACTCCAATTAATCCCTGTGTATAAAATAGCTAAACACAGTACTCCAGACTAAATCAAGCAAGATTTTTTATTTAGTTTTAGAGCTTTGTTTTTATAATTTTTAATTGTTGTAAGTCTGTTAAATGATAACTTATTTCGAACATTCACATACACACAGAAATATATATATATATATATATATATATATATATATATATATATATATATATATATATATATATATATATATGCTATAAAAGTACTTTTGTAGTCATCAATTTATTCAATAAGTAATAAATTGGTTTAAAGTACTTTTTCATATTAAAATATTAAAGATTTCTTTTTTAATTAAAAGAAGATATAAAGCAAACAAGTTAATTATTATAAGAATAAAATAATTTTAATTGTTTTTTTTTTATAAATTTCATTAATTGTACTTTTATAAAAGCTATTTCTCAGGGTTTTTATTTTATATTCTAGTAGTAGTCTTTAAAGTATAAACTGTAAAATTTTCTGGAAGAAAGCAATTATTGTTTATGTGTTTCTATTCCAAAGGTATAGATTAATATTATGTTCCTATATTAATTTTTAACATTGTTGAAGTTTCTTTATAGTTATAATGAAACTTTTTTAGTTATATATAATGCTACACATTTCCTTTACTAAACTATTACTGTCATTAAAATTGAATTTCTGTAATGTTAAAATCCCTGTGTGATGAAAAAAAAATCAGTTTTTATCATTCTGTAGTTTTTTAAATACTAAAGTTTTATGTATTTATTTTCTGGTTTTTGCTGGTAACAGAAGTATGGATATTAATGCAAATAATTTATCTATGTTTAAAGCTTAAAAATAAAAAGATTACAACTACTATAGTAAAACAAATATGTTTTGGAATTCAGTTTTCTGAGGAAATAGGGAACTAAATGTTTAGAAATACTTTAGGAACTATGTAGATTCTGTTATAGTTATATTAGGAGTAATTGCTGTACATCATATTTCTTGGCTAGATCTTAGTAACAAAAATTTTACCTTCATTTCTGAAATAAATATAACTAGTATGTTCTTACATTTTAAGTGTTGATTAACTTTATTAATGGGTAACAAATATGTATATATGTATGTGATTATACATATATTTATGTGTGTGTATATATATATATATATATATATATATATATATATATATATATATATATATATATATAATAGTTTTAATATCACAAATAAAATTTACTTTTAAAACCAGTACATATAATTTAATCACAATGTATAACTTTAAAAGTTTTGAAAATTTTAAGCAAATTATTTATTAAAATTTTTATGACATTCATTAACTATAGTATCTGTATTTAATGTATAACACTGTATATAGTCATAATTAATGAAATTCTTTTTCTAAGATTATATGCAATGCATTTATAAAGCCAGAGACTTAAATTGCTTCTTCTAGCTATATGCATATTATGATTTACATGTTCTTCCACAAGAGTTTTAAACTCTTTAAGTACAAGGAATGTTTTAGCTTTAATCTTATAATTTTTTTCTTACCAGCTGTAAATACTTGTATATATTTCTAAATATCATAAATTTATGCAATAAGAACTGAAAGCCTTAGTCTGCTTCATATTTTTTTCTCATTTACAAATAAGCTTTTTCTGCTGAATTAATCTGTGCCCCCACCCCCACTCTTTTTTTCCAAGTCATAATATTCTAAATTTAAATATTATTACAAAATTATTTGATATAATTAGTTTTCTTTACCCTTTAAAAAGTCTAGGAATAACAGAAGTTCATGAATATTACATAGATATTTACAATAATTTATAGCAAAATTTTTACTTAATTTTTCTTGTTGATCATTTTTATTTTAAGTTTAACACACCAATACTCACATCTCTAGGATGAACATTGATGCTTGCCTTGTACCTGTGAGCTACACAATTATCTGTAATTAATTTCACAATTTTCTATATTTAATTTTGGATGCCTTTCAATAAATGTTCAAAACTCAAAATTGAAAATGTGTACTTTAAAGAATCAGCTATGGAACATTAATTTAGTTAAAGATTAGAAACATGTAGAAACCATTTATCTAAGAGATCTAACATAAGTATTGGAGTGTTAAAAGGAAGATATAGTTTGAAAAAATATTGTTTAATTTCCCTCTCCCTATCGCCCCAATGAAACGAATTGGACTATAGTAATATATTTTTCTAATCTCCAAATCATTAAAATCTTTGTAATTCTTTTTAAAATCATATTTTTTAAAGTTTATGCACTATAAATATGCCATATTTAGAAGAAACGTAGTAATAGGTTAAAATTCATATATTCACAATTATCAATGAAAATTGTGCATGTTATAGCATCATAAATGTTTTTTAACCACATAAAGTAAAACTGCTATAATTTCTACAGCATTTTTCAAATTTTTTTTGTTGAGTATTAATAAACAAGCATTTATTTTAAGTTTCTTTTATTATTATTTTAATGTTATTATAATTATAAGTTCTGTTGTGTCAGAGAAATGCACTTAATGTATTTCACTATGCTTTTTTTTATCTGAAATTTCATACATTAAAATCTGTCCTGTAGTAGTTTTTTGTTATAATTTTAACATGCATTTTATTGTTGAAAATACATAAAAGGTAAGAATAAATGCAAGCTCATGTGGGCTGTATAAAATTTTCTGAAAACGTAATGATGAAGGGTAACAATTATTCTGAAAAACTTTCTGAAGCTTTTGTGCCATATTACTTGAATAAATTAAATGTGAATCAACTGATGTTTTATTGATATGTTACTAATTCTCTGACACTTGTGGAATTCATTCTTATTATAGTAACTGTAAAATAAATGAATGTATACTTCTAAATGCATTCATAATGTCATCAAATTTGAATGTTGTCAGGCTATTTTTAGACTTACCAGCCAAAAGCATTGTGCCTTTTTATAAAACTTCTTAAAAAATCATGATATTCCCATTTAAATGTTGCATTTAGCTTAATGCGTGTGCCAAATATTTTTATTATGTTACCAGTTGTTTCAATCTACATTTTCATAAGTTATATGCCTTCGTGTTCATAAACATGCTAAAAGAAATATGAAATATACTCTTAGCAACAATTTCTATAATGAAATTGTGGGTTTTTTTTTTTTTTTTTTTTTTTTTTTTTTTTTTTTTTTTTTTTTTTTGGTAATATCTGTTTGAAAGTTAATTGTAATTTTTATTTACCTTTGTTTATGAATAGTAAATCAGCATGCTACTAGTTGAGTTGCTTTGAAGCCAATTGCTCCCCCAATTAAGTTCACAAGAAAATAGAAAGAAAATGTTTTTTAATCTCTTGACAAAAAATAGTATGGAATTTGATGCATCTAAAAAATGAAATAGAACTGAATTTCTGTATGCAAGCTAAGAATAAGAATATTTTTATTTAGAAATTTAAATTGTTATAAAACATGTAGTTGACTTAAATATTGTCATTTCTGTTATTTGTTGTGAGTAGTCTATCAACTTTAAATATTACCTAGTATGGCATTTGTTGTGCAAAATTCCAGCTGTACTGAATACTGCTTTTAATGTGCTTCTTTCTGATTTGCTGATTTGTAGATTGAACATTGTTATTGGAACTGTTGAAAAGGTTGGAGGGTAGGTGCACTGAATTTTGCAAACAAGCCTGGGTTAACACACAAGTGTACCAACTAAGTAATTTAATAATATATTGCGTAAAACAGCTCTTGAAAAGGTAAACTTATCAAAATCTACAATGATGTGGGAAATTAACGCCAACCTGAACTCATCTCCAAACTTGTTCCCCTTTCATTGTCGAACTGGCTTTTATTTCGAAATCTGATTTTTGTTTGTTTGTTTTCTAATATTCAATTTTAAATCTTTCAATTTTCAATTTGTTTTTCTTCTCTTAATTCTTAAATCTTTAATTCTGTAATAACTTAATTCTTAATTCGTCACTTATTTTTTATTATTATTATTATTTTTTTTTTAATTTATTTTTTATCTTATATTTATATATATATATATAATTACATTTTTATGTGTTTTGCGTTGAATGTATATTTTTATTTTTATTTTAAACCATTTTAGAACCTTTCCTTTTATTTTTTCTCAAAATTTGTATCTGTAAATTTCGTCTTTAGTTTGTTTCCACATCTTGTTTGGTACAGTTTGTCCCTAGAGGATTTAGTGCCACTAAACTCCAACCAACCAACCAACCTGAACTCATCATTTTGTGTCAAGAGATTAATGCATTAATTTTTCAAATTTTTAGTATATGAAAAAATTTAATATTAAACAACGAGTAGACTCCTTAATAACTAAAAAGATTGTTAAGTATTCCATTTAAATATTTAAAATAAAAAATATGTAAAAAAAATTGACTTAACTGTATTGGCTTCAGAGCAACTCAGGTAACAATAATGTTCTTTGCTATCAGCATTGAAAATGCATTTATTTTATTCTCTTTAAATCCCATAGCAACTAAGATGGTCACTGGTGATTTTTTTTTTTATTTTTTCTGCTACCAGGTAAAGTGTCTTCTACTTGGATATGTATATATATATATATATATATAGCTTTCTTCTATAGTTTCCCTTGAAATTGGTCTTATTTTCAAATTGTACAATATTATTTCATACTTTTAACTTTTTAAATCCCATAATGGCTGAACTGCACATTGGTAATTTTCTCCCCCTGCTGCTATCAGATAGACCTGGGGTTCCCAAACTTTTTATGAATGTAGCACACTTTGAGTTTTGTTATTATTACTTTTCATGGTACTTCAATTGCAGTATTTTTAGTATGATATTAATCAGCACAAAAATGAAAACAAAATTTTACTGGAAAAGTTAAATAGTTTTTAGCTGACAAAGAAACATAAAAATGAAATACAAATTTAAAAAAGTTTTGGTAGTAAGTTTGAAGATGTATAGAATGTCAGTGTGATGGTTAGCTTGCCCCATGTTTTCAAATTACACTGAAAGGCATAATATAGTAACTTTTGTTTCTTGTTCCTATTGATTTTCAAATGATATTTAGTTTTAAAAGAAAATCCAACTTTGCAAAGATGAGATACTGTAAAGGAAATAAAGATATATATATATATATATATTGTATTTAAAAGTTTACTCAGTTTTGATTGATATCCAAAATTAAAACAAGCAAATTTTGTTTTCAGGCTGCTGTTGAGCTCAATTAAAGTATAGTCATA
Source organism: Pardosa pseudoannulata (assembly GCA_032207245.1). Classification (NCBI taxonomy): domain Eukaryota; kingdom Metazoa; phylum Arthropoda; class Arachnida; order Araneae; family Lycosidae; genus Pardosa; species Pardosa pseudoannulata. The sequence continues at coordinate 78,166,713 of CM063506.1, read as the reverse complement.
AAAACTGAAGGAGTTATTATTTAAAGAAACGGAATAAAAATTAATGAAAATATTAGTTAAAAGATAATTGACAAAACCTATGACTGAGCATTTAATGTAAGTCTTGTCTTTTTATGAAAGGAGTCCTGGATCATTTTGCAGCACCCCTGGTCTCTTTTGATGGTGCCACTGCACACAGTTTGGGAACCTTTGAGATAGATAGTCTTCTAGGGGGTGAAGACAATTATTGTCTATTGTAAGAAGAAAAAATGCGAAGAGGGATAAACATTTGTATTAAATGAAAGTCACTTCCATCATGGGAGATAAAAGGGATCTTGAAAATTTGTGGTCACCTGGGTGGTATTCAAAGGCTTATTTCTGTTTCTAAGACCAAAGTGCTCACTGTGTTAATGCTTTGCAGCTTTTTGAAAAGATTACTTACATTGAGTGTAGTAAAAACATAAATAACATTAATAAATTTTGAAATTAAAAAAAATTGTGTTGTAATGAACCCAATATTTAATTCTGTACTTTAGTTGATATCAATGAAATTTATGTGCTATCCTCAATGCTTCAAAGAAGTGTTTTGTAAGTGATATTCAGTGTTAATATTTGATAACATTTTGTTCTTGCTCTTTACATTACCTTGTAGAAAAGACTGTGAAATATTCTATATTGTATTCTGTATGTGTTGTGTGAGCTTTATAAAAACATGTGAATTTTGCTTTTAAAATATCTTACTATAACAATTTTTTAATACATGATTCTGTTTTCTTATTGTTCATCGATATATATTTCTAAACTTTTTACATTATGATAATTTTCAGATTGTTCACTTAAAATGTCATATTTTTTTTGGCTTCCTTAAACAGTGTGATAAATTTTAATTTTGTGTTACTTATAAATATTAATAATTTGAAATAATTATTAATATCCACAGGCAATAAATAAAATGTACCCTTATATTTTAAATTAAATATAAACTTTCATTTCATTCTGTCATTATGGAAATGTTATTCTAATTTAGTAAGATAAAATGTACTTCTTTTCGTGTCAAAATATTTACATGTTTATTTAAATGTGTAATTGAAAATATTCCAAATGCTTATTGCAGAAATACAATATAGATCTTGGGGATTTGCAGTAGAAGTATAAATAATTTTTATAATGGTAGGCATTTTATTTAATAATTGTATTTAATGCTCCAATTTTTGGTTTATGCAACCATGTTTCATGTTTTCTGTTTTAAAAATTTTATATAAATATAATGAGTTCAAGATTTTATAATCTAGTTTTTTTTAGGTTATAAATCATATCTGAGAAATATAGAAGGTAAAGATTGTTTTATCAAAAGTTTTTTTATATTTTGATAATTTATCTTTAAATATATGAAAAATGTTTAACAGTTTTCCATCATAATGTGAATATAAGCATAAATCAATGTGTATTCGAAATATCATGCTAATAAATTAGCACCCTCTAGAAATATTTAAATTATTAATTAAGGAGATATAATTACTGTAATATGAAATTAGTTTAATTAGACTGATATTTTAAATTTATATACATATATATGTATACATGCATACAGTGGAACCTGTTTAAGAAATTTTCATGCTTGAAGTGTTCTATTTCCGAGGTCTCAATTTTATGCATATATCAATAATAGTAAATGTTCTTATTTCAGATTTTTTTTTAATTTTTAATTTTATTTTTTTTTATAAATATTTTTCTGCTTAAGAAATTTTTTTTATTCAAGACCTTCCTTTCCATTTTATCATGAGGCTCAATTAATTTTTTACTGAAAAGAGATACGAAAGATATTTTTGAGGTAGATTTTGAATGTAATAGAGAAAAACAAAATAATGCCATTTTAACATCTATTATAATAGAAGTTGTTAGAAAGTGTGTTTTGACACACTGTTTGTAAGTGATAGTAGGTACATCCTTTTATAAGTCAATTTGGTCTTTTTTATAAACCATAACAGATTAGGATGTAAGTTATGGATTATAATAGTATATCTGCTATAAACAAATCAAGCTCAAATTCTTATGAATAAAAAAATATTAAGGTCAGTTAATATGATGATAATATCTCTAGTTTCATTTAATCTATATCTGTATGTAAAATTTTCCATCATGCTAAAACCATTTTAATTATTCTTCAGGTTAATTTTTTAGATATTACTGAAATATACATTCTAAATTAAATTAAAATGTTAAATTTATTTTTAGTTGTAAAATAGCACTATACATCTATATATGTACATTTAGAGATGTAAAAGTGAATTCTAAGTTAAAATGTTTATTAAAATGCAATTTTCCTGGTTTTCCTCTTAAAGAAGTTTTCATCTCTTGGTCTCTAGGAAAGCATTTTTAAGTAGGTTCCACTGTAAATATATATATATATATATATATATATATATATATATATATATATATATATATCAGTATTAGAAATTTATAAAAAAAAAAAAAAAAAAACAATGTTTAACTGAAAAGAGCAGAGATTCAAGGTAAATTTTAACAATATATTTGTATAAATCTCCATTTGTGGTTATTTAATATTTCTTTATTAGCTCACAAAACTTTATAGTGTGAAAACTCGAATGCTGTACATCAAGTTTGTCTATTTTTACAATATTCTTCAGAGAAATACATGTTTTTTTATTTGATACCATCCATGATTATCATATATGGTATCTTATAAAAAGCTTGTTACATGTAACCTCTCTGTGATTAATGTATAAATTGAAAAAAAAAAAAAAAATTCTGTGAACATCTGAAAAATTCATTGTGTAAATAGGTTAGCAAAAGGTTTCAAGACTGATCTATGCATATCAAATGTCATGTTTTATTTTAAATTGTACCTTTCATACTTATATTTCAGCAATGTATATATGTAAATTATGAAAAAATGTAAAGTGCAAGATCTTATTTTGAACTAAAGTGTAAAGTCTGAAATGATTTAAATTTATATATTTATCTGTGACTTCATTGTGGTAAAGAAAAACTGAAATGCTCAATATGTAAATCAGTGATCTGATGCAATTTGCTGACAATTCTAAACTAATAATTTCTTAAATGATTTTGAATTTTTCATATAAGACTAATTTCTTTAGCAGTTTTTATAAGATTATATCAAAGAAATGCGGTATTTAATGACAAAGCAGTATTTTAAAAAGTATTTATTTTATGTTGCCTAATTTAAAATAAATAAAACCCTAGAAAACATATTTTCCTTTAAGTTACATGAGTATTCATTTTTAAATCTTTTGTCTAAAGTACTTTGGACAGTTATTTGATGATTGATAGTATTTTAGCCACTCTCCTCATTATGGAAAATTAAATGTACTATGGAAAAAAATGCTCCATAACTCCAATTATCCGAACTTTAATTATCTAGATCACTAATAATCCGAATTCCTGTGCTGAGAATAGAGGTGTTGCCACCCAAAAATTCTGCTTGCTAACAATAAATATTTGAAAGTGCCATCTTTTGCGTTTTTACTGAGAACAACTTGTAGCGACTAATCAGTTAAGAGTATGACTGACATCATGCAGCTACTTACTTTGAAACAGATATGTTGAGGCTTGCAAGGAAACGCATACTGGTACCAAAACGTAACCGTGACTAATATTTAATATAGTATTTAATTATTCAAAATGTATGCATAAATGTTTTTATAGTCATTAAATTAATATGTTAAGGTGGGTATGTTACCTGACACATTGGATTCCTCTTGTTCAATGTTAACCTATGAGGAAAATAAAATTCATTTTTGAGTTCTTTAAAAATATTATATCAGTGACTAGTTCTCTAGAATGATATCTCTCATTTAGAGAGAGAAACTGTGTTTTATTTAAAATTATTTTCTCAAACGCAAATAAGAACATATAACAGACATAAATAATAAAAAAAAGAAAAGATAGCATTCTAAAAAATTTGTACTATTACGTAGTTTGTATTTTTTTTTGTGGAATTCTTAGAGTCGTTCAGAGGGAATTTTATTTTTTCCATAGGTTAAAATTGAGCGAAAGGGTAAGAAAAAGGTACTACAGACCTATCTTAAAAGAAATGACATTTTTTTTTTCGTGGACTAACCAATTAATCGAATATTTGTTTATATCGATCAAGTCTTGTACCTGATAATCAGGATAATTGAAGTTCTGTATTTTTTTATGCTATATTTGGAATATCATTTTCATTTAAGATAAATAACATGATAATAAATAATAAGCTTACAATTTCAGCTTTTTCTTTCATGCACTGTTATATTATGTAACATAGTAACATTTTTACCACCTTTTCAGATAGCTGTATCCAAACTGGATAGGACAACCTAAGCCAGTTTTTTCTTTTGCAAACAAAATATTGCACTACGGGTTATTGTTCTAATCAGACAGATTATTAGAGCTTTATTTATTTTTTCAAAGAATTAACAGCAATTAGCATGAGATATTGTTGAACGCGACAGAAAGGATTGTATTTTAATTTGTACCTTATATATAGCTTGAAAAATATCAAACTGTTAGAGTACAAATGTATTATTTTAAAGCTTGTATTAATTGCGTTTTTGATATAGATGTATTTTATCAATTAATTTTATTGCAGCTTTTTTCACCTTCTGTGTAGTTTTTAATTTTGTATAACAATAATGATTGTTGTATGACTGATCGAAGTGCAAATATTTTTTTCTAGCCAATAAACATGCAAATTAACTTGAAAACATTCTATTGTCTTACATGATATGAAATCTGTATAAGTTTCGTAAGTGAAATGAAATAAATATTTCGATTAAATCTTGTTTCCATTTTTTATGTAAAATATCGACTGTATTTACGTATTTTTGCAACGACAGGGTTCACACACTCTTTCAAAACTCCTGCATCAAGGAAAATTTTTGAAAAGGCCATTCAAATTTCTGAATTTCAGTATGAAATCTTTCAAAACTCCTGTGCTTTGATAAATAGACGCCATCATTCTTGACGTCGTCAATCAAGTAAGTTTGATTTCCATGTTATAATTTTTTTAAAAGAAAACGATAGTGATTTTCCACTTTCTTACCAAAGCGGCTATTTAGTGCTAAAAGCAGTAGAACTGCATTAAGGAAATGTTTTTGTAAGGCTCTTCAAACTCCTAAATTTTGGTATCATCTCCTTCAAGTCTCTTTTAGTTTTGATATATAGGCGGCATAATCATTCTTGATGTCGTCAATTAATTCAGTTTGATTACCACGCTATAATTTATTTAAAAAGAAAATGCCTATGACTTTTCGTATTCTTGCTAAAGCGGTGATTTAGTGCTAAAAGTAATAGAGGGAAGGAAGCATTAAGAAATTTTTTTTGTAAGGCCCTTCAAATTCCTAAATTGCGGTATTATCTCCAAGTCTCTTGATTTTTGATATATAGGTGGCATAATCTTTCTTGAAGTCGGCAATAAAGGCATTTCAATTTCTACCAATGGCGTACCTAGGGGGATGGAATGCAGTTCGCACCAGGCGGCATTTTTTATACATTAAAGGAAATTTAAGATTTTGATATTTATCGTAGCCAGAAAAATAAAATAAAATGTTAAAATTAACAACATTCATAAGATAAAGATAAAAAGTTCTCAGAGTTATTAATCCTTGTTATTTTCAATAATTATTATATATGTAAAATTACTAACATTAATTACTTATTTTTAAAGTGTTTCAGATTCTTAGTTTTATCTCAATAAAGAATAACTTCAACTAATGCCATTTCGAAAATTTCGCAATACCTAACGAAAAACAAAAATAGGCGTTAAATTAAGCATTAAGCATTTTTTGTGATTGTTATGTAGCCTCCACACTATGGTCAGTTGTTCACCACTTCCTGATGGTGACCTCGAACGATGGTTTACGGGTCGCATCCACACGCTGGGCCACTAAATGAGTTGAGCGCGTGTATTCATCCATAGGGTCTTCTGCGCACTTTAGTTGCGCATTCTGGTTGCCTTTGATCTTTGGAGAAAAATAACCGCCTCAACGAAGCCATCGTCCGCCAAAATTTTATCGTCTGCCACCATCGGCCACGATAAGCCAAAGCCCCTCCAGACGGTGGTGATGGCTTGCAGTGGTCCATTTTTTTGTGGAGCGCCTTTACTTCTCAACAGTTCTACGACGAGTCCTAAAATTTTACGATTTTTTATTGAAGAAATAATCTAATAATATTAATCATAGAATAAAAAATTACAAACGAAATAAATTTTAAGGACATTATACGTGAATTTTTCAGCTAGGAAAACTATAAAAATAAATATTTAAGTTCGTCAATTTACGGATTGATTATTAAATTTTTTTACTGTTTGCTTAATTTAAATTGCTAAAATAAATGGAAAAAAATTTCTGATCGGCATTCCTTTTTTTTTTTTTTTTTTAATAAAGTTTGCTTATCGTCTGCAGCATTAAAATTATTCTTTGCATCGGTTTGGAGCACCACGGTCTACTGTTTGCTACACGAGGGCTAATGAGACCAGAACCTACTGCTTAATACCGATGGGCTACAAACATGCATGTATCAGCGAGATTAGAACCCACGCACTCATGGAAGAGCAGCGCTCTACTATTCGGCCATCGTTCATCGTTATATTTGTTTTAAAATGATGCTTAACGAAAAAAAAATAGGACTGAAGGCTATACACTTGAGTTTTAAGGATAGCTGTTACTTGACTATCAATAAAGCCTTTATTGATTCATCTGGGACAGTCGACTGAGAAAAATGCATATCCAATAAAGGTACGTATTCCTCTTTATTATAACCTAAAGTATCATCTGATATTTTAAAAGAAAATCTAACCCATCAAAGAACTATCTAAAAATCTAAACATCTCTATAAAAACAGTAAAACAAATTATAAGATGTGATTCAAAGCTGAATTTTTATTTTAAAAAAAGGGAAGGGGGATTTTTCCCGCCTAATTCCAAAATATGTTTCGCAGCATATGTACAGATTGTTCTATGAAAATTGTATTGTTGATTGCAGCATGAGAATGGCTAGGGAAAAATGGAATCTGTATGTAATTACAATTAATAAGGCTTGGATATATTTAATCGGATTGCTATAGAAAAATAGCAGTTTACTTCAGAAAAAGGGAGAAAAATATTTTTAATGGAAGGAAGCAAAATTTTGCAATAAGTTTTATTGATATTCCTGAAAGGAATAATTCAAGATAAGGAAAATTGAAAAATATGTTTAAACTAGCAAGTTTGCCCGTGCTTCGCTACGGTGAACTTAATATATTACTTTGACAATCCATCACTTCATCCAAATGATCTCGACTGTGTTACGTTTCATTAGAATAAAGAATACTAATAAAAATAAAGCATTTTGGGTGTTACTACAGTAATAGCAGAACTGAAACTAAAATCCTGTTACATGGACTCACCCAATTAGTACATATCTCCTATGGACTCTTATAAGCAACATTTCATACCAGTGGATAAGCTCGATTGAAGAGTTAAACAAAATGAACCTTGATATTATAGGAGCTCTTGGACATCAGTATCTAATGATAGTTCAACAAAAGGACTATCAGGATGTGAACCAGTGGCGTGCGGTCCATATGTGCAGGGTGTGCACTGCACACCCTGGCAAAATTATGAGGGACAATAATTTTTTGCACCTATGTTTACCTATCTTTATATGGTATATAATAAATATTATTTATAATATATTCAAATATTATGTTGATTTGCTTCCTTGTATTCCCGTAGTGCGTGCGATACTAGGTGCTGCACCACGTAGAGCGCAAACGAACAAAGAAAGTTCTGATTTTTAAGCACTGCGCACTAAATTGAAAATCCCTCTTTATATATATGGGCTACAGGAGAAGAACAGCATACTATAGCACTGAGGCAAGTGCAGCTATTTTTCCTGCACTTGGCATTCAGAATCATCCGGAGGTACGGTTTATTAAGCGTTGTATTAGAGCGGGGACTTACGTGCTGAAGCACTTTTGGTTTTTTAACTGATTAAGTGGCCATACGATTTTGCAGACGGTTAATGTTTAAATTTATATATTGTAAGATTTTGTTTTCATGGAAATATAAAAGAAGTATTTCATCAATATAAAGTGAAATGTTTTAGTGTGGTAAATTAATTTCGGTGATGTATTATATTTATTGAAATAATTACCTGAAAAACAATATTGTTTTGTTTTAAAGAAACGAATTTTAACAGAACAGTCCAAATTTTACCATTCATTGTGTCTTACAGACAGTATATAAGTTATATTATGTAACACCATATCCCTGGATTTGTTTTTAAAAACTGTCAAGATGTTTTTCGCAGAATATATGATTTTTAAATGTTTAAAGCAATTAATAAATATAAATTAATCCACTGACCGAACAAGAAACAGTTCGCTCTATTGAGCTAGCTTGCAGCGAAATCCTCTGCACGTGGAATAGACGTTCGGTTTGTCGGCACTGCAGCGGCGGGCGCCATGTGGTGCTACGTTTGTTGAACATATAAGATTTTCGTTGAAGCTCGAAGCGTTGCTTTTTCGACGCCGATATGACACCATACAACAAAAGACATGATTTTTGTTTCAGTGCTAGTATAATTCTCATAAGTTTAGCCGTTTTTATAGTTATAACTCAAATACTCCTAGGTAAATATTTTATTTATTGTAATCTTTAAATTTATATTCATAATAATTAACCCGTCTCAGAATGGAGAACTCAGATGTCTCAATAATTAAAGATTTATTGGAAAATCCATGTTCTCTGCACACCCTGCATGAAAACCTACCGCACGCCACTGATGTGAACATATTATAAAATAAAATTCTTACATTCTATACTGATATTATAAAGAGCTTTCTTTTCTTTTTCTTGGTAGGTGGTAATCTCTGTAAATATTGAACAGTTTCTAAATTTTTTAAAATCTAATATAAGCCTGTACTATCTAATCTATATTTGACTGAACAGATTCTAAAAATTTATTGAATTTATATTGAAATCAAATTACTATTTGGTTTGGAGCGCTACGGTCTACTTTTACTATTTGAATTTATACTGAACAAATTCCAGATTCTAAAAATTCTTGTACTGATAGAAGGCTATATTACCTAAGTAATATGAGCTATATTTAAATGTACAGATTCTAAAAATTCTACTGAATTGATACTGTAATTATATTACTATTTAAATTTATACTGAACGTATTCCTGATTCTTAAAATTATTTTACTAATAGTAATGTATACCCAATATACTGAGTAATGTAAGCTATATTTTTATTTAGATAAAAGTAAGTTTCAGAATTAATGAATAGATAAAGAGAGTTATGAACTTATTACTTTCGCATTAGTATTTTGTAAAATGTAGAATTTATATATTTTGGACCGAACTCTTATAAAAGAGGTCAATGCATTTTTGATAAATTCATTCTGTTATTACTGAAGTTGTTTGAAAAAGAATCGGTAGAATTTTCTGATTAACGTTGTTTGGTAAAGAACTTAAATTTTAAAAATTATATATAAAATTTTGGGGGTCCAAAACATCAGGGAGTCTAAAGCAGAGATGGTGAACCTATGGATCCCGTGCTACCTAGTGGCACAAGACAGGTACATTCTAAACTCGATTACTTATCTTTATTCTCTTACATTGACTGAAAACGAGATTTAAAAACAAGAACCTATCTCCAACATTAGCAGCCATCACAGGCGGATTAAAAAAGAGTACAAGCATGAGTACCATTACATTTAGTAAGCCAGAAGAGTGACTAGTGACTGTCTCCACCATGGAAGTCCTTGTAGGGGATTCCGACTTTTTTGGGGGGATGTACGTGAGAGGAAGGAGTTATAGAGAGAGAACCCAAACTAAATTGTAAATTAGGGCATAGTTTGGAGTTTTGTTTCTTATATATGAATATAAAGTTAGTACTTGTGTTTGGAACTGGAACGTTATCGGTATGCAACAAAATGGTTTTTTCGAGATATGAGGGAAAAATTTTTGAGAATGAGAGTACCCATGAACGCTATAGTCTCCTTCATTGTTTCAGACAATTTGATTTTCTGTTATTTTTTTTTCCAATCCCTCTTGGATAAGCACAGCACGTGAGCCAGAGGACACACAAAGTAAGGTGAAGTGGTGTGTCTTTCATTTGGCGTGCACCACTAGGGTGCAAGAACGTCTTAGCTCATTTAGGTTCTCGTAATTTAGATGCAGAAACCAAGCAGAAGACCCTCAGGTTTGGGCCTTCCACTCCCAGAGGTATCGTTTAAATGCTCATCCATATCAGTGGTCCCTACTATGGTCCACCGAAAGCCTTTACCACTGTCTGGAGGGGGTATGGCTTATCGAGGTCGACGATGGCAGACGATAAAATGGTATTGACGGACGATGGCTTCAGAAGCGGTTTTTCTCCAAAGATCAAATAAAGCCAGCATGCGCTACCAAAGTGTGCAATAGACTCTATGGACGCATCCACGCGTTCTGCTCATTTAGTGGCCCAATGTGTGAATGCAACCCGTGAATCATCGTTCAAGGTCGCCATGAGGTCCAGTACTGGAGTGGTGAACAACTGGCCATAGTGTGGAGGCCACATATGAACTTGGAGGACATTGTGACCACGGATATATTTTACGTGCCCCCAGTCACCATTAACGAACTTAGCCCGACTCGAATCCCGAACCCACAACCCTTCGGTTATGAGATCGTTGTCTTTGCCATCTGAGCTACTGCGGTTCATTTAATTTTTCTAAATTAAGCAGTCTAAAAAGTTTACAACGTAAAAGACTCCTATATCATACAAAAACTGAATTTTTAAATAAATGTCACTTAAAACCAGAGCAGTGATTCCTACATTGTGACAAGAGGACAAAGAATAATTTTAAACCTTAAGCATTTTTATGTAGGAAGTTTAAAAATGATTTTTTTAAAAAAATGTAACAAGTGGCACACTGGAAACCTTAAAATTATAAACCTTGATTCAACTGGCACACAAGTCGTAAAACTTCGCCATCACTGGTGTCGGCTCAATTGGCCAGTGCTTTGATCAGACCTTGAGTATATAGCCGATTTCTATGAGGATGAAATTCAAAAGCTAGTTTCACAGTACAAGTATCTTTATATTGATCGAAATGATTTAAAAAATAAATTACAGGCTTTCATGTAAATATAAAACTGATAAAAAAGTACAATGGTATGTTTCAAAGTTGTGCTTAAAAAATTTAAAATAAAGCTTTGTATTACACGTGGAATAAAAGACATCAAGAAGATATTTAAAATTTTCAACCAATACCTTTGCAACAACGAATATAATTTTATTGAATTTCACAACTACGAAAAGTACATAATGAAATACAGAAAATTCGTACACAACACTGAAACACGTAAGGTAATTACTGCATATAGTAGATAAATGCAAAAATATAACTTAATGCAGACATATCCATATTATTTTAATGAGAAAAGATTCGAGACGAGTTCCCTCTATTGGATAAAAAGAACAAAAGAATTTTAATTAAGAACAGTATTTCCTGATTTTACAGCAAGTGCATCTAAAAAGGAGACAACCATTATACAGTATTTCACTTAATATTTTAAATTACTCATTTATTTTCCTTAGAATGTTATAACTTTGAATTAGTTTAATTGGAATATTTTAAAATAACAATTGTTAATAGTTTTAATAAATTGGAATACGATGTTTAAAATAAATTAAGTATATAATGGGATATATCCAAAAGATACGGCCAGGCACAAAATTCCTAAAGGATTAGGAAAACTTGAAATATCTGTATTAAAATTGTACCCGAATATGAAAATGTAATTATATCAAAATTCACTTATACGTTGACGAGAGGGAGCGGAGAATTCTTCGTATATGTGAATAGTAGTTGTTTTCGGCGATGGAAACAGGGCTGTAATATTTTTCATGAGATTTTAATAAATAAACATAGGTTGAAGGAAACAAATATATTTATATGAAAATGTGTAAACTATAACAGCAAAAAATTCTTTGAATACATTAAATACAGAAAATTTATGTATTCAGTAAACACATAAATACATACAATAAACACTTTTTACAAATCACTTAAAAATTAAAATAATATTGAATACTAAGAGAGATAAAAAACAAGAATTAAAAATCTCTCTTTACTTTTTAGAGAATAATACGAACAAAACTCTTTTCTAGAAACATGTGCTCCCTTCATATAACTGAATAAAAATTTCGTTGGGAAATCAAAAATCCCTTCGTTATACGAAGGGATTTTTGATTTCCCAACGAAATTTGTATGTGAATATTTTGTAAAAGTGAATATCCGTATAAGTGAATAAATTAGTACATGGGACTAATGGGAGTTTCGCTGAAAACGAGAAGTTCGTATAACTGAGTGCTTCGTACACGTGAATTTCCACTTCATATCTCGTATCAGATTATATACGCAATACAATATCTATTAAGCATTCAAATTATTTCATATGTATTTTTAGAAAGTTAAAAATATTGTCATGAACTATATAGAATGTACAATTTTATCGAGTTAATGATCACCCTTGTCAAATTTAAAGCATCCATCTACTTTCGAGTCTACTTGTTAGCAGGTTTTCTTGTAGTGATTCTTACTTTGATTAGATTAGCTGTTCTCAACCTTTTCCAGTACGCGGACCATCAGTTCGGATCATCGCATAGACCAGGGCTGTCCAACTGCAAAGAGCCCACGGGCCAGAATTCCGGTCACTGATCACCTTTCGGGCCGCAGTTTGGAAAAGTTGAACAATAACCTCTTATCTCTTATACAATAACAATTAATAGTTGAATTATTAATTATAAAACAATGGAACAGAAGGATTATAAAACAATTTGCGATCAAGAGGAAACTTCGGAGACTTGACTAAGAATGGTAGTCTCGGATGCTTCTTGATACCATAAAATTCTGAAAAAAGAACTATGCTGAATAAGAAGTTGGCGGGCCGGATGCGGCCCGCAGGCCGCCAGTTGGACAGCCCTGGCACAGACTAAAGTCCAAAGCCCCATTTTTTGAAGTTGCCAGTCAAACTGCTATTTTGAAAAGATTTGTAAAAATAGAGTTTGATTTTCTGTTGGACCTCTGTATATAATTAATAATTATACATTGAACAAATTAGACATCTTTTATATAGCACCAAACAAAATGCTTTGGATAATATTAATTATGATGAAATAGTTGATAATTTTGCAGAATTAAAGACTAGAAAACAAAATTCTTAAATAAAGTCTGTTCATATTTATATACTTACTTTTGTTACATGTAATATACTCGATTTCACAATTATTTATTTATACATTTTTTACAAACTATAAACAAATTGTTCAAATTTTTTAGAAAAACTAAAATTTGTTGCTGTATATTAAATATATTTTATGAATAAAAAATTAAGATTTGTTTTAGTTTTTCATAATATTTAGATATGTTTTGTTCATTTTTAATATTCTTGTGAAAGGGGGCCCAGTTAGAACATCCCCAAAGTGGCCCTACATCCGTTTCTTTTCGCGTACTGCTGGACAACGAATTCTTCAAGCACCCCCATCAATTAATGTTTCACCGTTACAAATTCCGAAATTTTCTCCGATGAATGTGTTAAATAAAATAGAATATTTTTCATTATATAGTTTTTTTTCAAGCACGCAAACCAATTAATTATCTAGAATATAAGAAGGATTCTATTGAATAGCAAAGTTTTGAAAAATTAAGTTCGAAAGATGAATATTACGAACTTGAGATGAGTTTTATTTACTTCTACATTTATTTTTTTATGGAAGCATAAGAAGAAAATGCCTATTTTACAAGCTTTTAGCTAGCAAATGTCAACAAAAACAATATAACTTTTAAAAAAATTCACTATATTTGACAATGTGACAAGTCCCAAAACTGACGCGACACCTTTTTCCTTGAAGTAGGGAGGTCAATACCAAATCTAACAATATTAGTAATAATCTCCGACTCCTTATAAAATTCCTTTAATCATTTTTAATTCCTTTTCTACCTGAGTGATCTATTTTCTCTTTGCGTACCATTTAATGGAGTTTCTCAAATTATGCACCGTAAAACTATTCCCAGTGCTCCGCGAAAAGTTAGGACTTGTTTAAAATTAAAAATATTTTTAATCAAACATATTAAAAAGTTTAAGATTAAAAATATTTTTCACGAACAAAATGAAAAAATAATTTTTTTTGTTAATCATTAATCAGGTGAAACATACGACTATAGAAAAAAAAAGTAGTCAGCATTCGATGTATCAGTTTCTCGTCCAATAAAATAAATTTACGTCAAAAGGCAGGATTCACTGTTTCCTCGTTTGCAGAAATAGTTACACCTTTCCAGAACTATTAGAGAATATTTTATTGCATATAAAAATGGGTGTTTACTCCCTTTTTAAATCAGTTGCATTTTAGTAAACATCACAGTCGACAACTGGCAAAGCTGTTCTTCAAGCTTAAATGACGGAACTACCTTGTACCGTTAATGCTATTATGTCTTTGTTTTTACTAAATACAGTTTATAGCTTCAAGATAAAATTTAGTGCTCCGCATTTCATTTCCAATTTCAAAGGTGCTCGGTGGCTGAAAAAGTTTGAGAACTTCTGCTCTAACGGTACCTCTTGGGGAACCACCGATTGAGAATCCCTGAATTAATCGTTTAATTTCCAAATATCAAAGGTGCTCCATGACTGTAAATTTTGGAAACCTCTTCTCTAAACGACATCTCTCTTCCTGGGATACGTACAGAACTGGATGAAAATACCTGAATTAGATAACATTGCAAATCTGTTTTTGTAAGTAATTTTACATTTCACATCCAAATCAGATTAGCATAAAAAGACTAGTGAATTTTTTTTTCTACACAAGTAGGTAGGCATTTAGAAGCATACTAAAGGTTAAAAGAATATCTTATCAAGTATGAGGGACGTTCCAAAAGTATGTTCCGTTATTATTATTATTATTATTATTTTTGAAAGAGTAGATGCTACACCAGGTGAAACAAACAATCGCCCTAAGAATCTACACCCTTTGTTGGTTCAACGACGAAAGTAGAGCATCGGAGAAGGAAGGATGATGCTTTGAATGACGAAGAAAAGTTAGAGTAACAGCAGACTAGGTTATTCGAGTACATATCCCGATGGCAGACAGATGTGCACTGATAATGTGGCCGCCAATGAAATTGCGTACTGTTACCCGGTATAAATTGTCCTCTTGGATGACAACTCAAAAATTTATGTCATGCAAACTCATATTCATAGTTTGATGCATAAACACTAATAGTTACTCCAGTACTAGAGGGCTTGGCCCAGGGAGTACTATTGTGAAATCTTCCTGTGAGACAACTCAACACTCTGACTGTAGCTCCCATATTGCCCTATCGTACTATCAACTGTTATATGTCGTACTCTCTGAGCGTCACTTCCAAAACAAGGCCCAGGTAGAGCAAGCAGACTGTGTGGCATTTCCTTGCAATACAAGTCACCCAGTTTTACCAGAGTAATTTCTTGAAAATGATTGCAACCGACGACAAATATCTTAATGTCGTGACGACTATGTCGAAAAATAGTACAAGGTGTGTAGTTCATGATTCAATGGTGTATTTTTTTCTTTTGATTTAAAGGTTTCGTCTGAAAAAATTTTACGAAACTTAGTATCTATTTACAGAGACATAAACTTTAAATAAGAAGGACGCTGAAGGAATATACAGGGTATCCGCCAAATAAAATTTTTCAAATCCATGACTTTTCATGACTTTCCCTGATTTAGCAGATCATTTTCCATGACTTTAAAAAGCTTTCGTTAAAGTATATATGAATAAAACTTCTGAAGTACATACAAATAAAATATATGCTTTTAGAGAAATTACAGGAATTTTATCATAAAAAACTATAAACTTACTTTATAAGTGTTAATAAACTCACATACATAAAAATAAATTGTTGTATCTACATACCTAAGTTTAATCATATAGCAAATTTTCAATCAAAATGTTTCCAATTTGAATTCAGGGTACTTTGGTATTATCCAGGTGACCATGAATAATAGCCAAATATAACCCTATAATGTTTATATACAATATCCCTAGAGATAAACTTATATTTTGTGCAAAAATCTTAACTAATTTTTATTAAAAAAATAATTATTATTATATTAATAAAATTTTAATCTACAATTTAAGAAAAAACCAGAATAATATACATTTACCCACCCATTAAGCTTTCTTGCTTTGAATTTCCTTGGTGAACAAATTTTACTTGGCAATAGGGTCAATAGGATAATACATAAATACTAAATTCAGTAACTTCAGCCAAATGACAAGTAAAAATAGAATTAAACAATTCAATGCATTTTTTTAATCGGTAATTTAGCGGATCCATGACTTTCTATGACTTTTACTCATTTTACTTGAAAAATCATGACTTTCCATGACAAAATTAATCCATTGTCTAAATCCATGATTTTCCATGACTTTCCAGGTGCTCGAAAACCATGAATATATGTTGAAATTTCTAAGGCTCAATTTTCAGCTGCACGCCTTAAAAATCAAGAAATACTGTTATGATGGTTTAAAGTTAGGCGAGAGTTTAAAAAACCACATTTACGAGTAAAGCGAAACAATGTCGTAGAGGCAAAATTTATTAATATTTCATAAGCAAGTCCCACGGCAATGAAAGTTTTATCAAAGTGGGTTATTACTAATTCTACCAACTTTGTTTGAAGGCATCTGTGGCGGGTTCACTTGTTAATGAACACGCGTTAACATAAACTTTGCATAGGTTACAACAGATGGAAAATAAATCTACGAGGAATCAACAGTTCAGGAAATTAAGGGAAAAACTAAATCACTGTTTCATATTGATTCATTTATCAACAAAACTTGATATCGTAGCTCCTTTATCGTTAAATTTATGACTAGAGAATTCTGCTCAATTGCAATAACTCGCATTTGGTTTGTCGGTCGATTTCATAACAGATTTAAATAACCTCAAGTCAGGGCGATGAAAAAAGTGTGCATATTTCTTTTCAACGGGTGCAAAGTGTGAGTTTAATGACCCTCCCCCCCTCTACCAGTGAAACGAAAAAATGTAATAAATTATATTGTATCAATGCACTTTAACTACTGTTTCCACCAGGGTCTTAGCCAAAATTCAGATTTTTTTTAAAATTTTTATTTACTTTTTTTTGGGAGGGGGGTAAACAGGACTGAGCACAGTTTGAATTCCCCCTTTGAAATTTCACTACATTTAAGTGAAAGAACATGAAATTTACTAAAAAATTATATAAAATATGATGTTAGCATTTAATATTAATAATAAGATTTAGTATCAGGTATATGCATAAGTGCCTAAAATCTATGCCCAATCTTTGTATAATATTTTTTCTTAAATGTGTTTTTGGAGCAAAAATCTTAAAATTAAAAAAAAAAGTAGATAGAAATTTAAAAAACTAAAATTTTATTTAAAGTTTATATTATGATTAGGCATACAGTTTTAACAAAAAAATTATCCCTGAAAATGCACATTTATTTCAATGTTAAAATGCAATATAGAAAGATCCAGAATTTCGGGGAAGGGACAAGCTAAAACCCGCCGAGAATCCCTTCCTCTGGCTACAGCTTTGGTTTCCATGGGAACTAAAATCGGATAATTATTACGTTTATAATTATAGTTATTCTTTATATGTTTAACATCATTTAAAGAAGAGAATGATCTATTTAAAATATAAAATACTGTGCACAATCTTTCATAATATTTTTCAGTAAATGTATAAAGCTGTTAGAAGCAAAAGTATTAAAATTGAAAAAACAGGTAGAAATTTAAAAAAATGATATTTATTTAAAAGTTAAATTTTGAATAAGAATGCAAATAAAAAAATTATATTTTATAATGTACTTTATTGCGGTGCTATAAACGTCAGAATTTTCTAGACGGGGGGGGGGGCTAAAAGCCGTCGAGCATCCCTCCCTCTGGCTACGGCTCTGGTTTCCATGAGAACTAAAATCCGATAATTATTAAATTTATAATTATCCCTTACATGTTTAACAGTTATGATTTACTTTGGTGGTTGGAAATATTTTACGCAATCGCAAAACGGTTTTACTTTGGATTTAATAAAATACTTAAAATAGTTGTCATCACAGTTTCAACCCTCGCAAGGACAATGTTCAGGAACAAGGAATATTTACGCGGGTTTCAGGATTTTAAAATGTTTTCAATACAAGCATTGACAATAAGAACTGAGCATTAGAGAGTGACGCGAGATCAAATTCGAGAATAATTTCGAAACAACTCGTGGAGTTAAGCAAGCAAATGCAGACAGACAGCCTAAATACGTAAAGCAGACACTCACTTTCAGTATGGGGTTCAAAATGGAGAACTACTAACAATCTTAATAGAATTTATTTCCCACACACAGGCTACCCAGTGTCGTCTTAAGGCATGGGCAGGATTTTACACAAACATGAGGCCCCATAATTTCTTTTTGAATTAAATAGTCTATAAGAATATTTATTTTAAATTATATGTAATATAAATAATAGTTATGTGTATGTATGTATATATATATATATATATATATATGTATGTGTGTGATAACATATACCACAGTTACTTGCATATGTAATGCAACTAAATCGCTCGTCGTGGTGCAGTATTTGACACAAATGAAAGGCGGTAGACTGGAACATCTCTTTATTCGTTACGACGGTTTGAAATACAATTAAAATGAGATTTCCTGTTTCTTAATTGAGCTGATCGCGTGTGCCCCGTTTCGGGGTTCCAAAGAATCCGACGACTTTTTAATTCCAGAGAGAATGTCAAGAGAGCGCTATGGTTTCTTGTTTTGCTATTCGAGGGCAAAAGAGACTGGGACCTATTTCTTAAGGCCGATTTCGAAAGGCTACGAACATCTACTCCAGCAGTGGGATTGGAAACCATGAACTCTGGTTCAGAAGAGTAATGTCATACCCATTCGGCCATCTGTCGCAAAAACGCCAACAGGAAATATTCCTTTCGGGGAAAAGCTGTTTTAGGATTTTTTTTTACTGCCAAGCCAACCCATACGTAAACACTTCAGTTCTGTATATGTCAAAGAGTATTTATTGACTCTCAACTGAGCTAAGCGCCCATATATATACTAACAAAAAGCCAATAAAATAAATACGTGTTAAATATCACTGGCAATTCATATCACATTTCTGTGAAAGGTTGTTATAATGACACCAGAACGCTGGTTTGCCTGGAGGCCCATATACATGCTTAAAAGACGGCACTGGTGTTACCTAAATGTGGTTTGCTATGTTACTAACTTCACAGATACAAATATTTTTGTCGAAACGTCTGCACGATATAATGGCTGAGGTTGAGGTTCAGAATGAATACCGGGTTCAATGACTAAAATGAACAAATCTTTAATGGTGATTGGAGATACGTACTAATGAGCGGAAGGATAATCTGTTAAGTAAAGGAGAACAAGATTGGGAATCAAGTATAATCGTAATCGTTTACTTCACATATTGAAAATCACAAGATAAAGGTATGAAAAAAGTTATAAACTAGAACACCATACAATTTTCTAACAGTTATATGTCCGATAAATGATGAAGTCTTTTGTAATATGTATCTTTATAATTATTTAAGTTTAAGAAAATTGTAAGTAGTTAATAATAAGTAGTTTGGGGAGAACTTAATAAACTATAACAATATATTCAATTAAAATTCTTCTTAAACGTGTTTTAGAGAGGAACGTATATTATATTTAAAAATTTTCAGTATATGTTTTAAAATAAAGAAAATTGGATATTCGACTTGAAATTCGACTTATTCGAAAAAATTTAAATGGCAAATAATTACACATTCTTTTTGGAAAATCTATATGAGATAATTAACCCCATGAGATTTTTAATAAGCAATAATTATGATTTAAACCCGTTATATATCTTGTTTCCAAAAATATGCCTTATGTTTTCAAAATTTTTCTAAAATGTATAGTGTTTAATAAGAATCTTTTATTCTCTCTTCATCTAATATACCATAAAAGATTTAATAGTCGGCCATCTTTTAGTTAGGCTGCCACAATTAAAATTACTTTTCATTTGTAAGAAAATATTATCTATATTAACTATAAAATAACTTGTTTTTATACTTTTTTCTCCTCATAATATAGACAAAAAGACAGATCATGAATTCAAACTAAAAAATACGTGGTTTTTTTTTTTGTTTTTTTTTTCGAATTCCTTATTGCAGAGGCATTTTTATGCTTATTCTAATAGAAAGAAATTAACTTAAAACGAAATACAAAACTTGTGGATTAAGGGATCCTTTCAATTATGCACATTTTAAGAAAACTCAAATCTAAATTCAATCTTTATAATAATGTTAAAAGTATAATAGGTTTTGGATTTTGTCAAGAAGTTGAATGAATTTAATTGACAATCGTTGAATGGATTAAAATTTTAAAAGCATTTTACTGTAATTTATCAAGAAGAAAATGAAAGTGTTAATTTTATAATTTAAGCACCAGAAAATAAACGGTAGTTATAGTGTTCAGAAATGGTATTTTTTTCAACAAAGGCTACAAACAAGCAGCTACATGGTTTGTAAAGTTTGAATGAATTTGTAACGCAGACGATATAACATTACAACTTTAATCAAATATTAATAAAACAACAATTTCCTCAAAAAGTTTTAAATACCATTAAATATAAGTATTTCACCACTCATTGAGACAAAGTTGGAGTAGCTCTAAAAATTCCTTATTTGAAACCTACGGTTTTGGCAGAGAGATATCTATGTACAGTCCAAATATATTATTTCCTATGTACATATATGTATAAAACAATATTGAATATATAAAGATATGTTTAGGAGAGAGAATGTGGTTTTGCAATCTTATGCGATGCAGTTACATCAATAGCGGTCAATACTCAACAGAAAGCACCACAATTACAAATTGGACATTGCGTCATCATCGTTCGGAGATAGGGATACCATGATGTGCCTTGCTGAATACTTTTAGGTAGTACTTTGTAAATTTAAATTGGTTTCAACAGACCAAAAATGTTCTTCCAGTTTTTCTACATCAGACTGCGGCAATGAACCTATTGCAACAATTCCTGGTCTTCTGAAACCGTAACAATGCATTGATTATGTATAAAAAACATTTTATTACCTTCAGAATTTATTTTTTTCTCGTACCAGATTTTAGAATGTCATTTCATTAATATTTATGCTCTAAATCGTTGGTACAGATGTATTATATGCCCTCGTTGGCGCGCTTTCCCAGATTTGGTACTGTTTGCTAATTTGGTGAGATTTTTGTACCGTTTTTCTTGCTGTTAGTTCTTGCCTTTAATTTCGGGTAATTTTCTTTCCTCCTGCTTTTGTCCCAATCACAAATAAACAGATTTTTCCTTCCAAGTTTTTGTTTTCTATCAAAAAAGAATCACCTTAATACCTCACCTTAATGAGTTTCTTACAAATATATTGACTTTCAACTGGATACTCTACAGGTTAGAAAATTACAAATTTATTTCTAAGTTCAAACATTTTAAAATATTTCTAATTGCGGATATTTCTGATTCACGGATTCAAGGGATGATTTTATAAAGGGGCAGGTCTTCTCCTCCTAGCGATTACGCGAAACACAAAGATGCAGTGTTTTGAGTTAACATCTATTTTCAATTTATGGACCTCCTAACCATCACATCCACTCAAAGCAAGATTACACAAAAATTTAAAATAACATTTTATCTTGCAGTAAAGCAAAAAAATTGTTTCATGTTTAAAGTGTATAAAAATGTTAAGTATAACACCATTTTATTTTTTAAATTGTATAAAAATGTTCAGTATGCTGCTATTTGCCATTGATTACGAAAAAGTCGCCAACTGAAAAACAGTCGCCAATAGGGGCGAATAATACATCTGCTGTATTTAAAAAAATACAAATAAAATATTCTTCAGTTCTTTAAACACTAAGAACTCGGATTTCAAAAATGCAGCATCAAATCTCCTTGCTAACTTAAAATAAATATTTAATATGTAGATTTGAAAAAATAAACGCTTGTTAACGGAATAGGTTAACGAAACCATTTAAAACTGGAAACATGTAATTTAAACTCTCAACTTATTTTTAAATAACAATTGTATAAATTTTTCATGAATCCTAACAAATCGTCGAAAATTTTTATACTTCTTTTTTTAAATTACTTGCATAAAATAATAATCCATTTTTATATACATAAATATATGTTAAGAAAACTTGTTTCAAAATAAAGGTTTAGAAAAACATAGCACGTAGTTCCAAACTATTTGCTTTTTCTGAGAACACTTTAAAAAATATATTCATGAAGGAATGTTTTGATTAAATATATTTCAAGTATCAAAAATAAAATATACATATGTATCCCTTGTAAGAAATTGACCATATTTAAGACATGTTGTAATTGCATTTCTTTGCTTTGATAAAATGCAGGCAGATGGAAAAAATTTGAAGTCCCAGTTTGACGTAGAATTTAATACTAGAAATACTATCTTTTTATGCTTTGAATTACTTCTTTATTTTATAAAGTTGAGAAGTTTTAATACTACCCCGGAAAGAATTAAGAAAATTTAAATAATTACCAGAATTTTGATGATGAGATAATTCAGAATTCAACTTTAATGTTTCCAAAAAAGCAAGTGAAGATCAATTAAAAGTTTAAAAAAGATTAGCATAGTTCTTAAATTTGTTACCCTATAATTTTGGGTAATTTTCTTTCCTCCTGCTTTTGTCCCAATCACAAATAAACAGATTTTTCCTTCCTAGGTTTCGTTTTCTATCAAAAAAGAATCACCTTAATACCTCATCTTAATGAGTTTCTTACAAATGTATTGACGTTCAACTGGATACTCTACAGGTTAGAAAATTACAAATTTATTTCTAAGTTCAAACATTTTACAATATTTCTAATTGCAGATATTTCTGATTCACGGATTCAAGGGATGATTTTATAAAGGGGCAGGTCTATTTTCAATTTATGGACCTCCTAACCATCACATCCACTCAAAGCAAGATTACACAAAAATTTAAAATAACATTTTATCTTGCAGTAAGGCAAAAAAATTGTTTCATGTTTAAAGTGTATAAAAATGTTAAGTATAACACCATTTTATTTTTTAAATTGTTTAAAAATGTTCAGTATGCTGCTATTTGCCATTGATTACGAAAAAGTCGCCAACTGAAAAACAGTCGCCAATAGGGGCGAATAATACATCTGCTGTATTTAAAAAATACAAATAAAATATTCTTCAGTTTAATATATTTAAACATTAAGAACTCGGATTTAAAAAATGCAGCATCAAATCTCCTTGCTAACTTAAAATAAATATTTATTGTATAGACTTGAAAAAATAAACGCTTGTTAACGGAATAGTTCCATTTAAACCTCAAACATGTAGTTTAAACTCTCAACTTATTTTCAAATAACAATTGTATAAATTTTTCATGAATGCTAACAAACCGTTGAAAATTTTTATACTTCTTTTTTTAAATTACTTGCATAAAATAATAATCCATTTTTATATACATAAATATATGTTAAGAAAACTTGTTTCAAAATAAAGGTTTAAAAAAACATAGCACGTAGTTCCAAACTATTTGCTTTTTCTGAGAACACTTTAAAAAATATATTCATGAAGGAATGTTTTGATTAAATATATTTCAAGTATCAAAAATAAAATATACATATGTATCCCTTGTAAGAAATTGACCATATTTAAGACATGTTGTAATTGCATTTCTTTGCTTTGATAAAATGCAGGCAGATGGAAAAAATTTGAAGTCCCAGGTTTGGCGTAGAATTTGTTACTAGAAATATTATCTTTGTATGCTTTGCATTACTTCTTTATTTTATAAAGTTGAGAAGTTTTAATATTAACCCCGAAAATTTAAGAAAGTTTAAATAATAACTTTGATGATTAGATAATTCAGAATTCAACGTTAATGTTTCCAAAAAAAGCAAGTGGAGATCAATTAAAAGTTTAAAAAAGATTAGCACTCATGTTAAAGTGTTAGTAGTCACAAATACAATTATTAACTATTTACTGAACCAAAATAAATTTCCTTCTAAATATTGATTTGAATAAAAGTTTGTTAAAATTGTATAGGGCATACTGAATATGTATCAAATAAATCTTTATTTTCAAACATATTTTACCTAAAATATATACCGAAAACATAACAGTTTCAGATCAAAATGTTAAACATACATCAAGTATAACTGGCAAATGTCCTCGATTTTTATTATTTTGAAAATTATTTAAATATAGTTTACGAACTTGAGAAAGTCTGAAAAACAGAGCTATCACATACAACAAAAGTACTATAGTGCTTCGAACAAATAATTTGTAAAAGAATCTAAAATGATAAAATGTTATCTGACAAATTCTACGCAAATATAAATATAAATAAACTTATTATTAACAAAATAAAATTCTTTAAAATAATTCATGTCATTAAAATACTATGCACAACTGAGTTCCGATTTTAAAAATGAAATAAATGCTTGGTTGTTACTAATGGAAAAAATTAAGAAAATGTTAACTAACAGTGAGTAATATACTAATCGATAGTGAGTAAAATATCATAATAAATACAAAATGAAAATTATTTTGACGTTAGTTATTACACATTCAATGCAAATTAGCAGCAAATATAGACAAAAAAGAAATATCATACATCCACATGAATAAATATTCTAAGGTTTTCACAAAATTGTAATCCGAAAACAAATCTTTATTTGCTGTAATTCTAAACGTAATTTTTTAACATGCCATAAAAATAATATGAAAAACATACATTCCATACACTTTTCAAAATATAAATGCACTATCACAAAATATTTTTTGTGCAAAATATTTCCAAAAATTATGTACATCACATAAAAACAAATTAAGAAAACATCTCTATTAGATAATGGTAGTTACAGATCAAAAGTTTTAAAAAAAGTTATCAACCATATATAATTATAATAAAAGTAAACTGTATATGTATACAGAGCATTCATGTGACAAATTACAAAAAAATCACACGAAACAAATACGGAGTAAAAAAAAAAGGTAGGAATGCTGTAATAATACAAAATACTGCATGTAAGTTCAATGGGATAGCATACCTATGCAGTTATTCATATGATAAACATGGAGAGAAAAATTAACGGTTTTTACGAGGAAAACAAGTGCTTGTTCATACAAAAGTTCACCTTCAATAGTTCGATTTTACTGATGTCTACGTATTTTACCGCATTATTATTACTTTATTTTCCCAAAATTTATATTTTTATTCTGTCAAATTTTTATGTATGGCGCTTATTTTATTAGTTCTAGAGTTTTTTTTTATTCAATTTGCATAATTTTTATTATATAATTACCAAATGCTATGTTGGTATAAAAACGCATAGTGAGAATATGACTAGTATGCCATTTATTTACTCTTTCGCAAGTTAAACATAATTTTTTAAAAATGAGTGTTCAAAACTGCTAAAAAAGAAATTAAAATTAAATGGAAACTAACATTAAACATTATCACAAAAGCCATCACTTGAGGTGTTCGTTTCCTCAACCAAGACTATAAGTGAATAGTGACGCTCTCCGTGTTTATTTGACTTCATAACGCATGATTTGCTTTTCCTTACAGTCACAGTCAAATCAAAACTGTTTACAGCTCGTTTAAGCCGATCAAATCTTGGCATAAAGTAATCAAAACATATCTAGGATCTTAAGTACAAATTGTTTTATATATATATATTGCCTCTAACTAAACAAAACAAAAATCTGAAATACATTATGTTAAGCAAAAAATAAATCAAAAATATCACATTTGGGCAGACCAGTGTTTTGAAAGCAGTGGTGTGCTAACAAGTTTGGCAAGTAGCACCATATCCTGATTCTTGCTTTTCAGCGCGAAGCAAGTCACTTATCATTTCACATCGTCAGATAAGTAAATCATGCTTGGACAAACTGTGAAATTATTACTAACATAACTAAGTAAAAATTATTACTAACATAACTAAGTAATATAAATTATTACTAACATAACTAAGTAATATATTACTAATGTAACTTATTATTATAACTAGGCACAGAAAATTAAAGATATAGCAGAAGACAAAATCATAGAAAATAGTTTTAAATAAATTTCATTTCTCCTCAAACTGATTTAAAAGTGGGAAAAAAATCAAAAATCTCTTACAAATGAAGTTTTAAAATTTAATTTGTAAGTTTAGGGGTATTTTCCATTAATGCTTCTTTTTCAAAATTGTTTTATACAGTTTCAAAACCAATAAGAAGCAACGAACCTTTGCTAATCGGTTAGGCATTAAAGAAATTTGGGATTCCTTCCCTGGTAAAACAAAATCTTTTAAACATTTGGTGCAGTAAATGCAAAAAGTCAATAAAATGAAAAAAAAATTAATATAATTGCAATAATAATAAAAACAAGTAGATTTTAAAACCTCCAAGCCTACAAAAGGTACCTTTAATATAAAAGACATGCAAGTTACTTTAGCATAATTGAATATTAACAGAAACATTCAGCAATATTTTTAGTAAATTTGACTACACCAGGACGTAAATATCTTCTCGCATTTCATTTGCCCAGCGATAAAAAATAAATTAAAATGCATAATAGTTTGACAATTATAGGCATTTCTGTCATCTCTTGCACTTAGTAAATGAAAGTAATAAAGCTTCAGAAAGGAAAAATAGTTAATACTTTAATCTATACTAATAGTTAATTTCTCACATTTATTTACACACCACTGTTTCCAATTGTATCATTGAAATTTTAATGACTGAAAGTTTACTTAAAAACTTCTACGATGCAACGGATAACTTTATTTTATTGAGATTACCTCACCTTTCATTCGTTTAAATTTAAAGACATAACATATTATACGATATGCATCAAAGATGTTCTCAGCAGGGGTATTTTCAAAATCAAAACCAGGAAATACTTAATTTAAATGCTTTTATATATTAAAAAAGGAAACCAATAATTTGCTAATATGTCGAAATTTATAATTTGTAAATCATTCCTAAATTTTAAGTGATCAATTTTCTTTATTTTGAGTAGATGTTTAAGACATTGAAAAAAATTTATTCCCTTTTATGTGTTAATTAAAATATTTTTTCAAAGTACTTTAATTATCACTGTGAAAATAATATAAACATTAGACCAAGAACATGCATTAACTAAATGCAAAAGTAATAAAACTAAATGCAAATTATTAACTATATATAGTACCTCGAACACATTGTTTTTGAACAAAGATTTACCTTTGATATCAGCAATCACAAATAAAGAGGGGAAAATTAAAGGTAAAAACCTGTTTATCATTTTTAGTTATATTCTAAACGAATGACTTGAAACACAGTAGTTAAAATATGATTAAAGAATTTAATGGTAGATATAAAGTCAAATTAACAGCTAATGCCAGGTTAAGACGAAAATATGTGTACTGTAACAAATAGAAGAAATTTGATTCACAGATAACAATTAAAAATGCCAACTAAACACCTAAGCTTTCTTAAACATATAGACATATAGATTTCACTGCTGGACAAAAATGAATCAATATAAAGGGAAACATAAAAAAATATGAGTTAATCAAAATTATAAAGAGTATTGCTTTTTACACATTTTAAACAGTAAGTCAGGTAATCAGAAAATTTAGTAGGTGATAAATTTTGATTTGATACCATATTTGGTTTTGTTGCATTACAAAATTAAAATTAATAGAAAATATATTTTGTATCACTCTTTTAGTTGATCAACAGCTTAAGCAATTTTTAATAAAAGAATATATTGAGTAGTTTTTCCATGCATCTGTAGTAGAAGATATTTCAGAATACAGCTAGTTAATTGACATCCCACTTCTCTAGTGTCCGTTCACATGCATCCAGTAGCCTAAATTATCAACGAAAACTTTTGCAGATATCATCAGCAAGGCACACCTTTTAATCTAACTAGCTGAGGTTTTCAAAACAATTTGTTGAAGATTTCCAAGACTGATTGAATACATTTCTCAGTTGGCTGGCGACTGCTGCTCCAGCTGCAGTTGTATCTCCTCTGGAAGCATCCGCCTTCGGAACTGTGGCGTAGCCACCATATACACCACCAACGCAGCGAAAAGCATCAAACAGTATCCCAGCAGGTTGCCAATAACAGCTGGAGTAGGAGACTCCGAATACTGATTTTTGCTACAGACACATTAAAGAAACAGAATTAGAAAATACAAAAACAGTTTTACAAATAAATAAACATGTGAAAATTGGAAAAAAAGAAATACTGAAAAGAGATTTCGGTAATTTTTCTCGGCAACTATAGCCCTTGGCGCTCTTTTAGTCTAAGCGAATTTTTGCGAGAGTTATTTTGGCTTATCTCCTTCCCCGAGAGTTCCTAGTATCATACTTCATTTCACATTTTGATAACGATTTCCGTTAAGGTAATATATTTTTTTTTCCGTGGAAAGTAAAATTTGGGTTTAGTTAGAAGACCAAATGACAATCTATGCAGACAGATGACCGGACAGCCAAGAGCTTCCTTCCTTTTGGTATAGGAGTCTACAGATTTGAATTTCGTTGATGGCCTGCTTGTTTGTAGCTAACAATACGCACACGTAAAATTACAGTTATAGTGAGAGGCATACCAAGACTGCAGTTGGTGACTAATTATATACAAATGCATAAATATTTATTGTTCTCGAGAAGATTTCGCTTACAGATTTCTTTTCTCATCCCTTTCCCTCAATAACTGGAGTTTCCCTGAGTAACCGCTTTCCCTCAGAGATCTGTCTACATATCTACACCTATGGCTCAAAACTCGACATACAGCAGGAGCCAGTATTTTCTGTGAATATTTTAACTCTACCTTTCGCTGGAAACAGATCATTCAACATTTGATGGTAAAGTCGAGGCCATTAAAGTTGCTTTAGAACACGCAAATTCTCGTCCTTCTATTTTTGAGCGTACTGCTATTTTCTCAGACTTCAGGCAGCGATATTACCTATTGGCAACTGTTGTCAAGCCCCCAACTCTATGACTGTTCATCAGTGTAAGTCTCTCCTGAAAGAAATTGAAGAAAAATCCAGGGTAGTTGTTTTACAGCGGATTCCATCTCACTGCGGGATCCCAGAAAATGAAAAAGTGGATGAGCTGGCAAAAGAGGTTGTCTTATCAACCAGACCCCGTTTAATTTAGTCAGCTATAAGTATGTTTCACCGAAAATTAATCGAGCTATTAAGGAGACACATCAGTCACAATTAGAAAACGAATAGAATAAAAGCCATGGAAGGATACCATTCGGAACCTCCCTGATTATCCCACGGATAGAGCTGTGGCTGCTTTTCGTTTGATGTCTCAACATGACTGTCTCTAAGCCCATCTATATAAACTTCGTTTCGTGGATAGCCTTGCGTGTCCCCTCTGCTGCACAGGTGTATTGCTGAGCACATCGCTGTCCAACCCTTTCGAAACCATGCATCTTTTCTCTTTATTGAGAAGCAAGAGACTTTCTGACTAATTTCTTTCCTTGATCATTTAGTATTATTCTATTGTTGTCTTTTCTTTTGTTTATGTTCAATGATTTGTACGTTTAATTCTTGCACATCGATTTCTGTATAGCGTTAAGGCAATGTTCAAAACGCTGCGGCATTAGAAATTAAAAAATAACTGGAGTTCGGATACAAAGGTTCCACTGTACCTCTACTGTACAATTCGATTGCTAAACAACTATACTCCCTCCTATTACTGGCCGAATGGCTAGGGTGTTGGCCTTTGGAACCGGAGTTTGTGGGTTCGAATCCCACAGTGGCATGAATGTTGGTAGCCGTTCGGAATTGGCCTTAAGCAATAGGTCCCGGTCTCATTAGCCCTCGTGTTACAAAAAGTAGACCGTAGCGCTCCACACCAAACCAAACCCTCCTATTACTGTAATACATTAAATCCATTTTTTTGCATTTCATCCTACTATTCGAAACACTAACAGAATATAAAATTACTAGCATTCAAAACTAAATAAACTCGACACAGACTAGAAAGAAATCTTACAGAGAAAATATCAGCTTCTCGGTGATACCCATGAGTGCTGCAGCCACGACCATAACGAATATTAGCAGTCCGAAAAATACATGCACTGGGAGGTATTTGCCACGCCATATCTTCGTCATACCAGGGAACAGAAACGCTATGAAGCCGCAGAAATACTGCAATAAATAAATAAATACATAGAAATGTAAGGATTTGAGGTTTACACACACAATACGTATATATACACACAAACAAACATACATAACAGGAGGTTATCAAAATAATAGATACATCTGTAGATAAAAGTGATATTTAAGAGTGAGCTTAAAATATAATACTAGCTACTAGTTTTATTTTACAAGTACTTGTAATATAAAAAAGTATTTATGATGGTAGGATAAGGTAGTATGATATACCCTCCAATAAGTATTCAGCCCCAGTGTGGTCGTATACTGCAGATTATAACATCAAAATTTCATTTTTCGAGAAATAAATAACTCTCTATGGTATTTTAGAAATAACGTTATTCATAATAAACTTAAAATTCCTTATATTCCGAAATTCTTACTCAACGCTTATTCATTAAATTCCACAAAAATTTATGCAACGATCTCATTAACAATTTCGTCAATTACGATCATACTGATACTGATGATAAGAGGCCATTCTTGCTAAAGAAATTTACTTTTGTGTCTTTCTTTACTTAAATACAAAAGAAATATAAATAAAACTTGTAAAAAATGGCCATTACATCCAATGTTCAACTACACATTTTCCCATTGTCTGCAATCTTGTTTCTAATTGGATGTCCTGCGATCGGCAGGTTCTCACTGAACTTCAAAACCACTCATTCTTGTACGAGTCTCTGACGTGAACGCATGACCCGGCTGCAAAAAATTGTGTTTATCTATACCAAAACTCTCTACTCTAGTTTTTTTTTGTGTGTCATGACTCATGAATCCACTCTTATCTTTCCCTTTTTTCTGTATAGTTGTTTATTTCCTCGCCCACTGTTCTCCATGCTCACTGAAAGAAACTCAAGATTGACAGGCTAGGCTCATATAATTCTGTTGACTCCTTTCCTGAAGGTATGATGTACCAGACCCTTACAAATGCAAACTTTGTTTCCTGCAAGCGATGGAATTTCACAGGATGATAATGCTCCTATACGTGCAGCGGGACTTGTCCAATCATGGTTTCTCAATACGAGCTGGGTATGTGGGAGAGAAGTATGTAATCAGGAAATAAACAAAAACGACCCTCCCTACAGAGGATGATTAGAATAGAGGGAAACCTCAAACAATGTATTACCGATACTTTCATGTTCGTATTTGATTTATGGTAGTTATTGGCTGCCATTTATGCTTTCTTACTTTCATTTAAATGTAAGTAATATCCTATTGTGTTTAAGTACATAGTTTTTGCGTGACGGTTTAACTATTTGATCTTGATTTTTTAAAAATTTAGATGCTAAATTTTTATTAACTTGGCAGATTAGTTTCGTATGATTTTAAGATATATTAATTTTATTTTTACATTTTATGTTTATGTTGGCGTTAAGTTAAAACAGCTCCAGTTAAGTCAATCATAAGTTTCAATTTTTTTCTAATTATATATTGGCTTATACTTCTGTGCTCATATTTAAATTATATTCTTTTCATGTTAGTCGCCATTTAAGTTTTTGTACTTTCACCAAAATCTGATTGACATAATTTCTCTTTAGAACAGTTTAGCATGGTAGAATACTGAATCTGAAACACACACATATACAGGCATCGGACAAAATAATAGGAATACATGTGAAAAGATGAAAATTTTTAATTAGTAAGGGGTTGGGCCACCTTTGGCCTAAATGACAGTTTGCATTCGACGGGGGGTGGACTAATGCAAACTTTGTTTCCTGCAAGCGATGGAATTTCACAGGATGATAATGCTCCTATACGTGCAGCGGGACTTGTCCAATCATGGTTTCTCAATACGAGCTGGGTATGAGGGAGAGAAGTATGTAATCAGGAAAAAAAAAACAAAAACGACCCTCCCTACAGAGGATGATTAGAATAGAGGGAAACCTTAAACAAGGCATTACCGATACTTTCGTGTTCGTATTTGATTTATAGTAGTTATTGGCTGCCATTTATGCTTTCTTACTTTCATTAAAATATAAATAGTATCCTATTGTGTTTACGTATAGAGTTTTTGCGTGATGGCTCAACTATTTGATCTTGCTTTTTAAAAAATCTAGACGTTAAATTTTTATTAACTTGGCAGGTTAGTTTCGCATGATTTTAAGATATATTAATTTTATTTTTACATTTTATGTTTATGTTGGCGTTAAGTTAAAACAGCTCCAGTTAAGTCAATCATAAGTTTCAATTTTTTTCTAATTATATATTGGCTTATACTTCTGTGCTCATATTTAAATTATATTCTTTTCATGTTAGTCGCCATTTAAGTTTTTGTACTTTCACCAAAATCTGATTGACATAATTTCTCTTTAGAACAGTTTAGCATGGTAGAATACTGAATTTGAAACAGACAAATATACAGATATAGGACAAAGCAATAGGAATACATGTGAAAAGATGAAAAATTTTAATTAGTAAGGGGTTGGGCCACCTTTGGCCTAAATGACAGTTTGCATTCGACGGGGGGTGGACAAATAAAAGTCTTGAACAAAATTCATCGGAATTCTCACCTATTCCTCGTGCAGGACCGTCTCGAGTTTAGGTAGTGTGCATGGAGAAAGAAACCGAGCACTGTAAATAATCCCACAAAGACAAATAATATTGAGATCAGGGAACTGAGGACATCAGGTTAGATGTTCCACTTCATCATGCTCATGTAACCATGTTTGAACACAGCGCGACGTGTGAACAGAGGCGTTGTCATCTTAGAACACAGGACGTTCTTCCAGAAAGAAAGTCTGAAGCATAGGGTGAAGATGATCGGTAATGGTCGCCTGTGATCATCCCCCTCAAGACAACGGGAGGTTCTAATCCACGGAAAGATATTGCGACTCACACCAACACAAAATATCCTCCATTTGTGACGTCGCTACACCCCATTGGCTTCACAAAGAGGTTTTGTTAAAGCCCAGGCCAAGGCGACTTTCTGTCTGGGTTTTTGCCACTGAACTACAAAGGGTTTTATATTCGACACGCCTTGAGATGTCCGAGGTGATTAGAAGGGTGGACGTGACGCCGATATGTCAGACTGTCAAGCACCAACGAAAAGACCAATCGGCGGCTAGCAGGGCGGCGATGTGGGAAGGAAAAGCCAATGGGAATAGTCAAACGGAGAGGTTCCCTACGAAAGAGGAAAAGAACGAGCGAAGGCGACGCCTTGTCGCGATTGGTTTTTTTGGAGAGACTTTTCTCTAGTTTTTGTGTGGGACTCAAGGAGTCCCAGTTTTACCCCTGTATAACGATATATCTATCGGCACCTGACCGCAGATTGGTCTTTAGGTTCGCCTCAAACCTGGGACTTTTAGGTCCGTAATAGCTCACCTGAGCCCTGTGATTTCCATTCGGAAAATTTGTAGATAGCTTCTATTTAGTTAAGAATAAAAGTTGTCATTGTTATAAGATGTACGTCGAGTCACATCCACCTCGACATCCACACGCTACCCGGGGATCCAGTGACGTTACAATGTGCAGTCCGAAATAAAATTAAATAAAGCATGTAATGTAAGTTTTTTTTTCTTGATTGTTGAAACAGACTCCATCATTTATTAAGGAGCAGATGTGTCTGAAATAGACATATGTATACACAGGTTACGAAAACCGAGAGAACAAAATGTTGCATTTTGTCAAAAAAAAAAAAAAAAAAAAAAAAAGTACGAATTTTAAATTCCGAAAGCGTCAGATTTCTTGTTTAGTAGAGATTTTGAAACAACCTTAAATATAAAATGCATTACACCTGAAAGTAATATTCACGTTTGAAAGAAAGAAAAAAATGGCCTTAAAAAACAATAGCTAGTTACGCTTATTTTGAATTCACCTACGAATATGGGCGTATTTTGAAAACGTACGCACTCACCTGCAGAGCGAAGAGAATAACAGCTGTAAGACCTAGCCAGCTGTGGATAGAGTACAAGTTCGGGAGCGGCTTGTCTAGTAAATTGTGGGAATCAAATACTGCTTTGAGAGCTACGATAGCGAATATGAAAGCCAGAGTGTGCAGTCCGAAATGGAGCAGTTTCAGAGATCTCTTCCGTTGGTTACGAAATACACGGTACACTAGAAGAGCTGCAAAATAAAAAAAGAAACGCACACATTAATGACATAAAAAAGTATAAAATTATAAAAAATATATACTTGAAAATAAACAATTGTAGTTCCTTCTTTCATTGCAGGGTAATTTTTACCGATAAACATATTAAGTGAGAATTTATTTTTGAGAAAATCAAGGAGTAGAGTAGTTTGTGCAGCTAAAAGTTTATATTAAAATCTCCAGTAAAAATTATTGCTGTATACTATAAATTTATAGTTCTGCAAGAATTTCCGAAAGAGGTTGAGAACCTGCAATTGATTGTGGTACAAAGCTTGTCCCAAACTAAAATATTAGAAAAAAAAGTAAAGCATTGTTGCATTTGGGTATTTTCTTTTCTTTTTTCGAATGCAGAGCCCTTGATTTGGTTTGTGTGTGATAAGGTCTTTAGCTATAATGCTAGTTTGGTTTGGTTTGGTTTGGTTTGTATCGCTATGGTCTACAGTTTTGCTCATGAGGGCTAAGGTTTTTTTTTTGTTTGTTTTTGGTTTTTACGGTCTACTTTTTGCAACACGAGGGCTAATGAGACCGGGACCTACTGCTTAAAGCCGATTCCGAACGGCTACGAACATCCATGCCATAGTGGGATTCGAACCCACGAACTCCGGTTCCTTGAGGGATAAGGAGACCAGGATCTACTGCTTAAAGCCGATTCTGAGCGTCTACGAACACCCATGCCAGCAGCAGGATTCGAATTCGTAAACTCCGGTACTGCAGAGCAGCACTCTACCATTCGGCCATCGTTTGGCGTGGTACACTTGCCGTTTTTAGTACTCGCCCATACAAAATCGCTCGTTTGTAGACCAGTTTATTTTTGGATCACCCGTTTGCCTTGAGCCAAGACAGTAAATAATAGATTTACAATTGGACCACTATATAGTTTAGGGGTGTAAAAGTTGTTTTACGTGAAGGACCAGGTAGTCCGTTGAAAATTAAAAGAGGGTCTAGACTTACAAACTTTCGAAAATTTTGGGTTTATTCATCCCCTTATTTAAACAAAACAAAGGCAAAAGAAACGCCAATTAGTCATGAGAATTCACTAATTAGTATTGCCACTGCCGTTAGAACCGGAAATCCAACGTGTCTTTGAGGACGAGTTTTGGAAAAAACGATTATGCAGCAGAGTTTCAATGTTCCATTTAAGTGCACATCAGTGCGCACAGAATGAAGCTTTGATTTGCTAATGTTATTTAAAGAAAACAACTTGTTCGCAAGCATACGCGGTTCTAAACATGCACGAGTCTTGCCACGAATATTATTTCGGATAGGTGTTTCAAAAACGTAAAGTTTTGGAGCGCTACATACACAAGTTTTTCTCTAAGACCGATATCACATTGGCGTTCAATGAGTTCCATCTTTTACTCTTTCACAGTAAAGAAGTTATGCTTTTGGTCTTTATTGTCCATGAGTTGCGCATGTGCATTTAAGACAGTTTCAATTTCTGGATTGTCGCTGGCCGAAATGCTTAACTAAGAGGGTGGTCTTCCATTTTGATACCCCTGATAGGTGATCAACGTTACTCCAAATGAAGAGATAACTTAGCGCACTACACCTTACTCAGAAATCGAACCTTTACAGCGCAGAAATCTCCTATATAATAATAGCTTAAGTTATCTGTCCGTCTGTCCTCAAATTTATGAAGCGGTTGCACCTGGAATGGATAGAGGCACCCATATTGGATTCTTGGTGAGTTGGGGTTAGCAAAATTCAAAGCGAGTAAAGTTTATCTTCCAATAAACTATTTATCCGATTTTAAAATAAATTGGTATAAATATGCTTCACATCACAGCAAAAAGTACTGTCGTCTTTAAAAGGTTCGAAATCCCTCCTTTCCCCCTTTTCTAGCGTTTAATGCCATTATTTCGAGCCCTATTTTCCCAGGTTAAGATGCAGGCGATTCAATTTATCAATTTATAACAAAATAAATAGGTAAAAATAACATTTTTCCCCTATCATTATAACGCCATTCCTTTAACCATCTCATTTAATCATTTCTTATTTTAAATTATTTAAATATCGTCTGCATTATTTTCATACATTATCACTGAACTTAGATATTACGCAAATAATTTTTTTATACTTGGCTTAAATAATAGATTAGGTACATATGCGATAATTTTAAATTCAATCATCGATTAATTTTTGTTGCAAAATAATTCTCAGACAAATAAACAAACAAACAATTTTTTTTTAATCTTCCTCATAGGATACTTTACAATTCTGTAAAACTGAAAATTTTACTGATACCGTCATATGACGGGCTATATGCTAGTATATACTGTTAATCATTTAACTATATGGATTGTATTTGTTAATATGTAAGATGAAATTTAAATTAATTTTTTCTCTACGTTTCTTAAACGTTACACATTTAACGTAAATGCTAAACCCTGTAAAAAAATTCCCTTATTCTTAAAAAAATTATTTTTGCCATACAGTAAAACTACTCAAGAGGATTTGGTTTGGTTTGGTTTGGAGCACTACGATCTACAGTTTTGCACACGAGGGCTAATGAGACCGACTACTCAAGAGGAAATCTGAACATTGGTGTAAAGAAGGTATGTGGAGCTTAAGGCAGAATTATAAATCCATGTATCGATGCATGACTACTTATTTATAAAAGAAATATATTATATAAACAAATTTCGATAAGTTTTAGTAGTTACAAATTAAATAATTTTAGCTTGTTTTCAGCTTGCACTGACTGCATAACCCTCTTCTAGGTTCTGTAAGCAATAAACGTTCTAAATTATAAGAAAAAATACCCTTAAAAGTGTACTATAAGTGTTTTTCGGAAAGAAATTTTCAATCTTTTAAATTTCGTGATAAAACCAAACTTCTTATTCTACATGTTAGATTCCTTTTATCGAAAAAAGATCTATTTAATTCCGGCTGTAAAATTCACATCCTGAATTCAATATATCTAGTCTTTCTGATTTCTAATTAACGTGATCAGACATCCGCAAATAAGCAGACAGAAAAATATGCACACAAGACGTAACGCTACCAAAAATGTTTTTCTCATATGCAGGGAGCTTTATACCGCGCTTATCATCCAAACCTTAAAAGTTGAAATATTTAACAGTTGCAGTACTCTGTGCGCGTATTTTGCGAAAAAATAAAAGATAATACTATCCACTACTGTGAGAGGACTTCCGATAGACAATGTTAATTTTTTTTTCTTTTTTTAAATAGGAATGAATAAACGAATTTATGCCAAAAATGTCAAAACGTCTCAGAACTTAAACTACCCAAAAATGTCTAGTAAATTTTTGCCTTGGAACCAGAAACCAAACACTCTGCTTGTGGCTATTCCCATTTTTTAAGGTGTAGTAGACCCAATATTTTAATTTATTTTTTAATATTTTTATTTTATAAAAATTATTACTTTGGTATAATTTTTACAGTATTTTTTTTAAAAAAAGGAAAAAATATTGTTGGATAGGGGAACATATTTTGGTTTCGTCCTTTTCAGAGCGAAAAATTGCTTTGGAATTCGAACGTCTTGAAGTACTGATTCTGTTCTAATTTTGGATGTACCACTGTGTATGTGGGAGAAAGGTATGAAAGAATCAAAAGATAAGTTACCGTTTCCGTAGCAAAATATGAGTCCCAGGACCATGAAAAACGGATGGTAGTTGAACTGTATCTTAGGATCCGATTGCCAGCTGAAGCCACCTAGGTACTGTCCGCACCAGGCAGATACGAGTGCTATGCTGACGACACCTAGAAGTTGCGAGATGAGCAGCCACACCTTAAAGAAGCCCAGGTCTTGGGTCTCGTCCATTGGCGAATCCATCGCTATCCTGGGATGCTGGGCAGAAGCCTGGCGACTCTCTGCTGCAAAGAGAAAGCTAAGTTTTAAACTCCGTTTTAGTGAGAAGTTTCAATTGT
>CM063506.1:78096008-78123508 GCA_032207245.1 Pardosa pseudoannulata | reverse complement strand
CATTATTTTATTATTTTTTTAAAAAGGGTGGCAATAAATACATGCTTGCAGTTTCATCTACACGTTTTATATGTAAACAAAAGTGGTGTGAATAACTGTAGTCTTTTATATAATGCTTGAATGATGTTGTGCATGATGCTTGAATTTATCTTAACGCACTTTAAAAATTGTGATCTTATTTATTTGTTTTTGTTTACTAGTATACATATAATAATACTGCGGGAGTACTGCAGACATTTGAAAGACTATTAAAGTACAAAATAAGAGGGAATTTTAATAATATATATGAAACAATTTTTATTGGGCATAAGATTAATAGTATAACTCATTAAGAACGAACTGTCACAATAAACTGTTGCAAAATCTTTATGCTATCAATTTTTGTAACAATTTAAGAAGCATATATGTTAAAACTAAGTACGTTTGTGTTTAAGAGTTTGTTAAAAAAAAAAGTGAAGAATTTGGTACTTTTTGCTCGGTAATATTCCACTAATCAATAGTTACAAATAATTTGTAGAATCTTAATCATTTAATATTTAACTAGGAGCTACAAATCTGGGGAGGAAACACTCTTAATTTTGGAAAGTTAATCCTATTCACATGTATTATAGGAATTAAAATTTAAAGTTGTTCATTTAATTTTATAAATAATAAAAATAACTGACGGATAATCAATTCAAAATCACATAATCTTACCCGTTTATTACCATATTTAAATGAAGTGCGTGTACATATTTGATGTTTGGAGTATGCATAATCGATGCTTGTAAATTTGATGTGTACACACATATCAAATTCGTATGTTTAAATGGTTTTGATTGAGATGTCTGATGGATTGGGATTACTACTGTCTCAGTTTGGTGGCACTTTTAAACAGTTCCAAATATCCCTGCCAACAGCAGGACTCTACTCGAACGCAAAAAGCAAGACGATATGGTAAATGTGTTGCAGAGATTAATCTCATAAATGTTTGTTCTCCAGCTTTCACTTTAAATGTTAACTGAACTATAACTACACACCTGAACTTTTTATTTTACCATTACTGATATTACAGGCATTTTTTCCCCATCCACTAATTTTTTATAGCTAATATGGTGGTCATTTTATTATGGGGGCACTGCTTCAATAAATAATATTTCTCACTGAGAGGATATCAGAAACACATATCCTTTCTTCCCGGAATCGAACCCAAGCCACTTCGTGGAAACCTGTTGCGTTAAGAATTATACACTGAGATGGGCCTACGCAACTCAGCTGCTTTTGATTTTTTGTTAGACCTAAACAAAAATATTCATTTCAGCAGAAACTTGAAAGTATGGGGTTGATTAAGAATTGGTGTATTTTGTAAAATTAAAAAATACTTAGAGCTGTAATCAAAATAAATTTGATTGCGATTTTGCCTATTGAATGTTTTAAAAATAAATATGAACACAAGGTATTACAATTGCTTTCAGTTGCAAAAAGTTGATTTATGAATATCTAAATAAAGTATTGCTTAGCAAACGTTATTATAAATAACAGGGTAATACAAATATGCACTTCTTAATTATTTATTTTTTAAAAGAATTTTAGCATATCTATAGAAACATTAAAATGGTTCATACTACACACATACCTGTCTAACTACATGCATAATTAAACACTAAAAAGTTAATGTAAATAACTACCATAGATAATTTTCTCAGATTTGTTTTTAGTATATATATATATAAATATATATGAACAATAAAAAGAGTTCATACAATGTGTGTACATAAGATTAAAACAATTAAAAATTAATATCAGTAATTTTATTGCTACCTTCCACGTAAGTTACATTCTAAATTATCACTTTCACAGTATAAATTGAATACAAACTATACCTATAAAAGTATGCATTTTTAAGTACATAAAGGTATATGGCTTAACACGAGTTATGGTCTCTCAGAACTATACCGTGCCATATAATCGTCGGTTAGCACTAATCAGCTATGACAATACTTGGCATTGAACTGTTGCATGGCTATTTCATATTAACACAGATATTCATTTACATCAGAATTACAAACGCCTAAAATTTTAACAAAGAAGAACACTACATAAAATTATTTGCAAAAATATCCATTTCATTGTCCTCCCGGGCATTCAGAAATAAGATGTCCCCGAAATTTCGATTTCGTAATTTGGGGACATTTACGGTTGGAAGTTTTGGGGACAACTTCATGAATATAAAACGCTATTTCACATAATTTGATACTGTCTGATCTGAATTCCAAATATCGTAACAAAGAATACTTAAAAATTTAACTTCTAAATAGGAAGTTAAGGGTGTTTGTCAGGGCGAGACTTATTGCACTTCTTCAGGGGACATTACGTTCATTCCAATCACAAATGTCCCCACTTTCCTCAGACTATCGTAAAACAATTTAGTACTGAGAACGTGTACAATTTGGATTAGTTTGGATCAAGAAGCAAACATTCAGTAGATTTTAAAACAATTAGCTCAATTAGTTGAAAAATGCAGGTTTTGTTTACTAGAGATAATGTATCGGAGTTGGGAAAAAGAGAAGGCTTATTCTATTGCACTCAATTTTATTTATTTTTTTTTTAAAGTAGAACATAGCTTTTATTTGTTCAGATTAATTTTAATTTTCACTAACTCATAACCGAATTTTTAAGATTTATCAAGCAAATGCATTAAATTTGTTGTGTGACTTTTTCAGATGTGAGAATATTCTTGGAGGATTTCTTAAGCAGTAATATAGGGACAAAGCGTAGTTAGCCAATAAGTTTAACCGACTTTGCTTGAATTTTGTCTTAAATAGTTATTTCTCAAACTGATTATCTTACTTCTACAAAAATGTTCTGTATTAGTCTCTTCGAATCTACTGCTCATCGGTACTGGAGTTCGTGGGTCCGAATCCCAGTGTTAATTGCTCTAAGTTTGAAATCGACTATAAGCAGTATGTCCCGGTCTCATTAGCCATTGTGTGGCAAAAAAGTAGACTGTAGTGCTCCAAGCCAAACTTATTAGGATTTCTAATTTGATCCATTTTATCATTCTAAATAAGGACATTAGCCAAGAATTTTGTCATGGTGACCAAAACTTGTCTGAAACCTACAATAATAATTACGTAGTTAGGTCTATAATAATTCGAATTAAAGAAGGTATATTATAGTATATGATGACAAAATTGTTGGAGACTATTTTTCTAACAAAAGATTTAGCAATGAATGGTTTGTATTTCAATAACAGTTTCGAAATAATGCTGTGTCTTTTACTGAAAAATCCATTTATTCGAAGCTTATTTTCGAATCTAGCTCATACTAAATAATTTTTTTCTCTTTATGAAAAAAAAAATTATTCCACGTAAACCGAAACATGATAAAATAATAGTATAGGCTTTACTGTCTCTGAAAAAGTTCCTGTGTGCCATATTTATTTTTTATGTACGCATAATACATGTTTTATTATACGTATATACACATCTGTACGTGGAGAGTCTTAATTTTGCAATACGAGAATGGGGAATAAATATAACTTAGTAAAAATTAATTTGGATAGAGTTTGCATTATACACTCATCTTTTTCACGCTTTTAGAAACTATAATTGTTTTTCCTATCATTAAAGGATTTTTTTAATTCTTCAATGATGTTGGATTCCACTGATTATGGCAAGTAGAAAATTTTGTTCTCATGGTCTCTATTATTTTCCTAAGGAGAATTTTCATAAATATTGTATAAATTTTTAAACAGTTTTAAAAGATACAATTTTTTAAAAGTTTTAGCAGTTTTAAAAGAAATAGTTTAGACAGTTATAGAAGACATAAGATTAATGTTGGTTATTTTTTTAGCAACTGGTAGTGTTAAAGAAATTACTTCTCTTTTGGGAATGGCAATGTACACACGTCAAAATTAATTTCTGGGTACGCCATTGGTGTAGTGGTTAGTGGCCCGAAGGGTTTTATTCTTGATTTGAAAGCTGTTGACCCCTCATTTCGAGTAACATTAGTCGCCTACCTATTTCGTGCTTGGCTAATCTTTATATATAAAATTCTTCTGTCCGCGTGTGTTAGTAAGAGAACGCCTCCTAAACGGTTGGACTGATTTTGAGGAAATTTCGTGAATGTAATTAAGTTGATTCGAGAATGGTTTAGATTCACTATTTGATCCGATAGAAAATGTTTTTTTAATTAAAAATCCATAATTACGCGCTTATTAAGATTTATTATAATGCCGCTTGAAAACCTTAACTGCTAACGTAACTGTGACGCAGTGATCAGCGCAACGGGCTTCAGTACGAGGAGTCCCAGAATCGAATCCCTGTATAGGCGATGTGGGAATTTTAATGTAATCTAATCTAATTATGTTTGTGATAACTGTACGCGTATTTTTAAAATGTTTTTCCGTACTTTTTCCATCAAAACTGTCCAATTTATAGTTTATTTAAAAATATTTTATAATTTTTGGATTTACAGCGTTAAAACAGGATCATGTCTGTCGGGTCGTCTGGTATATTTATCATATAAAATTAAAAAAAAAAAATGAAAATTTTTATGTTTTTTAAACATTTCTAAAATTGGTTTGGTTTAGAGCGTTATTATTTACCTTTTTTTTTGACACAAGGGCTAATGAGACGGGATCTATTGCTTAAAGCCAATTCCTATAGGCTTTGAACATCCATGTTACATTGGGATTCGAACCCACGACTTCCGGTACCGAAGATCAGAGCCTTAATCACTCGGCATTTCTAAAACTGAAATTGAATATATTCCCATGTAGTAATAATCTTAAAACAATAAGCTGTTGCAGGCGTTTTAATGAATGATATAAAGTTTGTTAAAATCGTATTGATGAATACTTTATCTGAAAATGTATTGCATAGTTTAGTTACAAATTTTCGAGAGATGGCGCTACATGTTTTTTATTGCTTAAATTGAGTATAATGCTGCTAAATTAAATGTAGTTGCATTATGTTTAATATTACCCGTGAAAAAGCAAAACCATATTATTAATACATGCTTACGTCAACTTGGCTTGGCTTGGTTTGGTTGGGAGCGCTACGGTTTACTGTTTTGCTACACGAGGGCTAATGAGACCGGGACCTACTGTTTAAAGCCGATTCAAAATGGTGGCATAGATGTTCGGTTACGAACATCATGCCACCAGCGGGATTGGAACCCGCGAACTCCGGTACCAAAGAGCAGCACTCTACTATTCGGCCATGCTTACGTCGAAGAGGTATTTTAAAAGTATTATGACATTTCGGTACCAATACATGAAATCGGGTGCAAGCCTTAGGTAAAACGAGTTCACACTTTCTACAAGGAAATAGTTGGCAGTAGCTACTCGATAAACCAAATTCAATAATTTCTGAAATTGAAAAGGATTTTTAATTAATTAGATATGGTAACTTAAGCGTTATTTACATACATAACTTTTTGATACCACTGATCATTCTCAATAGAAATCCAAAATGGCCAACAAAAACATGTACAGGATTTCAAAGATTATCCCAGTAGGGTTTAGTTTTATTTTTATAAGCATTTGCACAAGACGTCTTGGTGGTGGACGTGTGCTGTTAGAATCCTGGGGTGCCTTGTTCGAGTGCAGGTACCATCTCCCAGAGCATGTGCTATTGGTCTCTATGTTCTGTTCCTGGAAAGTCGGCAGGTTGATGGAACAAAAATCTTGATCAAAATTTAAGGGAATTTCCAGTATGACGTCACCACTGTCATGATTGTCTTACACCCGCCAAGGTAAGCTAAATGCCAAAACCATAAGCTGTTAAAATCTGGAAATGTTGTTTCATAACACAATAGCCCTTAACCGTAATTTTAGTTATGCTAGAAACGCCGCAATTTTACTGTTAATGAATAAAATTTGCTTTTGATATTCTTAAAAGGAATAAACAGAATGATGAATGATGATA
The DNA here is from genome assembly GCA_032207245.1 of Pardosa pseudoannulata. Taxonomy (NCBI): domain Eukaryota; kingdom Metazoa; phylum Arthropoda; class Arachnida; order Araneae; family Lycosidae; genus Pardosa; species Pardosa pseudoannulata. Next base: position 78,117,596 of record CM063506.1, on the reverse strand, counting down.
ACATAAAATGAAAGAACGCATTCAGAAATGAAAGAAAATTCAGACGTGCTTCAGGCGAAAAATCGTGCCGATTTAAATAACGATGGTTACTCAAACAAAAGATTATGTTAATGATAATATTGTAAATGTTAAAACTGCAGTGGGTTCTTTACTGTAGTTTTCGTATGTAATGGATGGTGCCACCGCTTTACTCAAAACTTTTCACTGGAGAGAAAAGGTTTAAATTCGCTTGTATAAATCATGTGGATCCAAATTTGTTCTTTTCTACTCTCACGAAACTACTATTGAATCATATGCAAACAAAGGTGGGGGCCTAAGTGAGTTGGAAGGAATTTTGATAATGTATTTTGTAGACCAGATCACAGTTTGCCAGGTGTACGAATCACGAATTGAGTACTAATCTCTTGCATCACTGAGATGTAGGATTAATTTGATTCATATCACCTTATTATAAATCATGTTTTAAATAGCTGGATTTATAAAAATTATTGATTTAAAACAAGGATACTTTTTTTTCGTACTTTGTAAATTTTTTAAGCATGATTTTTTTTATTCCTCTATTCTTTTGTATTCATAATAAATACCTAATTGAGTACTAATCCTCGCATTTAGAATCGCTTTGATATAAAAATATGATTAAAATGACTGGATTAAAAAATCGATTTAAATTACTGTGTGAATTTTTTAAGCATGATTTTTTATTGCATAAATAGAAGGCATCACCAGCAGCATTATATAAGCACAGTAACTCATACCTTAGCATCTGCGCAGGAAAAATCAGAGTTTAAAATATCCACTCTGTTATCTTGAAAAACATCTATTGTAAATCTGTAAATGATAATTCTGATGACTTATCATACAAAAAAAGATATAATAGGCGTACGAAAAAGTCACGTACCCGCATCATATTTTTAAAATTTTATTTTGATTACATTATTAATTGTAGTTTGTGGGTTACTTTTTTTCTTCTTGTCATTTATCAACATTGATTATAAATAAATACTGTCAAGCGATCGTCTTGAAAATGAATGTTTGGGGATATAATAGCTTTTGTTTATTTTTAACTTTACTTGATGCAAAAATGAAACAATTAGTGTCATAATATAATCAACTAATTTGACTAAACTTTAAAAAGCCATTTTTCTATTTTGATTTCCTATTTTCATGTATGTGAGTCGCGGAATCTCATTTGGCAAAGGCATCGATCTCATAACAGTAGGGTTAGTGATTTCAATGTCCTCCCAGTTCAAACGAAACTTCCGGCGGTTACAGGTAAAGTCTGGAGATCAACTGCTTGGTTCCTACTTCTAAATTACGAGGACACAGAGAAGGCAATGCTACTCGAGTCACTAAACCTTATGCTACACGTGCCGAACGATAGCCGATGCTTTTCGGTATTGGAATTCGTGGGTTCGAATCTCGCTTCTTGCATGGTTGTTCGTAGCCATTCGGAGTCGGCTTTAAGCAGTAGGCCCCGGTCTCATTAGCCATCGTGTTGCAAAATTGTACACCGTAGCGCTCCTAACGGAGCCTATGCTCACTTGCTGTGTGATTGCTGCTAAATGAATAACAGCTTTGCAGCCGGGTTTGACATAAAATATCTGCTTAATTTTAGTTGCATTGGAAAAAAAAATATCCTTTTATGTATTTAAAATGACAAATAATCATAATCTCCCAAAACTATATTTGCTTTTGTTAAACTGCACATATTATTTCGTAGTGTTACCTCTGTCGTAATTGTACGAAAATTGTCCAAATTTGAAAGAGAGGCACATAAAGTTGCTAATGTGTTTCCTCCTCGAGTCCTTACAAACTGCAAACTACTGTTCTATATTTCAATTATGTGGACATTTCTCATTTGCTCAGGGATGGATCCCCAAAATGTAAATAAATTTAGTCCAATTCGCTAAAACTATTAATAATACCATGTTTTCTCTTCTAAAAAAAAGTTTTTATTTATACTTAATTCATTTATAAGAATTACTTTATTGATTGCTTTGGCATATATTTTTCAAATAATCATTCATTATTCTGCCATTTTGGAATATAGGGTAGCTTACTAATTTCATCCAATTTATTTCGAGGCTGTATTTATATTTCTTTCTTTCATTTGTTTAGTTTAAAGTTGCCTCAATTAGTTATTGGTGATTATAAGATCTTATTTTAAAATTTCACCCTTAAAAAATTTAAAACTTCATTCATTCGCAAAGCATATACTATTTAATTCAGCGATTGTCACGCGATTCTCTCTCCATAAATTTGTCTTAATATTGTGTTGTGCTGACTAGCTATATCAAGTATTATTAACTCGAACAACGGGGACTGCCTTGGCTAGTGTGTATATATATATATATGTATAAATGACTGTCGTTTTACGCTTAACTGCATTAGGAAAATTGTGTTACGGAATTAGGTGTCACGTGACCCAGAATAGGTGCAAATGATGTCGCCGAGTAGTCAGATTTGGTGATATATCCCGAAACGTGGCGACAAAATTTACCTTTCTGTGGATGAAATAAGTGTAATATAAAGGAATTTAAAAAATGCATATCTGTATTACGGGTTCTATTTATTTGGGATATTTTTAGTTCACTTTGTTTAAAAGGGCAGTCGATTAAAACCTTCTGTCTGGGACGGGTGTAGGGGGACTGCCAAAGCCATTTTGAAACTCCAAGCCAGACAAATCCTTTCCCCGCTGCTGACGTCACAATCCGGGGCCTCTGTACTTCACCAGAAAGAGCTCAGTCTGCGGACTTCCGTCTTTGTTATTCTACGACGAATACAGTCGTTATTACCGTTTTTTTACGTTTTATATTAAAAAAGGGTCCTTTTAAGGATTATTCTGCAATCTTCATCTTTATTAAAGGTAAGTACATTTTTTTCGATATAGCCTGTTATCTTTAACAATCAATGTATTTTCTGAATTACTATTTGAGTCTAAAACGATCAATAACCTTAATCATGTTCTCATGTGATTGTTTGTACTGTGAGTAAGTGTATAATTCTTATATGGATATTACATTCGTTTTTATAGAACATAAAGTTAAGTGATTTAAGGCGATCACAGTATGCAATGAGACTTCTAATTTTTAATTGCTGTTTCGCGTGAGCTTTTTTTTTATGTAAACAGTTTATATTTTATGGATTGTTTGTTGTTTATTTCTTCATTTGCTTTAGCTTAGCCGGAATAAAAGTATTACTTTTTTAAACATATTTCTAAAATATTAGATGCTTTAGATATAATATATGCAGTAGAACAATATTGTTGATTAAACTCAGAGAAAAAAATAATTGAAATACAATTAATTTTCTGCTTATGATTTAAACGGAAATTTATGTTTCTACAAGTATTTATGAAATATAATTAATTTACTTAACCCTTTATATCCTGAATTAATTTACCACCAACTTTCTTACTGCATTTTTTGCATCATGAGATAAGTTTTAATGGAGAATAATAGAAAAAAGAAAATTTTTACTGTATTTTAGTAGTTAATTTTGCAGCTTGTACCAACGTATATTTTTGACTCTATGATAGAAAATAAAACATTAAATTATGAATAAAACAAATGAAATGCTTACCTGCGAAGTATAGAAGTCTCTAAAAAATAATAGCACCAAATAACTGGTAATAAACCACTAAATTCCCTCAATTGAACAACACGTGTATCAACTCTACCACAAAATGACCTTCGAATGCAGCAGTCCAATTATAAAATCTCTGCTATGTGATAAAAAGGATTCCTGATTGGTACTGTCATTTCTGTTCTGCTGTAGGAACTGCAGCGTTCATGTCCTTGTGAGTACGTCAGGAAAAACGTTCTTTATTAAGAATATATAGGTGTTTGATTGAAGCGGTACTTAACCCCTCCACCGACCACCCTACCCACCTTTTTCCCTTTCAAAACAGTCACCCTTTTCGTAAATTCCAGACGGAACTTACCGTACCATTCTAGAGTTGCCGGTTTAAAAGTTGTCAGGCTACTTTTAAGTTATTTTCCCTGCAAGGTAAAGGAGTTCCGTTACGCAAAATTAGTTTCTTTCATTTATTATCGCTTTGCAATATTTTTTTCCCTCAAAAGTGTGTTATACGAGTGCGAACGAGAAGGGGTCGACAGGTCCGTTTTCGAACAGGAATTCGCTGTCGAACCCCCGTCGACGCGTCCGTTCAGTGGGTTAAAAGTACCGTCAGGATAAAAAGGGTTAAGATATTGCTTTCTGTATTGTATTTTTAATTCAAGTTTGACTATAATGTCTGCCAAATTGTAATATATATATACAGTCGAACTTCGATTACTCGAAGTCCCAGGGGTCCCCAAAAATATTCGACTTATCCGAAGTTAGAGTTATCGAAGTTACCTACCATCGACATGGTTTAAATGGTTTGATATGTGCCATAATACTATAGTTGTAGGCATTTCAATATTTTAATAGTATATGTAATCAACAAAAGAAGAATGGGTTCAAAAGTTTTATTAAAACTCAAGAAATTTGGCCTCGTTACATATGAATTATTATACATACCATGTAAATCTCATTTGAAAAAGGCAATTATTTTTAAGGTTGTTGGCATTCACAAAGTCACCTAATTTTTGAACACAGTTAAACAGGGTGTTGTCTGTACCTTCGGTGGTCTCCAGGTATTGTTGTAAGATGTGAATAGCGTCCTGTGCATGCTCGTGACCTTCGAGAACCTTCGTTCTCGATGGTCAAGAATAGACTGACATTCGAGGTTTTGAACAGAATTGTGTTTTTTTACCGGGGAAATATGTCACAAAAACTTCGACTTAGAAGATGTTCACTTCGAGTTATGGAGACACTTTTTTAAAGAAAAGTATAGAAATGATTCTGGACTTGATTAAAAGTTCGAGTTAGGGGATTATTCGACTTATAGGAAGTCGAGTTATCGAAGTTCGACTGTATATATATACTGTAATTGCAAGAAAATTGAAAATTCTTTTTAAAAGGAAATATATTTGAGGTTAAAACCCAATTTTAATGTGGTAATTATTAATAATGAAGATATCTAAAGATTGCGAAACCAGATCTTTATCAATAAGTTAATATTTTGCCAATTATTACAGTGAATGTAATTATAATTTAGGTAATTTAAATTGTTAAGGGGCAGACTGGATCAATTTAAAAAAAAATCGAAATTTAAAATTCATTAGTAGTGTATGCAAGAATTTGCCAAGAAAATAGTTCCAGTCTCTCATTTCTAAAGGTTGCCTAACGATGGCCGAATGGTTAGGGCAGTGATATGCGGTACCGGAATTTGAGGGTTCGAACCCCACTGTGATATGGATGTTCGCAGCCGTTCGGAATCGGCTTTAATTCTTTGCTACATACTGTAATAAAATACTACTTAAATTAAAAATGTTACAATAATAGTTAGATGGGCATGTTTATGGAAATTATTAAAAAAAAAATATCCGGATATATTTTTTTTTTATTTTTTTTTTTAATTCAACGAAAATTTTTATATAATTGGATCTTACAGTGTGCTAATTGAAACTGATTTAAAAGAATGTTAATTAGGTGGGACAGAATGTAACCCACCATGCCGAAAAGGGTTAAGCAGTCGGTCCCGGTCTCATTAGCCATATTGTTGAAAAAAAATAGACCGTAGTACTCCTAACCAAACCAAACCTCTCCAAAAGTTTATTTTTCTAGAGTAAAAATGTTTTTATTGCTTTATGTTATAATAACTAGGAATGCAATGAATTAAATTTGGTATAAATTAAATAAATAAATACCTGAATTGAAGCAGAGGGTTTTTAATCCTAGACAGCTCCCACCCTTCTATACACCACTGGTATTTACTGTCTTAACACTAAAACTTCAGGCTTGGTCAAACCTACCCAGGTTAGTATGAATCTGCGTTGCTATTTAAAAAGTACACTGTATTACACGTAATGCATTCATTCATTTTTAGACATTAAATTAATAAAAAATTGATAAAATTAATAAATTAAATTGATAAAATATGATAAGATTTTACAGCGCTAAAAGTATATATAGTTAAAAAAAATATAAATAGACATCATGAATGGAATTATTCAGTTTCTTACAAGTCGAGGTTTCTTGCACTGTTCAGGCGTAGTTTGGGAAACTTAAATATATATGTAATATACCAAATAATTTTACTTTAATATCTCTTTAAAAACTCCTCTCTCCCATTCTAATTCCTTAAAATCCATTTTCCTAGCCGAAAAATGTCTTAATTAAAAGGAGTATCCTCGACTTAAAATTCTTTTAACCCATTTCCGAAAGCATTCTATGCAATAGATGCAAAGTTCCTGTCCACGCAGCGCATTTCCCAGTTGTTGCCGGCAAATAGCTCAGCTTTTCCCCTGACACAACAGTGAAATTCGATGACTAAGTTTCTGTTTCTCTGGAAAATATTCTCTGTTCCAGCACGTGTTTTCGTGTACAATCTCTCTCATGCTGATTAGTGAAGATTTTCTTTTCTAGCAGCTCTTAAATAAAATTTCAATTAGACTTGAACTTGTGTGCCGTTCTCTTCAATATGGCCTGAGTGCCATTACTACTAGCTGATTAGGCTTCGCCTTGCCAGTAGCCCGGGCAAGTAAAAACAATAGGGGCTACAATTCTATTGTGACCAGCAATTATTTTGCCGGATTATATATATATATATATATATATATATATATACTTTATCAAAATTATTGAACTTTAATACTTCCTCAAAAAAAACCCTCTCCCATTCTACTTCTTTAAAATCTTTTTCCCAACCACATAATGTTTTTATCAAAGGAGTGTCTTCGACTTAATACTATTCCAACCCATTTCCCAAAGCATTCTATGCAATAGATGCAAATATCCTATTCACTCACCGCATTTCCCAGCTGTTGCCGACAAATAGCTCAGCTTTTTCCCTGACCTAACATGAAAATTCGCTGACTAAGCCTCCGTTTCTCTGGAAAATATTCTGTTTCCAGCACGTGTTATCGTATACATTCTCTAGTCTGCCGCTGACTAATGAAGATGTCCTGTTCTAGCAGCTCTTAAATAAAATTTCAATAAGACTTGGATTTGTATGCCAATATGGCCTGTCTGCATCTTACTTTATTACTGCTGGCTGATTAGGTTTCTGCTTGCCCAGAAGCCCGGCAAGTAAAAACAAATAGGGGCTATAATTCTATTGTGACCGGTAGTTACTATTTAGCTGGATTTTACACACACACACACACACACATATATGACATGGATTGGGGTTAAGGCATGGAAGACACATTTGATTTCATACATAAAAATTTCTTTATTGTAATCCTTATGTCCATGGCTATGCCATTTAGATATCCTTTATTCTCATACTTTAACACGACAAACGTGGATGATGTTATCAGCCCGAGTGCCCGCTCAGAACTCTCTTTTTTTTTTTTTTTTTCGTTGCTACCTAAGCAAATTCCTATGTCTACTACCGCATCAGCTTCTTTACTCTGTATAGTTCCGCTCGAGGGTATCTTTCTCCTATTAAGTTATTGTTAATGAGTTCTAACTATTTTTAATTATAACTCGCTTAATTCTTAACCCCCTTTTTAAACCTGACACACACACACACACACACATATATATATATATATTGTTCATTTTCTATTTATTAGTATTTTACAGTTAGAACAAATATCCACAGTTTTGTTTCCACATGTGGAAGCTTAATAACGAACCTTTTTTCACGTCCGCAGATTCATGAATATTATATTTTCATAGATTTTTTATGAGTATAAAATTAGGAAAAGTCAACAAATTTATTTCAATTTCGTTAACTTTCTGAGAAAATTGTAGACAATAGTTTTTGGGTCAAAATGACCCATTTCGCTGTTCTAGTGTTAAATGTGACTAAAATATCTTAAATGCTTCGCATTAAAAATATTTCTTATTTGTGGATAAACTAATGAAGAAGCGTAGTATATGATGTTCTACAGAAATTTTTTTCTTTCAGATGCCGCGTAAGTGTTGCGTTCCTGGATGCCGATCCAATTATGACAGTTCGGGATCAGAATATGTAAGTGTGTTCTCTTTTCCTAAGAATGAAGGCAGCCGCTCTAGATGGCTTCAGCAAATTCGCAGGAAAGACTATGTAATTGGCAAAGACTCAGTTGTGTGTATTAAACACTTTGATGATAGATTCATCATACGAGAACATAGAGCAACTCGTCCAGATGGAAGTGAACTTGTGATGCCAAGAAAATCGCCAGTTTTGGCTAAGGATGCATATCCATCAATTTTTAATGAACAACCTTCATATCCATCATCAGCACCACCACCAAAAAGGAAGAAACCAAATGAGAGGTTGTTAGCTCAAGAAATAAAAGCTGAGGAGGAATATCTGTACAATGACAATATTAAAAGTTTTGATTCTTTTAATGAGGGTGTTGCATCAAGAGTATCTCTTCCGTGGATGAAAATCGACCTTGAAGGCAGTGAGTTTGTGTTGTAAAGTGTGACCTATCTGTTTTCCCAAATTTCCCATTTCTATGAAAGTAACAAAAGGTTTGAGTGTTACATCATGGAAAAATGGGTATATTGTTTCTCCATTAACTTTTAAATGGCTCTTAGGAAAGGAGCAAAAATGTTTGAATTGATCTACATTTGACAGCATAATCAGTAGCATGAATATAGCTACACAGCATCAGCTGATGACAATATAAGTTCTGCAATTCTGTTACTGAATGATTCTATAAATTTATGTAGTGTACTTAGCTAGTGTGTGTGTATGTATATATATATATATATTTCGCTTATCTGCATTAGAAAAATTATGTTACGGAATTGGGTGTCACGTGACCCAGAATAGGTGAATACAATGTTGTCCAGTAGTCAGATTTGGTGATATATCCCGAAAATTGGCGAAAAAATTTAATCGCAAAAGTTTTGGCTATCTGTGGATGAAATAAATGTAACATAAAGGAATTAAAAGAAATGCATATCTGTATACGGATGCTAGTTATTTGAATATTTTTAGTTCATTTTGTTTAAAAGGGCAGTGGAATAAAACCTTCTATCTGGGACGGGTGTAGGGGGATTGCCCACGCCAATACGGGTAGCACCGAGTAAGAAATCGAAAATTTCGGGGAAAAAAAAACCCAGTAGATTTTTCACTTTGATAATATCAGAAAATTCAAAAAGCTGTTTCATTTCAGAAGAAATTTATATAATTGATAGAGAGTCTATAAATATGCTTGTATTAAAGATATTAAATGTTTTAAAGGTATTAAATTCCTATATGTACTTACTAAACATAATTACTGACATCACTTGACCGGAGTTATATCAGTTTTGTTAAATATGACTTTTTAAAATTTGGAATATTAAAAAAAAATTCTTAAAAAAAAAAAAGCTTAGTAAATCGTAGTTTAAACGTTTCATCATCTTATTTTATTGATTTTGTTAAATAGATATTAATTTTGAAATTAAAATTTAATTTTGTGTTTCTCTTGAATCAAATTCGGTTGAAAAAATTAACTAGTGTGTTTTATTATATATATTGAAGGCATAAGGATTTTATTGATTGTAATTAACTTTGAATTAGAATTTTCGTTGATGACAGGAAAAATTACTATTGTTAACTTTGTTAATTTGTGCCACTAAAAATCAACCAACCAGCCAAAATATTGCGAAAAGTTTTACTGATGCCGATGTATAAGAGATTACAAGTATGCTGTGTGTGTGTATATATATATATATATATATAAAAGGAAGTTTCAAATAAAGAGTCAAACATTTTAAATTGCTGCCATGACATAAGTGAATTTAAAAAAATTTAATTTTCATAGCTTTGAAATGTAAAAATGAATAACTTCGTCCAATTAATTTCTTTCCGTTTTTCTTTCAGGCAAACCAAGTTCTTGGTCGGACGTGGACAACATAGACTGGGCACCTACAGTGAAAATGGGCTGCGGCCTCAAGAGTTCTCAGCGGAAAAAACCTCACAAAAACACGGCACAGAAGAGGGCAATGCGAGTCCATGAGTTACAGAAGAAAAAGATGATGTTGGGCCTTGTAACGGACGCTAAGCTGCCCAAAATTCCAGAACAAAAGGGAGAGGCAAAAGTGGACGCGTCGCTCAAGCAGGTAAAAGGAGCTTCTTCATCGGGAGGTACCAAACCGGGAAGGTTTAAGAAAAAAGCAGCAAAGGGTAAAGCAGTGAAAGCTCAAGGGTTAAAAGGTAAATCGGGACTGTTGGATGGTTCGAAGAAAAGAAAGGCACCGCGGAAAAAGGTGAAAGCTACCAAAAAGCCAGAGCCAGAACAAGAGCCGACATATAGCTTCCAAATCCGGAGAATGTTGAAAAAGCAAGAAATAAAGGTGAGACGGAAGATACTAGAACTTGAACTGTCAGGAAGTAAACAGAGTTACAATGTACCGAAAGAAGAGAAAGTTACTGTAAACCCCATTATTCATAGAATTACCGTGGACTCGATTGCGTTAGCGCCCGAGGATGATGGTACTGGTGTTGTTAAAATTAAAGAGGAACCAATGTCAGCTGATTATGAAACTACAGACTTCATTATCGTGCCTGATGTAAAGGAAGAGGTGGTGGACACAAAGCCAGAAGTGCAGATGAAGGAGGAAGACCCGAATTAATCATCTCTGCTTTCGTACTAGGAGACACGGTATAAAATATGGATATTCTGTAATATATGGACATATCGATTTTAATTGTAATCTGTCAATAAATAATTTTATTATTTTGTATTTATTAGTTTTACTTTTCATTTACCTCGATAGATAAACTGATTATAATGACTAATAACTTAAAGATTACAATAACTAATAAAATTTATGCTCACATTTCGTTTCATTAACGTATGTAATACGGGTTCCCAACAAAACTTGTCTGATAAGTTCACACTATTTCCTGATCAAAAGACACCCAATATTAACTCGGATATAATTAAATTTAAAATTGGTCTTTGTTATTATTGATATTAGCAAAGTTATTAATTTAAAGGCATTATTAACTTAAAAATAGTACATATTAAAATATATTCCTACTAGCATATGGCTACTAGCATAGCCCGTCATATGACGGTATCAGTAAAATTTTTAATTTTCCAGAATTGTAAAGGTACCCTATGAGGCAGGTAAAAATTTTTTTTTTATTTTTGGCTGAGAATTATCGTTCTACAAAAATAATCAATTAAAATTATCACATATGTACCTAATCTATTATTTAAGCCAAATATAAAAGAAAATTATTTAGGTAATATCTAAGTTTAATGATAAAACGTATGAGAATAATACAGAAGGTATTTAAATAATCTAAAATAAATGATTAAATGAGATAGTTAAAGGAATGACGTCATAATGCTAGAAAAAATTGTTATTTTTACCTATTTATTATGCGATAAATTGATAAATTTAATAGCCTGCTCCTAAAATAGGGCTTGATATAATGGCATTAAATGCTCCAAAAGGGGGACGAGGTGAATTTCGAACGTTTTAAATATTACAGTATTTTTCGCTGTGATACGACGCTTATTCATACCAATTTATTTTAGAATCGGATCTATAGTTTAGGAAAAAAATTTGGAAAAATAATAAACATTTATTTTGAAAATAATAAAACGACTTTAGGAATAAGAATTTAAAAGACAAAGCAGAAAATATTAAATTAAACAGACATTTAGAAAAATTTGGCTGAGGCAGGGACAGAACCGTCAACCCGAGAAGTTCGCTGATCCAATGGGCAGACCCTCTACCGAACGTACTAGGCCTACACCCAATGAAGGACTAATTAGAGTATATGAGGGTCGAGTAAACACAGTCCAGTTTAAATATTACGCTCCGCACTCGCTGCTCCCTCTTATTCCATACTAAATTCATATCAAGAATGAATTTAGTAAAGAATAAGACTTGAAATTATAGCATTAAACGCTCGAGAAAGGGGGATGGGGTGAATTTCGAACTCGCTTTGAATTTTGCTAACCCTAACTCATAAAAAATCCAATATGGATGTCTGTATCCATTCCAGGTACAACCGCTTCATAAATTCGCGGACAGACAACTTAGGCTATTATTATATAGGGATATTGATTTTATAAAATTAATACAAAATAAACTTATAACAAGCAGATTAAAAAAATAAATCTAGTCAATAGTAGCATAATAAATTATGAAAAAAGAGATATAATACTTTCTTGCAGAGACATAACATATTGAGAAATACAGTAATAATTTTTATTAAATATAGAAATTATTCGAAAATTCTTTGGATCTAAATTATTTTCGAGTACTAACTTTTAGAAAATATTTGTAAATTTTCTTGTCTTTTGATACAAATATTCTATATTTCCACTGACCATTTTAAAATTCCCTAACTTTCCAGGTCTCTGGGAATCCCGTAATAGAATGTATGGTTAATAATGTATTCCACCTAATCATTACATAAAAAGATAACTTCTAACAACATTATACGTTAACAACATTTATTGTTTATTTCCCACATTAAAAGAGCATCGTACTATCTTGACCACTGGATAAATAAAACTACATGCAATCTTGTGTTTTACGAAGCAGCAATATTTGCAACTGTATGTAGAGTTATTGATAATTACTTGAAAAGTTTGCAAAAACGTATTAAAATATTGGCAAAAGCAAAATGAATGATTATATAGAAATTAGTGGTATATTTATTTTTAATGAAAACAATGTCACTGTAGTTAAACAATATGTAAGTAATACATACCTAAGTGTCAAAGATTTTGTGTGTACATTTTAGGAACCAGTGTTGCTAAGCAGTTGTATTCTAATTTAGTCTTAATCTATTATATATACTTTTATATTTATTGGCCTGTGTGTATGGGAGAATGCAGCATATTTGTCTTCTTGTAATGCGTCCTCCACACTATGGCCCACTGTTGAACACTTCACACTAGTGAACCCTGCAGTGCTCGCCCTGATGGCGACCTTGGTACGATGGTTCACGGCTTGCACACACTGGACCACAAAATGAGCCAAGAGCGTGGATGCATCCTCTATCTACTGCACAGTTTAGTTGAGCATGCTGGCTATCTTGGATATTTAAAGAAAAACTGCTTCTGAAGCCATCGTCGACCACGGTAAGCCATACCCCTTCCACACAATGGTAATGGCTTGTTGTATACCAGAGTGTGGAGAATCCTGTAGAGGCACTACATCCCATTACAGGCCAAGTCATCCCCTTCCAGGCTCCTTACGTAAGGTTTTTAAGTTATGTTCAACGGAGTCTAGTTCCCGTAGCTTACGTATATGTGAACCATTTTACTAGGTTGAAAGTCAACTTTAAATAAATGTCTTAGACACCGAATCCTATCACTTTTTAGATTTTAACGATGCGTGGTTGTCTGTGGTTTCTTTATATTTCATAGTTAAACGTCGATCTCGAAGCACCGTTTTGACAAACTGCGCTAAGTTTTTTTCTTGATATCTGACACTCAAAAGTCAATAGTTTGTTCACCATAGATTTAGTTATTGCCCACCATTCACAGCCATAAAATATCACAGATCGCAATAATTATTTGTCTATGGCTAGAAAATACGGCTGTTGAATTTGGTCTAAAACAGCATAGAAAAAATAGAAATATAAAGCTTGACAATTAGAGTTTAAAAAAGCCTTAAAAATATGACAGTTCATTCAAATTTAGTTTACCTGTTAAAATACCTGGGCCCGGAGCTTTGAGAGACCAAAAAGCTTATTTTCAAAAATAGATCTTAAAAAAAAAAGGAAATTTTTGAAAAAAATTCTTGAAAAATAAATTTTATCCCATTCCTTCATGCTCTGAAACGCACTTATGGAAAAAGTGATTTCTCCAACCTAAAATTCCCCAACTTGTGACATTATTTTGTGCACGTAGGATGATATTATTATAGTGAACTATTTCATCAAGATCTTACATTTTTTCTTTACAAAGTAAAAGGCGATTCTATTCTTTAATGGCAAACCTTTGCGAATATCTTTTATTTTTTTCCTTTAGCGTTGGTGAGTATAAATACATCAAAATTAATTCTTGTTTTCATGAGCCCATCTTATATGATGAGGAATTTGCACATGTGGGGGATTCGAACAACTTAGTATTTTTCTGATAATTCCAGACTCGTAAATTCCAAAAATGTTTTAAAAAAAATGTAAAAAACTGGGTCCATCATTTTAAAAATCAATTTTAAAGTTAAGCAAAAAATCACGTGACATCAAAACGCTCTGTGATTGGTTGTGACGTCATCGTTCACGACATCCAATATTTTCTTATTGCTTGTAAGCACTATTTTCCGATTTTGTTTTTGCAAGTTCTTGGAATTTTGTAGCTATCAAAATTTATTTTTATTTAAACCTGAAGGTTTATATTATCGATCTCGATAGCTTAATTATCTCAATTTGTTATAAATGTCTCTTCTATCTGGATTTCCCTAAGGACAGTCGGTCAACCTTCCAAAATTGACATGATATTAATGGTTTCGTTCTTGGGAAAAAACCCGGATTTTATGGTAACAGAAATACGGGGAATTAAAACCCAAAGGTATGTAATATCATTTATATATTTATCCAATTTTACTTAGCATGTATTAATATTTTGTTCATGCTGCTCTTCTGTTTGTAGACATAGACAAGTCAAATAAATATACATATATCATATACACACATTTGTAGTAGCCAATGCAATATATATCCACATTTGTAGTATGTTGTGAGTTTGACATCCTTATCTTAAGAGGTTATCTATAGAGTTTGATATTTTCCTTCCCCAGTTACGGATGTAGTAAACATTACCTTTAATGCTTACATTTGAAAGAGAGAATAGTACGTAATATTAACACATTGCGTACGGGTCACGAAATTTCTCGTTTATAGCAAGCCAAACGTTTATATCGGGTCACGAGATATCTCGTTTTCATATTTTTTTTTCGGGCTCAATCGATGCATAACCAACTAGAGGTAAATATTTTTGTGACGTTACCAGGGAAGACGTTCCCTACCAAACAATACAGTCTGTTTGTCCAGTGGGAAAAGGAGCTAAACAAGATACTGCTGCAAATAGTGCCGAACACCAGTAGAACAAGGTAATAAACTTTACCAAAAACCACATTCTAAAGCCTTATTCAAGTCTGGGAAATAAAAAATAGTTAAAATGTAAAAAAAAAATATATTTAATAAATACATATATAAAATATATAGTGATATTTAAGAATACTTTATGTAAATATAATTCTAAATGCAAATTAAAAGTGTGTATACATGCATCCTATTTCTTACCCTAAGTATGCTTCTAGAGCAGTGATTCTCAACCTTTTCCAAGCTACCGCCCCCTACGGAGCCAAAATTTGTTCAACGCCCCCGTTTGTAAAAATCAAATAATTTAAAGTGTAGGGTAGGAGAAGTCCTCAATTATAAGGAGGCAAAATATTTAAGTAATTACAAATTATATTTTTGCTACTGAGACACGCTGAAGCAATGCTCAAACGACTGCTATGTCCGAATGGTTAGGGCGCTGGCCTTCGGTTTCGGAGTTCATGGGTTCGAATCCCACTGGGGCACAGACGTTCGTAGCAGTTTGGAATCGGCTCTACCCCTTAATTTGACAAGATGTTTTTTCAAATATTTTAAAATTTTTGTTATTTTCCCATGTCTGTATAGACATTAGGATCTCTGTAAAATAAACAAAAAAATATATTTTCTATTTTTGAGATAACTAATGTCCGCTGTAGCGAACATTGACAATTATGTTATATAGTAGTTATAAATATACATGTCCGGTGTAGCGGCCAGACTTAGCCAAATTAAGGGTTAAGTAGTAAGTCTCGGTATCAATAGAACTCTTGTTGCAAATGAGTAGACCGTAGCGTTCGAAACTAAACCAAAAGAATACTCGTGATTAAATATATTTTTCTGAATGTTGGCCTGATTTTACTCAGAAAACAGGGAATAAAAATAACTGGTTCTGGTAACACCGCGTAAGTTTATTTTATTACTGTTAAAAGTTGATAAATATTATATTAAATTTATTTATTATCTTAAAAATTAAGTTGGAAAGCCAAAACCCACAAAGCCGCCCCCTACCACCCGAGACAAGTTCACTGCCCATAAGCGTCGCCCCACCGCCGTTTTAGATTTTAGAGCGCTCTAAAACAGTGGTTCTCAATGGTATCGCCCCAGTTGAGAGCCACTGTACCAGAGCTTTCTAAAATGTGCGGCCCTGGGCGCGCGCAGAGTGCCGTACGCAGTTTAATAAAAAAAAATAAATAAACAGGCTTTTAACCACGTACTGCGACCTCATTAGTACTTTTCTCGTTTAGAAAATTCAGTTATCACTGTTGAAAATGGGACAGTTTTTCCGAATAATATATCAACGCATATACCTCATGATGGATACAAGAAGGAAAAGCTGCGACGCAAGGAAAAAAGGTGAAGGAAACAATACAAATAACGGACATGCTCTGATGAATGGATTAATAATTCTTTTCTGAAGGTCAAACACCGTAACTCTGAAAATGGGATCAGAAAAACTGTTAAAAATGAATCATTCGTAAGATAAAATATGAAAGTGCATACTTAAGATATTAGTAACAAAATTTGCTGCTTATTTTCTATTTTTAGACTGATGATAATGGCCCTTTACGAAGGAAACTAATGGATTTACACTATACATTTTTTCAGCGTTTAAACCAGTATTGAAACCTCTTTACTTTTTTGTGAACAGTAAGATAACTGTTATGCAAAAGTTGCAAGTTTTTCCCAGCTATTTATGACACAGTGTAATGAAAAATATCCTTTCCCCATTTTAATAAATGGATGGTGCCCTAAATGTACAAGTCCACGAAACTTCATTGAAAATTGTGAGTTTAGGTATGACATTTATATGTTTAAAGATGCAATCCAAGGTATTTGTATGGTAATTTAAAAAAAAATAATCTTTAAAATTTTACTGATATTTTGATGTTTATATACACACACACCCACACACACACACACACACACACATAACATATATATATATATATATATATATAAAACTAGTGTAATAACATATATACATATTTTTCAACTTATTCAAATGCAAAACCTTAAATATTTCCATATAAAATAATATACACTTACACTACTTTCAGAGAAAATGGCTCATAAAATGCTTTCGTTGCAATGTATTACAACAGTCGAAGATAGGTTAAAGTTATTCTTCTGCCAATAAGTCCCCAAAAGTAAATTCGTGCAAACTTTTTTCTCACCAAAAATAATATACACTTACACTACTTTCAGAGAAAATGGCTCATAAAATGCTTTCGTTGCAATGTATTACAACAGTCGAAGATAGGTTAAAGTTATTCTTCTGCCAATAAGTCCCCAAAAGTAAATTTGCAGATGCCCTGAATTTTTCTTTCATTCAATTAAGGTAACCTTAAATGGAAACATTTTGACACTACACAACTTTCATGCCCTGCCCATAAAACAATAAAATAATAATTAAAAAAAATTCATACTAAGGGAGTTATTTTTAAAACTATGCCGAAATGGCATCCATTATTAAAGCTCACTTTAATCAGCTGTCTCGCACGTATAGATAAATGGCAAGATATGAATTCCGGAAATATGAAACGTTAGATAAAAGGGAAAGTGGTAACCATAATTGGAGTGGTTTTTGAGGATTATGCGTCAGGGAGAGGCGTTTCGAAAGATTTACGACCGAAGGGAAATGCACAAAATTACTTGAGAGATTTCAATAACTTACAATATTGTAAACAGGTAGATAAAGAAAAACAATATTTTACGACTGAAAGGCTTTTGTTCTGGTTTCTATAGTAACATTTCTCATTATAATTTCTCTTTGTGGAATTCAACCTGAATGAATCATTTCATCAATAAAACGTTGAAGGATGTTTAACTAAAACGCAGATTTTAACAAACTGTCTAGTGTGTATGCAGAGATGATCTCCATTTAGTAAATCACTAGCATATAGCCCGTTATATGACGGGATCAGTAAAATTTTTAATTTTCCAGAACTGTAAAGTACCCTATGAGGCAGGTAATAAAATGGTTTGATTTAGGCTGAGAATTATCTGGTACACGCTCAATAATTTGATTATCTTTACAGACCGCATGTTAGTTGCCAACTTTAAATTATCTTGTCATATTAGGAACTGCAGAGGTTTTAATATTAACAGTGATTATTTCGGGATATTTATGAAGGATGTTGAAAATTTAGAGAATCGCTTGCAAACTGTGTAGTTATGTATAACAAACAAACACACAAATGAATAAGTTTCAGAGATATATAACTTAAACGTTAGATATTTAGTAGTCCGTGAAATAGACTCCTAGACTTTTATTAAAAGAATTTATTGTTAATACCGGTGATAAAATTTTCATTGCAACTAAAAATAATCGATAATCAAATTTAAATGATCATATATGTACCTAATCTATTATTTAATCCAAATGTAAAAGAAAATTATTTACGTCATATCTAAGTTCAGGGATAAAACGTATGAAAATAATGCGGACGATATTTAAATAATTTAAAATAAGAAATGATTGAATGAGATGGTTAAAGGAATGATGTCATAATGCTAGAAAAAAAGATTATTTTCATCTACTTATAATGTGATAAATAGATAAATTTAATCGCCTGCTCTTAACCGGGGAAAATAGGGCTTGAAATAATGATATTAAACTCTCGAAAAGGGGATAAGGGGTGGAATTCGAACGTTTTGAAGACGACAGTATTGTTTGCTGTGATAGGAAGCCTGTTTATACCAATTTATTTTAGAATCGGATCGATAATTTAGAAGCAGATAAACTTGACTCAATTTGAATTTTGCTAACCCTAACTCATCAAGAATCCAATGGATGCCTCTATTCATTCCAGGTCCAACCGCTTCATTAATTGAAGGACAGACGGAGAGATAACTTAGGCTATTATTATATAAGGGATTTGTTTTAATAACTTTAAAGCATAACTCTACACTTGGAAGCCATATAAGATGATATACATGAGAATTGCTTATACCGAAATATTTCCAAATAAAATCATTTGATACATTTGAAACCTTATAAATATACTAAAAACAAAAGAAATAACGGAATACGAGTATTTTTAACGAAAATGTATGAACAAACATATTTTATAAATTAAACGAAATATGACGTCATTCCATACACTAAATAATACTGTAATCTTATTACAAAGAACTTAAATGCTAAAAAATATCAATATCGTAGGATTTGTTTGAGAGAAAAAAAATCTTAGTTCAAAATTTCCCCACCAGAGGGTATTTTTTTATGAATTGCGCATTTAGCCAATATTTATTCTAGTTAAAAAATGTATTACAAGACATGCGGCTATTATTTTTAGCTACCATCTGAAATCGTAACATAGCATGCTCTACAGTTGATTTCAGAGTGTCCGTGGAAATGCTGTTTTTCAGAGCAGGCATAGTTTATAGTTTATCAAAAATGACTAGATGTTTCAAATACCCCTGAAGCCAAGAGTCTCATGGGTTGAGGTTTGAAGATCGAGCCACACATTAACACACTGTATGCGGGACACGCACTAGAACGTTTTCTGGCGATTGATACTTGAGTGCGGGACAAGTACTAGTGCGTTTTCTGACGATTGATACTTGAGCAAGAGACACGTACTAGTAAGTTTTCTGAATATTGATACTTGAGTTTGTATAGCAATATAAAATACGAAAACTTGAAAAAATTAAATAATTTTGACGATTGTGATCTGAATAACTAAATTTAAGCGCAAAACGCCAGTGTACAATGGCTGCGAAATGTAGCACAACATGTGTTAAGAAAGTGGTGGCCAATGACACATTCTTCTTTAATATTGAGAACGTTTTAACAAGAAAAGTGTAGTTTATGGCTTTTGCATTGATTTGAAAACTAGTCACTCTTGATAAACCCAGAACTATACCTGATCTGATTGTAATAAATCTTTTTAACTAGAGTAAACGTTGGTTAAATGTATAATTAATTAAATTACCCGCTCTGGTGGTGAAATTTTAAACGATTTTTTTTTATTATTATTTGCTCAAACAAATTATTATATCTTCGTGAAGTCCTACACAAAATTTTATAACTTTCTGAATAATAGTTGCAACTTTAGACAACTTTATAAAGTAGGATAGTTTAATTATGGACATACTGTATAATATAATAGTTATATAATAGTCATAGTTATTAAATATGGAGAATAATTGTTTTGTAAAATGTTCATAAAGTATATAAGAAATAATATGTAATTACAAATTAATTAAAAAATAATTTTTGTCATAAGAAAAAAAAAAGAATTAGTTGAAGCTAACATACTAGGCGCGTGTATATTTTTACTTTAGAATTAAAATCCGAAATAACGAATCTGTAAAATATTTGGAAGCATAGAAACGTTGTTAAGCCGATAAAATTCTGATGCTCAAAATTTGGTGTGGTCCGGGAAATTGTGAACCTTTGCAACGAAAAGTAACATACTTTTTCTAAAAAAATAATAGCGTGCATTAAACAAACTCATATTAAATGTTAATAATTCCAAAGTATGGTTATATTGGTTTGGTGTGCTACAGTCTATTTTTTTGCAACAAGAGGCTAAGGGGACTGGGACCTACTGCTTAAAGCCGAATGGCTACGGGCTTCCATGCCACAGTGGGATTCGTACCCACGAACTCCGGTACCGAAGATCAGCGTCTGAACCATTCGGCCATCGTTCGGCATATCCTACATGTTAGCGGTGATAGTTAGCTCAGATAATCGAGGTTCTACTGTATGTTATGCATTTCTATTCTGTTGAATCGGCTTAAAATGTTTACCTAAGAAATGAAATCTAAGAGGGGATGGTTAAAAACCAAGAATTTAACTTTTACAAATAATATTTGATTTATTCTCTTAACACAAAGGAAAACATAAAGTACGTATACAGACTAAAGGATCTATAAATAACGTTATATTCATATATCTTCATATTCTTTATTCTGAAGAATCAGAGCTTGATTTCTTTGTAATAGATTTAATGCTTTAATTCATAACTTTCATTCCCGTTTGGGAGGTTTCGTTTAAAGGACAGAATTGACTTTGCTATTAAATGTTTGTACTTGCCAGGCACTGCAAGAAGAGATTCAAAACTCCACAATTGGAACAGTTTCTACTATAAAGAAAGGCCGTTTATTCTTAATATCTATCTTAATTCTTAAACTAAAACTTTAGTATCGCTGTTCGTTAAAATATTAGTAAAGCATCACAATTAAGTTTGTAAATGAAACAAAACTTCTTAATGAGCCTCGGTAGCTCAATTGGCAAAGGCAAAGCTCTCGTAAATGGAGGGTTGCGGGTTCGGAGCCCGAGTCGGTCTAAGATCCGCCGTGTTCGTTAAATGTGACTGTTGCACTTAAAATAGGTTCGTGGTCACAATGTCTTCCAAGTTCTCAATCAATACCTCTGGTGGTGGCAGGCCAAGTCTACGGGTTTTCTGATTGGTCCCTGCTTCAAAATTACGAGGACCCACTTGAGCATAAGTCGTACTTTCACCCTTGAGGTGATCGTCAAAACGAAAGGCGCACCCCTTTGCCTTAATATGAATAGCTTATGGCTC
>CM063506.1:78061008-78091008 GCA_032207245.1 Pardosa pseudoannulata | reverse complement strand
ATAAATATATATATATAGATATTATATATATTATATATATTATATCTATTATATATAATATATATATAATATATCTATATATATATTATATATATACATATGTATATAATATATATATATAATATCTATAAATATATATATATATATATATATAAATAGATATTATATATATTATATCTATTATATAATATATATATATATATAATATAATATATATATAATAGAGAATATACCTTTGTGTGTATTAACAGAAAGGTATATTCTATTTTTATCTTAAGCCTTCATATATGAAATTTAACGATTATAATAATACGCCCTTCTATGAATCATTGGTACGCCTATGAGGCAAAATCCAATAAACGCATGCTGCAAAACGGAGTAAAGGTTATACGGAATTTCGCATTGTCATTTGGAATATTCAGGATCACTAGACGATGGGAAAATTTTTTCCCTTAATCAGACACCGGTTTTCATTACTCTCAATCCCTATTTACTATTATGATGTGAATAAATAGTTTTAAAATTTGATAGGATTGGAGATTACAAAAATTGAAGTGCTGAATTCATTAATGGGGACAAAAAGGTCTTCAATTTGGATTGTTAAAATATTCAATTTTTAACAGTATTCTTAAATAGAGATTAAATAATGCTATATTTTCATAAAACATACAAGACACAAAAAAAGCTTAGAAGTCCTGTATGAAAAAAAATATTTCATTTCAATAACTTTAGACGTCATACAATATTTTCCATTTATATCCTTCCGGTGCTTCGCAAATAAAGACTTAATTATTTTACTATGGTAAGTTTAATGTTTATATACAAACATATATAGTTATAGAAATTTATTTAGGTTAGAATAATCTTATATAAAAGTTATTTAAATTTGTAGAATGTGTTAATGATATTTTTTGTTGTTACGCTTGACACACTATAATTCGACAAAAAAAAAGTGAAGGTTTTAACACTAGATTTACGGACCGAGCCAATTTGACTCATTAAAAATTTGATCACTATATATATATATATATATAAAACTTTAATATCACTTTTCAAAAACATACTTTGGTGTTTAGTTAAGTAATAAAATATATGTAAACTTTCATTCCCCGCAGACCCCTTCATTTCGCATTATCAAATGTGGTATACCTATTTTCACGGTTGTGAGCCATTTTGACTTATAGAATGGATATGAAAATAAAGAAATATAGTAATAAATATAGTATAAAGTAAATATAAAGTATATAAAGTATAGTATAAAGTAAATATAGAGAAGAAGTCGAGAACACTTCCATTCCAATGACAGAAATTCATGCTACTGACGCACAATGTCAAGTTCAACAATCATTCAAAAGAAACAGATGTAGAAACCATTGTGCTAAATGTTATAGAAATGTTTGCGGAAAATGTGTTTCAAAAACAGATTTTATATGTAAAAAAAATGTTTTCCATGAATTTTTTGATAATAAACATTTTATTTAAATTAATTTGGAACTATTTTCTTTGCAAACAACTTGAATTTTCTTGTATGAGTTAAATTAGCTCACTTCAGTAAAAAAAAGGTATATGATCAACATCCGTAAATCTAGTGTTAAAAAGCATATCCAGTTTTATGAGAAATACCTTAAGGAATAGCATCAAAAATCTGGTTAGAAAATAATAATGTATCTGCCCGGAACATCTTGAATTCACGAGGGCTAATTAGACCCATATCTGCTGCTTAACCCCTTGCCTTATGAATTGTGCGACGATTGTGTGTGCCACTTTCGATGAAAGCTTTTCTCATGCGTGGTGACCAGAAGCAGTTTCATCACTAACTAAATTTTGCACACGTTTTTTTTACAGGACAAACTACAATGTTATCTTCAGATGCATCCAAATCGGTATTTGTTTCAGTTTCTAAGGTGCAATCAGGACACTTTCCAGCACGTTATTAGTATCAATTTTCCTCTTTGCCATTAGGTTAAATTTTTAGATTTTTTAAAGAATGTTTAAAGCACCAACAGTTAATTATTCATTGCGTATAATATAACACTCTATTGCAATTACGCCTAAGAATAAACGACCAACTCTTATATTGTAACTGTAACAAACAATAACGCAAAAACAAAATATTTATCGTCTAAAAATAATAACATGTCTGATACGAGCTTTTCACTTTTGGCCAGAAAGAATCATCATGTGTGTGATAAGAGGTTCTCATTTTAGGCACAGAAATACGATCACGTCTCCCATACGATGTTTTGAGGCAAAGGGTTAAAGTCATTGTAAAACGGTTCCGAACACCCGTCTGCAAAGGTACTTGAACGCACGGACTCCGGTATCGAAAAGCAGAGTCCTACCTAAGCCGAAATTCAAGCTCTGCTAGTCCAGCGTTTCCCAAATAAGAACCCTTATAAATCTAATTATCACATATTTTATTATATTATGTACATATACACTCATTATTATTCCATTCCCATACAATATTTAATTTGCTGTGTAAAAGATGAATTAAGCTTTGATACGATAACATAAAATGTGGGTATAGGAATATATTTTATTTTTCGAAAATAACTTTAAAGTTATTTTGCTCATAATTGTGATGCTTTCTGCAATTGAACAACTTATTGAACTACTATTTATAAATTTTAAACCTTTCGACTCGATTTTCGATAATAAATTTCGCCATTGAAAAGTAATTTGATTTAATGTTGTCATGCTAAAAGAATGTACAATCAATTTAAAATTTTTATCTTTTTCCGTTTCATGGTAATCTCCTGGGACAATATGCCCCAAATATACTGACAGCTGGGACTATTTGTCCCAATCGTCTAGGATATTGCTATAATACAATAAAAATTTTACCTTAATCAGACACCGGTTTTCATTACACTCAATAATAAACCCTGTTTACTAATGTGAATAAATAGTTTTTAAATTTGATAGGAATAGAGATTACAAAAATTGAAAATGCTGAATTGATTAATGGGGACAAGGAAATCTTCAATTTAGATTGTTAAAATATTCAATTTTTTAACAATATTCTTATATAGATATTAAATAATGCTATTTTTTCATAAAACACACATAAAAAAGTTTAAAAATCATATATGAAAAAAATATTTAAATTTAACAACTTTATACGTCCTACAGTATTTTGCATATACATCCTTTCGGCGCACTGCAAATAAAGACTTAAATATTTTACTGTAAATTTAATGTTTATATATAAAAAGGTATAGTTATATAATTTTATTTAGGTTAGAATAATTTCATATAAAAATTATTTAAATTTGTACAATGTGCTAATGAATTTTTTTCGTTGTTTCGCTTGGCACATTCTATAATTCGAGAAAATAATTGAAGGTCTAAAAAAGTATATCCAGGTTTATGACAAATAGTTTAAGGAATATCATCAAAACTTTGGAAAGAAAATAATAATGTATCTTCCCGGGGACATTTTGAATTCACGAGGGCTAATTAGACTCATATCTGCTGCTTAACCCTTTATCTACTGCATTATGAAATACTGAAAATGTCTTTATATTGTTTTTTAGCTGTCACATTGATAATTATATACAAGTTAAATATACAAGTAAAAAATCTCCAAGATGTGAAATTTAGTTTGTGAGAACTAATTAATGAAAGTGGGACTTAAAAGTACCGTCAGTACATAAACGGTTAAGGTGATTGGTACTTATAAGTACCGTCAGGAGATAAAGGGTTAAAGTCATTGTAAAACGGTTCCGAACACCCGTCTGCAAAGGTACTTGAACGCACGGACTCCGGTATCGAAAAGCAGAGTCCTACCTAAGCCGAAATTCAAGCTCTGCTAGTCCAGCGTTTCCCAAATAAGAACCCTTATAAATCTAATTATCACATATTTTATTATATTATGTACATATACACTCATTATTATTCCATTCCCATACAATATTTAATTTGCTGTGTAAAAGATGAATTAAGCTTTGATACGATAACATATATACACACATACATTTACATATTGAATACACTTATTTACATGAGAATAGATGTACTATTCGACTTTTTTATATAAAGTTGCCATAGAAGCAATTTATCTAATTATAGCAATACCCGAAACGAAATACTAAACATTTCGCAAACATAAGTAAACAGAACCTGTCATAAAAAATATCTAATAAACCCAGTTCTAACAGATAATTACAAAATCAACTATCCTCCTTATAATTTCTTTATTGTCCAAGATATTCAAAATTAGAATGTATAATAAAATGTATACAAACTAAAAAAAAACATATTTGATTTACACTGGTATTTTGATAAATAATTTCCCAATTACACTAAATTTCCAAATTACTAAATTACGCAGTACCGTCAGTACATAAACGGTTAAGGTGATTGGTAATTAAGTACGTCAGTAGATAAAATGGGTTAAAGTCATTGTAAAACGGTTCCGAACACCCGTCTGCAAAGGTACTTGAACGCACGGACTCCGGTATCGAAAAGCAGAGTCCTACCTAAGCCGAAATTCAAACCCAGCAAGTCCAGCGTTCACCATATAAAAAACCCGTATAAATCTAATTGTCACCGTTCACCGTATAAATCTATTGTCACTTTTTATTATATTATGTACATATACACTCATTATTATTCCATTCCCATACAATATTTAATTTGCTGTGTAAAAGATGAATTAAGCTTTGATACGATAACATAAAATGTGGGTATAGGAATATATTTTATTTTTCGAAAATAACTTGAAAGTTATTTTGCTAATAATTGTGATGCCCTCTGCAATTCAACAATTTATTGAACAACTATTTCAGGTAATGTTTATAAGTTTAAACCTTTCGACTCGATAAAAATTTCGCTAAGTAGTAAAGTAGTTTGATTTAATGTTGTCATGCTAAAAGGATGTACAATCACTTTAAAGTTTTTATCTTTTTCCGTTTCATGGTTTCATGTCCGTTTCATTGGGACAATATGCCCCAATTTTATTGACAGCTGGGATTATATGTCCCATTCTTCTAGGATATTGCTATAATACAACAAAATTTTTAAAAATATTTCATAAAAACAAATATAACATCTTGTAATTTGATCATTGATGGGGCATATTTGCCTACCGTTAAATACAATATAATTATGACAATATATCCACAGAAATAATGTATTCAAGATTTATTAAAAATTTTTTTTAATAAGAGCAATAAAAGCTATTTTATACTAATTGCGGCTTAATATTGTTATACTTAACACAAAACTTAAATAGTGCACCTTCGCATTATGAAAATATTAGCAGGTTTTAAAAGTTATATTTTTGTTCTTTAATTCATTAAGAATACTCTGTTCTTAGGTACCGCGGATAGCCTGGATGTTAGTAACCGTTCGGAATTGGTTTTAAGCAGTAGGTCCCGGTCTCATTAGAGCCGAGCGATGGCCAAATGGTTTATAACGCTGATCTTCGATGCCAGAGTTTGTTCGAATCCTGCTGTAACATAGATGTTTCGTAGCCGGCTTTAAACAGTAGGTTCCTGTCTCATTAGCCCTCCTATTAAAAAAAAAGTTGACTGTTAGCCAGGGGCATACGCAAGGGGGTTTTAGGGTGTTTAACCCCCTCCTTTGAGCTGAGACAAAATGGAAAAAATAAAAAATTTAGTAGAATTTATGCGGGCTGTTATTTTATAAAATTATGAACACCCCCCCCCCTTGAAAAAATGCTGCATACGCCACTGACTATAGCTCTCGAAACCAAACTGGTCTAATTAGTCATAGTGCAGTAAAACAGTCGACCGTAAAGCTCCAAACTAAGCCAAACCTTAAGAATACTGCAAAAGTATTAACCCTTTAAAAAATGAATTTTGTTTACCCAACAGTGAATGAAATCTAATTATGAGACGTATATGCCAATTAGGACCGAAAGTGTTAAATATATTTTTAAGATAATTGTGTAAATACAACTCCTTACAGAACAATCTTATAACGTCTTACTTTAATTTTCTACAATTGGGGTTAATATATTTCTGTATTATTTTTGAGGGGTTCACAATCAGTGCGAAAATCATTCCATTTTTTTTTCTAAAAATGAAATAGTTTGCTAGATTTATATATTTGTTATTTCTTATGCATGCATATGTACATGTACATAATACTCCAGATAATAAGCATTTCTAAAATTATTTTAAATTTCCAGGAATTAATTATGAAACAGAACTTTTAGGAACCAATTTTTCTACATTATTCGAAATGGACTTGGTTAACTTTGGTTGTAAACTCCTCATTTATCAACTCAAAATACATTCACCAACAATAAGTCAGAACAATAACATATACAAGAAACCATTGTAGCAATAACAATAAAATTAATCGGAAATTGTAGTTTAACATAAAATGGTTAAAAATTCTTCAGTAAAATAATTAAGTTTACTTTCCAATTTCTTCTTTAATATATTTCAGCTATTGATTTTAAAGTGAGGACACTAAATAAGCATAAAAATTTTACTAAAATTTCTGTACAATAACATTTATCAAAGGAAAAATCAAATTTTCCATTTAATCATAGCTGGTTTACAATATATTACTTAAATAAACTTTTTTTTTACGATTATTATGCGGATATTTTTTAGTTCTAAATTTGGATTTATAATCCGATACTACTTTCCGCATTGAAACATCTCGCCGGAATGTCAACAAACTCTCCTTGACCGAAACTCCTGAAGGTAAACAATAAATAAAAACAAACATTTACCCTCTTCAATCAACCGCTCTTCTTCCTGTTCAGAGTAATCCATCAGAAATTCTGGATTAGAAGTTCAGCCACGTGGAACAACACGATTCGCATTGTTCACAAAATGAGAGAATGGTTTTAAAACATTCTGTCAAATAATTTGAAAATCTGTAGCAGTATTATGAAAGGTATCTTATGTTAACATAAATAAACACATCGCCACGCAGGGAACTGAGCTCACACGCTCTGAGTTCCTCTGGAACAAATAAAGCTCATTCACAGACGGGCGAAAAGGCTGTATACTACCGCTTCCAAACCCGCAGACTGATTTCGTCATTGGTACGTCACGAATAGGTTACGGATCGATGCCAAGACTTCCCTAGTCTAAATGGCTGTCTCCATTTCGTTTCTAAATCGAAAGCTCAACGCTCAAAACGGATGGTACGTATTTCGTAATTAAACAAGTAGGAAACGAATTAGATGGAATAAAAAAAAAGAAATTACTTCAGAGAAAAAAATCGATATTTATTTCTCAAAGATAAAACTGTTCTGAAAGATAATGAAGTATTTTTGATCATTAAAAGGAATAGCAATAGAATCGTAAATACGCAATCATTAACGAAAAGAAAGAAACAAAATGGCTACGGATAATTAGTTTGACCGCTTGACAAGAAGCAGAGTGGGCAGAGCCAAATGATAGATGAATCGAGATTCGACGCCGTAACTTATATAATAGCAAATAAAATACTTGAAGTCGTAGCAAAAGTAAATAAAATCACGCTTTACGGAGCTCTTGTAATAACAGTTACAGTAATGTTTAAATAACAGGCTAATTTTATAAGATGTAATTTTCTTTTCAATCTTTATTTCAATTCATGAGTGAACGGGGAAATGAACTACGACAAAAAATTACTCGAAAAAAAATTTTTTTTTCTGAAAAGGTCATCGAATTTTTACGTCTTTTAAAGTGTTTCTATAATAAGAAATATGTTCATGTAATTTTCAAAAGTTACTGCTACGAAAAAAACCCAGTTTGCAACAAGTTTTGAAATTCAGCTAATAGATTCTATGAAAATGTCTGCAAATTTCTAGACTTATTATTGTAGCTATTGTTTTTATCATCGACAAAAATGTTATAATAATCTGCTTATACTAATTTTGGGATGGATTCAATGATTTCTGAATTTGATAAACGTGAAAACTACTTTAGTAAGTCATTTATATACTTTCAGCATTATTACTAGCACGATGGCAGATTGGTTAGGGTGCTGGCCTTTGGTACCGGAGTTCGTGGGTTCGAATCCCACTGTGGCATGGATATTCGTAGCCATTCGGAATCGGCTTTAAGCTGTAGATCCCGGTCTCATTAGCCCTCGTGTTTCAAAAAGTAGACCGTAGCACTCCAAACCAAACCATTATCACTAATATAAGTAAAGTGTATCCCTGTTAAGAAGATTTTATTCGTGCTAAGAAATAATAAATAGATTGATTAAGATTTGTAATAATAAACAGATTAATTAATAGATTAATAACAGATTGTCAAAAAAGTGTCATGGAACAGCTTATTACTTAAACTCATATTTGTTTTTCGAATATTTAAACGTTTTAAACTTATTTGATAAATAACAAAGCTACAAACCAACACGATCCTATTTTCATATGTATTGCTTTTTAACCATTGCAAATAAGCTTACTTATTGAAAGATAATATATTCAAAATAATTTCGAAAATGGAAATATTACATTCAAACAGTAGCGAAAATGAACTCGCATAAAATATCCGAATATTGGGAACGTGCTTTTACTATTTAACATAACAATATATGCAAATAATAGGATATTTAATAGTCTATTGATATGTATTACTTCTCCTTCTATTGAAAGAACGTTGAATATTGTTCGGATTTTCTATCAAACATACTTTCATTCTTAGATTTTGAAGAACCATTTTATCTTACCGTTCTTAATATCTTATTCTCACGAAAATTCAGGAGGTATTGGACATTGTTTCATTTGAAAACTAAATGCATTTTCAAAATCAAATATGTATCAAAATAAACATTTTAGTAAACAAATTTTACATTTTATAAAGTGTGACACATTTTTCATTATTTATAATTAAAGTAGTTGCATTGCTTACTAGGTGACTTGCATGAATGAAAGTTCTTAAGTACATGTTAGTATCAAAAGATGTAACTTCTTTACATCTACAAAAATAAATAAAAAGATGAAGAAGAAAACCAGTTTGTGCAGACGATTTTTTAATTCTTGAAACATTGATGCTAGTTACCTGGTAAAACTCCTCTGTCAAATAATTTAATTGTTATATAACAACAGTTCTCCATGGCTTTATTTTTTACAGAATTTCCATGAATAGAATTCATTTCTGCAGAAAAAGGTCTATTTAAAACCAAAAGAATGAACATTTTTGGGTAGTTTTGAATTAATATCTCTGCTAAATATGGTCCCATGTAAATAAGACTTAGCAAAATGAGTTAGTTCCCCAGAGCTTTCCAAATCCGTGGTTACCTACCTCAATCAACTTCCAGGTCGACCTAAACCCAGGCTTTCGACTTTTTGAGTTATAACCAGACAGCCACATACGAGGAGACTTAAAAGCATTTAGAGAGAGTGGATTTACTTTCGGTGGAGTAAATTTGTGTTTGGTTTTGTCTAGTATTTCTTTTAAATAAGTTTATCTACAAGAATGTTTTTAAAAGAAAAAGAAAGAACCCCATTTACAAAAAACCCGAGGATTCGTGTAAACCGGTCTTCGTGTTACAAGAGAAGTATTCGGCTCACGTATTGCTGATATTACGACTCACGCATAGAATTTGAAAAGTTCTTTTATAGGCGCAGTTATGTTAACAAAGTACACAGTTTTTTGATAAATTATTTCTTTTCTGTACGAAATAAGTATTGTAATCGCGGAAAATTTCGCTGTACTGTTCCATCGAAAACATCAATAGAAATATTCATTTTGACCGTGAATCAATGAATTTTGCTGAAAATTTCGCTGTTCTGTTCCATCGAAAATATCAATGGAAATACTCATTTTGACCATACCTCAATCAGTTTTGCTAAATATTTCGCTGTTCGGTTCCATCGAAAACATCAATGGAAATGCTCATTTTGACCATGCCTCAATTAATTTTGCTGAAAATTTCGCTGTTCGGTTCTATTGAAAACATCAATGCAAATACTCATTTTGATCATACCTTAATGGATTTTGCTGAAAATTTCGCTGTTCGGTTCCATCAAAAACATCAATGGAAATATTCATTTTGACCATACCTCAATCAATTTTGCTGAAAATTTCGCTGTTCTGTTCCATCGAAAACACCAGTGGGAATACTCATTTTGACCATGTCTCAATGAATTTTGTGACACTTTCACTGTTTTATTCCATCGAAAATATCACTGGAAATACTCATTTTGATCACGTCTCAACCAATTCTGTCAAGTTTTGGTTTTGAATCTATATGTACTTACCAGGAAACTATATTTTTGAAACTTTAAGTATTCATTTTGAGAACAAGAGTTAGCTCAGTCGGTAAATGCATTGAACTCGTAACTGGTGGGGAACGGGATCGAGGTTCGAGCCGGCCTAAGATTTACGGTATTCCTTAATGGCAACTGGGACACATAAAATATGTTCCTGGTCGCAATGTCCCCCATGTTTTCAAATTATACCGCTGTAAGTAGCAGGACACCCCCCTGGGGGTTTTGCTTGATATCTGCTTCTAAATTACTAGAACCCAGCAGGGGTAATGTTACTTGTCCATAGCATACCTTAAGCTACACGTTCCCCCCTTCCACGTGGTGCTAAATGAGTAATACCTTCGCAGATATTGGGTGAATGCTTAACAGGCAAGTGCCCTGCATAAAAATAAATAAATAAATATTTCGATTAGATTCGACTTGAAGTCCGTTCATACATACGTATGTTAATCGAATAACTCAATAACAATTGGTCGCAGAAAGTAGCAATTTTATATTTAGGACTGAAAGGACCTACACCCTAAAAATAAAAACCCTGTAAAAGGAGTTATGATTGCGAAACCTAAAGACGGTACATGGGGGGGGGGGGGAGGTAAACCCATTTACAGACTAATCTCTTTACAAATCGGTATGCAACTAGCAATTAAGTCAAAAATTTATATTATTTTCATTATATAATAATATATTTATAACTATAATAGAATAACTAAAATTTGAAATGATGATTATATAGTAAGAAAATCTTTATTTATCGTTGATTCGGAATGTTGTTATGTAAATCTGATGAATTCAGTGACATTCTAATTACCTATACATGAACTTAATTTTAAGCCTCTCAAACCCTCTTCAGGCTCTTTTCATCATAATTCACTGAGAACAGGCAGTTTTCACGTTTCCCTCTCATTAGCACAAATCGTCTGCTTTAAAAGTTTTACGGTTTTAAATAAAAGTCACGTATTTTCTTTGTTTTTCAAAAATTTTAAAGTTCATCGAAGTTTTTGGGAAGCAGAAACTTATTTCTGTAACATTTATCCTACGAACAGATATTTTCCATAAATAATTTTCTTTTTCAATTAAGGACTTGCACAATATACTGATAAGAAATGTGTAGATATTTTAATGAATTGTTCACGAACATCAATTTAATTTCATAATAGATATTTTAACAAAATATTTATTTACTAAACACTCTAAAAAAAGAGAGGAAAGTTTGGTTTTGGAGCACTATGGTCTACTTTTTGCGAAACGAGGGCTAGTGAGATCTGGACCTACTTTTTAAAGCCGATTTCGAAAGAAGTCATAGTGAGAAAGAAGTCACAATGAGGAATTTTCACGTTTTCTAATTTTGATTTTAAACGATAGAAGACAAAAAAGTAAGCAGGACAGTAGCTATTTTTCTTTCATTTGGGGGCCTAATGAGTGATTTATGATGGGTTTTATAGCGGACTCTTTAACGTCTCTCAAAAACGATACTTTTTCTCCGCCGAGTTTGTGACGTCATCGTTCATGTCGACACCGACCGCCTATGCTGTTTACATGTTAAAAGGCGACTTTTAAATTTGTTTCTGTGTAAAGTATCGCATATAATAGAAATTTTTTTATTATGTCTGGCATTAAAAAATCATATTATAAATATTGTATTATGCCACTCTGTAAAAATACAGCAACTAATTGCAATGAGAAGATATTTTTCAGCGTTTAAAAAGATCCACATACACGTAAAATCAGGACAAATGCGATGAAAAGGGATGAGAATTTAAACCCCAAATTATCATATAAATCATCTCTATGGGTTTGTGAAGACCATTTTTTGGTAAGTAAATGCTTGCTTTTGTTTAAATATTACTAGTTTAGAAAAAGTAAAGTATATAAAAATACATATATATCTTTAAAAGGATTGTTGATTAACCAGTGCTATTTAACTTTTAAAACTGCTATTTTTTGAGTATTATCACAGAGTTCAACTACAATAAATGTTTAATAAAGCATATAAATATCGTAAAACATAGAAATATCTAAAGCATATAATTATCTAATAAATAACTCGGGGGAGGGGATGGTTTTGTATTTTCAAGGTATTATAAATATTTTCTTCAAAGATGCATACTTTCTTAATTGTATCAATTCACAGTGATATTTTTCAATTAAATTGGTGACTAATTTGAAAAAAGTATATAATATTTATAAAATACTTATAATGATATTACTTTAAAAATTAAATTTAATTTCAGAAACTTTATACATTTTTTAATTTAACATTAACATTAAAGTCAATAAAATTGTATTGCTATTTAAAAAAGCATAAATAATTAAGTAAGGCCTTTTAAAGATTTTAAAATTCTTTTCATCAAGTTTAAAATACTTAAGAGTTGGTTTGGTTTTGGAGCGCTACGATCTACTTTTTGCAACACGAAGGCTAAAGGCTTTCAATCCAGAGGCTTCTGTCAGTAAGCACAAAAATGACAACGAGCGAAAAATAAACACATAAAAGAGCAAAGAAATAGAAGGGTGGATTCGTGAGTTCATAGCACAATAACTAGAGAGTAGAGAGTTTAGGGATAGAAAAACATAAAATATTTTTGCGGCCAGTGACATCCGTACAAAATAAAAAATAAAAATAACCAATTAAAATGATCAAAATCGAAAAAATTGAAAATTTTGAAAAAATAAAAAATAAATGTTTTAAAAATAATTAAATTGCATTAAAAATCAAAAAAAGGCCTAAAGAATAATAAATAAACATAAAAACAATTTTTAATAATTTAAATTAAGTTCTTGAATTTTTGTACCGTCGGGGATAGAACCGCGCTTCCGAGGAGAACGATGATGCTAAGCAAAAGGCGTACTTAACCACCATGTTCTATTCTCTAAATAAAATACTCTTTGGGAGAGCGTTTTAGTAGAGTTTATTCACATGAAGTATACACACACACACACACACACACACACACACACGTATATATATATATATATATATATATATATATATATATATGTCAGGTCTAAAAAAGGGGTAGTTGTAAATTACGTGAGTTAAAAGCGATTTTAAAAAGGGAACTCTTTTATAATAATGATATAAATGAAAAAGACCCACGTTCGCATAAGCTTTTAGGATAATCCGGTCAGGCGGAAGCATTTTGAAACAATTTGATGAGCTTGCAAACAGATAAGTTTTCAGTGAGCGCGTGCTCATGGAGCTGTCAACAACACTCTACGCGTGTCTTCGACGGAAAAGTGAAAATGGCCAAGTTTTACTTTAATGATGGTTTAATAAACGTATTATTATCAAAAAGACTGTTTTCCATTCGCCTTAACTCTGGATCACGACTTGCCCTATATATATATATATATATATATATATATATATATATATATATATATATATATATATATATATATATATATATATATATATATTCGAAGTCTTAAACCAGAAGGTGGGGTTAATTCCGATTCTAAAAGGTTTTTATTCTTCAAAAATAATGCATTCGACATCGTCGGCGACAACCTCAGCTCCATTTTGTTTTTCAACTCCATTTTTTTTTCTATGTTGCCAGTCGCGAAAAACTAAAAACAGCCGAATCAATCTCGAGCTCGCGACAACAATGTTTGTAGATTATTTTTGTGCGAAAATAACCGAAAAACTTACCGACACAGGCATCGTACGATCTGTAAATCTTTGGCATTTCTACTCCTAAGGAAACTTGCGAGAACTAAACTAGAGTGAAGCAAACCATT
Source organism: Pardosa pseudoannulata (assembly GCA_032207245.1). Lineage (NCBI taxonomy): Eukaryota > Metazoa > Arthropoda > Arachnida > Araneae > Lycosidae > Pardosa > Pardosa pseudoannulata. The sequence goes on along the minus strand of CM063506.1, from coordinate 78,077,075 downwards.
GAGATGAAAACTTTTTTTAGTTTTATTTTAATTTTCTGAACACGAGTTTTAATGACCAGATTCTAAATTTATCTTTATCACTGACCTTCGATGTTATTATTAACAGCAGTCATTGCTTTTTTGGGATGCGGAGTTGACCTTGCCTACGCAAAAAAAATGCATTTCAAGTTATTTTACAAGACTCAATCTTCTTATGTAAGACGGCAGTTGGAGGAAAGATACGTGACGGTAATAAATAAACACAGACTTAATAATTTAAAAGTGATTATATAATGTTTTTTCTAAGTGCAGTGCTCAACCCGGAAAAAAAATACAATCCTGTAAATCATACATGTTTTATTGTACAAAAATCTCCTACTCCCAATAATTGAATACAGTATCACAGCATGAGTATATTAACACATTGTGTGCGGGTACATTTCTCAGCGGAATTGTACCGGGAGCAGGCGTTTTGCAAGTCAATTTAGTTATTCAGTTAAATCTGAATACATCGAAAATTATTTAATTTTTAACCAACTTTTCGTATTTTATATTGAAATATATAATAAAAATATATAAATACAAATATATATAATATATACATATACATACATACATATATATATATATATATATATATATATATATATATATATATATATATATATATATATATATATATATATATATATATATATATATAAATATAAATAAAAAAATATAAATATAAATGAAGAAAAATGTCTTTCTATTCTAGCAGATGAAGCCACGGCTATTGTTATTTGGTAGATAAATTGGATTTCAAATTCTGTAATACTCTCTTTACCTCCCATTAAATAAAATGAATTCCACTAGTCATAACTAGTCATTGTGCCTACCCTTACTACATACTTTCTGATAACAACCCCTAAATTCTTGGAAAACACATGCTATCTATTTACACTTATTTACTTATTGGTATTTCTGTGCTGACTGATTCCCAATTCTCCTGTCTTTGGAAAATAGGTTTTAAAAGAAGTGGAAAAAAATGATTTAAATCAATGATTTAAAAAAAACTAACTGATTTAAATCATGCCAACCTTGAACACAAGATTATCAATTTTTGGGATGATCTCTGAAACACTTTCAGGCGAGTTTTTTTTTAATTTTGAAGGTTAGCTTTTCAAGCCTAATTTTAAGATCTGTGTGAAATATTTTTGCCCTTCTTCCTTCTGTTGATATTTTTGCTTCGTGAAAACTTTTATTTCACTTCGAGAGGCTCGTTCTTGATACAAGCATAATTCATACCGTACAGAAAATATCAGAGTGAACATATATATAAAATCACGATGATAATTTGTTATTTATTAATATTAATTGCACCTATTTACGATACGATAATTATAAATGCTCATTTAATAAAATTTCCACAGAAGGGAATTCATACCTAAAATTGTCTTGAATTGAGTGCAATACAAATGTGATAAAAAACTTTTCAGAATAGAAAATATCTTAGAATATTATTTTAGTTTTATTATTGATAAAACATTTTTTTTAAAAAATGTGAATAATGTCGACATTTTTATGAAGACCACGTGATGTTTCTCTCGGTGAACCGGTTGGCGACTGCTGTTTTAGACCAGCGAGCGGCAAATTTTAGATCTTAAAGGACTACTACTTATATAATTTTTTTTGGCTGGTCACCAATTATATGAATTTAAAATAAAAAGGCAGTAAATAAATTTATATAATAATTAGACGACCCGACAGACTTTGTCCCGTTTTAATGCTATAAATCCAAAAATTATAAAATGTTTTAAATAAATTATAAATTTGACCGTTTTGATGGAAAAGTAAGGAAACAAATTATTTAAAAAATGCTTAAAACTACCACGCTTATAGTCATCACAAACGTAATTAGATTAAATTAAAATTCCCACATCGCCTGTACGAGGATTCGATCCTGGGAATTCTCGTACTGAAGCCCGCTGCGCTATTCCCCACTTCTCCACAGATACTTTGGTAGGGAATGGTTTCAAGCAGCATTATAACCTCAATAAGAACGCAATTCTGGATTTTTAATAAACAAAAACAGTTTCTATCGGATCGAATTGTGAATCTAAACCATTCTCGAATCAACTTAATTACATGCACAAAATTCCATCAAAATCAGTCCAGCCGTTTAGGAGAGTTCTATTACAAACACACGGACAGAAGAATTTTATATACAACGATAAATAATCATAAACTTTTATTTTATTAATACAAAATGCACTTATTGCAAGTAAAAGTTATATCCTAATTTGAAAGAAAATTTTTTGTATTACACATTTTTAGTGTGAAATGGTGCTCATGGACCATTCGTATAGAGTGTTGGCTTCAACTCCTTCATTGCAAGAACGGAGAACTGCGTTTATTTCACGCCGAGAGCGATATCGTGTTTTAATTGCTGTGACAGATGAAATTTTTTTTTCGCACATCTATTGAATATTAACCCATTAACGCCCAGCGTCCTCATTTGAGGACAGTCAAAAAATGGTTTGTAGAGTTTTTGTTTTCTTGAAACGATTCTTCCTTTTTAATGGATATAGATATTAATCTTATGAACAAACTCCCAAGTTTTCAAATATGATCTTACCTATAATTTTGTCATTTCGATCGACATTTTATGATTTTCAAGCTTAAAATAGGAACGTATTATAACCGGTATTCTGAACGTGTACCGGTTAAAATCATGGCGAATAGCCATATCTGTAATAAGTCATCTCTTTTCAGTACTTTTCTCATATATGATATCAAATAAATCTCTTATCACGAAGTTTTCCCTCTTTTTTTTAAAGACATCTTATTATGTTTTAAAATGACACCTCCTGACTAATGATGACTTGATGTCATAGTTAAAGGTGTATAAATTTCATATTTTGTTTTACTTCTATGTATCTATAATAGTTTCTATGTTAGATATTTACTAATATATAGTCATCAGAAATATCCGAAATTAATGGGTTAAATTAATTAAAATTTCAGTGCTTTTTCACTCAGTGATGGGTATTCATTTTTTATGTAAAGCCAAAAATGATATCTTGATAAAGATGACAGAAATATGTCTTTGAGACTTAAGTCGCAAGATAGGTAGTTTGGAATCCAATCTTAGGTACTATTTATTTCTCTAATAAATAGTACCTAAAATTAAGAAAAAATAATAAACAGCACAATTAATCATAAGTTCTGTTAGTTTTCATTTTTTAATAAGAATGTTAATGAAACTTTTAGTTAGTTGTGTTGCAGCTTATAGTAACAAAAAATCACCCGTTTTTTCTGTGTGCATGAAAAATTTTCACCGACCACCATTTTTTCTATAAAGCCAAAAATGATATCTTGATATATGACAGAAATATGGCTTTGAGACTGAAGTCGCAAGATAGATTGAGAAAGTTTGGAAACCAATCTTAGTACTACTTATTTCGCTAATAAATAGTACATAAAATTTAAAAAAAGTAATAAAAAGCATAATTAATCAAAAATTGTGTTAGTTTTTATCTTTAATATGAATGTTAATGAAACTTTTTGTTAGTTGTGTTGCAGCTTTTAACACATTGTGTGCAGGTACATTTCGCTGCGGAATTGTACCGGGAGTGGTCGTTTTGCAAGTAAATTTAGTTATTCAGTGATATATCAATAGATCGAAAATTATTTTATTTTTAACCAACTTTTCGTATTTTATATTGAAATATATAAACAAATATATAAATAGAAATATATCAGTAACAACCATAAGATTTTTGTAAACAAAAAATATATTTTTTAGTGGATAAATTTATAATAGTATAATAAATATGAAAAATCAAATAGAAATAGTATTATATAGTTTTAATTTTTTCCTTATCTGTGGTTCCGCATCGACTGATGTAAAAACTAGTTTTTATTTGTCTAAATTTTTCCAGAGTCTATGTAGTAGACGAGAACATTCGGCTTCGCTTTCCTGTACATACCGTTAATTTTGTACTCACAGACAAACCATGTTGTTACACTAACCCGTAGTAGTACGTGACCCGCGCTCCAGTATCAATCGTCAGAAAACGTATTATTACATGTCCCGCATACAATGTATTAATTCTGTCCCGTAATAAGTATACACTGCAAAATAACACAATTATCTTAATTTTTTTCTTCTTTCAAGGAAGAACAAGTATGAGTAGTTATCACGATAACGACAGAATGTCAAAATTTGGGAGGTTGGGTACAGGCATTTCTTTCATAAGGGCATAAGGTACGGAAATAAGTATCATATTCATAAATTTGGAGAGATACAAATTTTCTAGTAGACAAGAACATTCGGCTTCGTTTTCCTGTATATACCTTTATTTTGGTACTCACAGACAAACCATGTTGTTACACTAACCCGTACTATAGTCCATGTAAAATCTATTGGCGCTTCAAGGTCACACTTTCTCGTTTCCCCAGTCATCGGTTACTATGGTAGCGACCAAGAAGTCTGTGCATTTACACTTATTTTCAGCACTTCATTTGAGGATTTGATTCCAATACGTTCAGACGACTTGCTTTATTATAAGCAAAGTCAAAATTTTCAGTTGTGCATAAATGCGTTAACTATTTACGTAAAGAAAAGTTTAACAATATGTATAAAATGGTTATAATAAATCACAGATATTTTTTTAAAAATACAAAAATTCATTTTAATTTAGAATTCTTACTAAAACATTAGGAATATCTACCTTCTAAAGAAATTTTCACTTTTAAAAATGTGTCAACAGACCATAAATCTTTAAATACATAATAAAATTATACAAAATATTGTTATTGCATTAAGACCTCTTTCAATTCTTGTAAAATCATAAAATAATTAATACAGTACAATTTTGGAGTAGAAACTTTACTATGATCCACATAACTTCTTAATATACTTATTAACATACAACTTAAATTTAAGGAATTTCAGAACTACATTCTCTTAAATTAATTATTAAGAAATACTTTTGATATTTAGATTAAAAGAATCATACAAATATAACGAAAAATAGTGAGAAATTATAACTAATTACTCATTAAAATTAGCGAAATATTCAATCATCTTAATGATATTATTTATGTAAATAATGCAACTTTGTGTTTAAAAAAAAAAAAAAACTTTTTCAGTAGAATTTTTTAAATCTTACGGATTAGAATATAATATACAATTTTTGAATTGTAATTTTATGAAATGGGATTATATCTTAAATTTATGAACTTAGAAACAGGTCTGAAATTACTCATAAAATTTTGTGTAAAGTATTAAGTATTCTTTAAAGTGTAGTCTAAATAAACATACCTTTCATCATGCACGGAGAGCCCACACGATGCATGACACCCCTTAACACAGTGGGAAAAAAGAGCAAAGTCATTCCCCAACTGTCGTTACCATAGTTACAGTTGGTCATAGGGGAAAAATCAGTGACCTTGAAGTGCCTATTGCGTTTACACAGAGTATAGTACGTGACCCTCGCTCAAGTATCAATCGTCAGGAAACGTACTAGTACGTGTTCCGCATACAATGTGTTAATAAATTATCCTCCGTTTTTTCTCTGGACCACCAAAATTTTTTCACCGACCACTAGTGGTTTGTGGACAACCATTTGGCAATTGCTGTTCTAGACAGCTCTCTAAAGCTATTCATAGAAGCAAGAAATATAATTCCCAAACGAATAAAATAACTAAACCAATAAATATTAGACACAAAACAATTGTAACCGATGTTTTCTAGGGATAAATTATTTATTTACCTTCTGTGGCCATCTCTCTGTAGGAAAATGAAGCTTACTGGATTTGCCAGTTAGATATTTGTCGCCCGATGATAGGTGATTATTTTTGCCAGTCATTATTTTCCACCGCATTCTCTAATGGCGTTTAGAGTCACGCGGGCGTGCCGCCACAATCCCCATTTTTTTCATTTTACGAAAACACATTTCTTTCCCATTTCCTAGTATGACTAAGTAAAATTACATGAAAGTAAAAGTAAGAGGTGCCATTTCTATGGAAAATTAATACTCTGGATAAATAAAATATCCGCTCGCGGATAGGTGGCGTGGCATGTCCATTTTCGCCCAGTTTATCATCATATTAAGAGAAAGAGTGTCTTATATTCTTTGAATAGAACGGTGAGATGATACGTTCTCAACCTTTATAAACTCAATTTTTTAATTTTAATTTTAAAAAATAGTAGGAATTTTGCCGAAAATTTATAGTTTTATAAGAATTAAAGCTCAAACCTAGGTTAATCAAAATAATACGATGTAAACACAGTCAAGCAGGAAAATTTTAAAGTTGAGTGTTTTGTATTTTTATGAGTACGGTACTCACAGTAGGTCTCATAATGTATTTTTTTTTAGTACGGATCAAAATGTATTTTTTCAGTACGACCTTTTATTACCAGCGTACAATTCCGTAGGCTTGTAAAATGAATCCACCCTTCTGAAAGACGTGGAATTTTGACTAAATATTTTTATGACGTCAGCTCTATCAATGAATACAATTTATTTCTTTTAGAAATAATATTTTTTTTATTAATAAAATTTTTAAGAAAAATGCTCCATATTTTCAGAATTTAAATTTTTTTTTTTAATTTAGTTCATTTTTTATAGTTTTATACTCAACATAATGGAATTTAACTATTTTAGTATAAAATAAATGCATTTTTATTAGTATTAAAATATAATTTATGGTTAAAGAAGTTAATTTACATATGCATCACTAAATATTATACTTTTGTTCTTCGTAATCATTTGATTTTCTATTTTTAAATAAAAAAAAATAAAATAATGAAGAAGTTTGCTGTAAAAATTATAAGGGAGTAAGAATGTAGTTTATATTAATGTAGTATTTTAGTTAAGGAATTCCGTTTAGTTAAAAATATTGAAGTTCTTATAAATTAAACGTTTCCATATTCTTTGAGTTTGAACACGTCTCAGATCTCTTATGGAATGATATCCTTTGGATATATATATTTTTTAAATTGAAGGTTATTTTATCAGAAACTTTGTATACCCCGAAAGGATTAAACTTGATACAATAAGAATAAATGCATATTAAAATCAAATACTTAGATGACCCACACCCAAATCCAACTCAAGGGTTTATGGATGCGAAAGTCTAAGCGGGTGGGGAAAACCGTTCGATATTATTCATTTTTAAATTGCACACTGAATTATTCACTTAAAATTAAAAACTTTTTTTTTATCATTATCACTATTTTTATTAGATATTTTCCTTCATTTTAAAATTTAATTTGTATAAAAGAGTAGTTTGAATTTAATATATTATAAATTTTCTTTAACTTTTTAATATGATTGCGATTGTTATCTATTCTTTTAAAGCATTCGATCTGTGTTTCGTTTTCGTATTTTTTAATAAACATAGGAACAAGATTGCATCTTACTTTCATGTAATGCTGATGGTTGTCTACCATTCCGCATTTACAATTTGGTGAAACTAGTTTAACTTTTTAACGTGATTGCGATTGTTATCTATTCTTTTAAAGCATTCGATCTGTGTTTCGTTTTCGTATTTTTTAATAAACATAGGAACAAGATTGCATCTTACTTTCATGTAATGCTGATGGTTGCCTATCATTCCGCATTTACAATTTGGTGAATCTAGTTTAACTTTTTAATATGATTGCGATTGTTATCTATTCTTTTAAAGCATTCGATCTGTGTTTCGTTTTCGTATTTTTTAATAAACATAGGAACAAGATTGCATCTTACTTTCATGTAATGCTGATGGTTGCCTATCATTCCGCATTTACAATTTGGTGAAACTAGTTTAACTTTTTAATGCGATTGCGATTATTATCTATTCTCTTAATGTATTCGATCTGTGTTTCGTTTTCGTATTTTTTAATAAACATAAGAATAAGATTACTCCCAACTTTCATGTAATGCTGAGGGTTACCCACCATTCCGCATTTACAATTTGCTGAAACTAGTTTAACTTTTTTAATATGATTGCGATTGTTATCTATTCTTTTAAAGCATTCGATCTGTGTTTCGTTTTCGTATTTTTTAATAAACATAGGAACAAGATTGCATCTTACTTTCATGTAATGCTGATGGTTGCCTATCATTCCGCATTTACAATTTTGTGAATCTAGTTTAACTTTTTAATATGATTGCGATTGTTATCTATTCTTTTAAAGCATTCGATCTGTGTTTCGTTTTCGTATTTTTTAATAAACATAGGAACAAGATTGCATCTTACTTTCATGTAATGCTGATGGTTGCCTATCATTCCGCATTTACAATTTGGTGAATCTAGTTTTCTGATTCTATACAAGTAGGTTGGGAAACTTCCATGACCAGTTATAAAATAGTTTAAAATGTTATTTTCGAATCGTAACTCTGGTTCAACTTTTGACATTATTATATAGTTTACTCTTCCTTTTTCACTTTTATCTCAATATTCTTGCCAATCTTTATTTATGTTTTCTTTCATATATTTTTTAAGCATTGATCCCGGGAGCTGTATAGGTTTGTAATTTATTGATTTAGTGGCGTTCTTTGCTAAAATATCTGCAAATATTTGTAATTAAGAGCCTACGACAATTAGTACCGAAATCAAAATTAATTACCGGGATACAAAAATAATGCTAAACCATGAATAACTGAAAAATTAATATAATTTGGATCAAAGCTCATACGGGGAATGCCGGTAAAATCAAATACTATTTCAGTCTTGACTTTAAAATAATTTTATTTTCCAAATTATAAACATCTGAAATGCTAATATGTTATTTTGCATGTAAGCCTTAATAACAGTGATTAATTTTTCGTTCACATCTAAGAAAAATTTCTATTATTAGAACAAAAATTAAAGGTTACAATCTATTGCTACGTTTTAAAATACTCTGTGTCTATTTCATTTTAACACATAATAAAAGACACAAATTAATAATTTTTGACCTGTTTATAAAAGTTTAAAACATTTTTAAAGCATTTTTATTAATTTTATATTTATTTGAAATACTCCCAATAAGCTTTTTTCCACCCGAAGTTTTTTCTTATATACATCCAAGATAGCACTTTATGCTGTTATCGATCAAACGCTGCACATACATCTCAACATAAATATTTGACTTTCATAATAAGTTTGTTTTCGAAACTATGAAACACGTGTCTCTCGGACTTTACACAGAAGCAGTGTTCCTGCTAAAGTTTTACGTTGTACAGAGAATATTAATTATTTTATATTTACATTACAGTGGCTTGTTATATTGATAATAATTTTTAAAACTATTGCCTTCGCTAATTAGGGATTCAAGATGCGGCTTAAGATGGATACGGCGGCAAAACTTTTAAATCTTTCATTTACGATGAAATAATTCACATTTTCTAAATTTATCACTTTGAACATTATGTAACTGAAATTAAATAGTAAGGTAATACTATTTAATAATTAATACTTAAGAAGGACTAAATACTTACGTGGACATAGTATCTTTCGAGACTTAATTTCTTCATTGTAACTGATTTCATTAGATTCATTATAAAACGAGTAATTACTTAAACAATGTTGGCAAAGACGAATTTAAAGAGGTTAGGGGGGGGGGGTCTGGGCACTCCGTTCAATATTTTCATTACAGGCATCTCAAAATTTTATAAACGTATTAAAATTTGTGTTCATCACTATCCTACACAGCTAGTGTTGAAAAATTGTTTTCAACCATGGATAGAGTAAAAACATTTCTTCGCATTAGAATCGGCCACAAGAGGCTAACAAATTTAGAGTTACTTTCGATCCCCTATATAATAATAGCCTAAGTTATCTGTCCGTCTGTCCTAGAATTTATGAAGCAGTTGGACCTGGAATGGATTGAGGCATACATATTGGATTCTTGTGGAGTTAGAGTTAGCAAAATTCAAAGCAAGGAAAGTTTATCTTCTCCTAAACAATCGATACGATTCTAAAATAAATTGGTATAAATATGTTTCCTGTCACACTAAAAATACTGTTGTCTTTAAAACGTTCGAAATCCACCCCCCCCTTTTCTAGCTTTTAATGCCACTATTTCAAGTCGTATTTTCCACGGTTAACAGTAGGCGATTAAATTTATCAATTTGTCACTTGATAAATAGGTAAAAATTACATTTTTTAGCATTATGAGGTCATCCCTTTAACCATCTCATTTAATCATTTCTTATTTTAAATTATTTAAATATCGTCTGCGTTATTTTCATACGTTTTATCACTGAGCTTAGCTAAATAATTTTCTTTTATATTTGGCTTAAATAATAGATTAGGTACATATGAGATAATTTTAAATTGAATCATCGATTATTTTTTGTTACAAAGAATATTTTATCACCGTTATTAACAACAAATTCTTTTCATAAAATTCTAGGAGTCTATTTCAGGGACTAATAAATATCTAGCGTTTAAGTTATATATCTTTGAAAATTAAGAAGTTTGTTCGTTTGTGTGTTTGTTTTTTATACGTAACCACACGGTTTGACTAAATGAGTTCAACGTGATTCTAAACTGCATTCACAGTATCGTGAGACTTTAGAGGAGTATGAAGATAAACAAATTATTGAACATATACCAGATAATTCTCAGCCAAAAAACAAATTATTTTTTTTACCTGCCTCATAGTGTACTTTACAATTCTGGAAAATTAAAAATTTTACTGATTCCGTCATATGACGGGTTATATGCTAGTATGAATAGACTAGTTTTAGTTTTTCTTTTATACTCATAGTAATACATGCCTGAAGATATTGGATTCGAAAGGGGTTTGAACCTGCCCCTACTTTCATCTCCTGTCTTCGACCTCGATTCTACCCCTTAGGAACGTAGAATACTAAATTAAACATTTAGATACTACTCTAGAAACAAATATATGTGCCTAACCAAGTAATCGTAATTCCATTTCTACATCGTTAGTCGCGTTGTGTAGATAAAATGAATCCAAATTATTTGGGAAAATAGTGTAATCCTTTGCGCACAGTCTAATTAAGAAATTAATCTTGTTGGGGCTTGACAGGCGGCACGTTATGAACATTTTTCAACTTTAATAATGCAAAGTAATGCATATCATTATTTCCGGGGTAAAGTTAATGACGCGACAGGAGAGATAAAAGTACGGCTTAATGCGTCTAATTCTGAAAAATAAACCCCGCTGGGCGATTGCAAAGATTCCTTGCTGTATACCAGAAGCCGCTGATAGTAGCTAATTCTTGGAAACGGAAATCTGTAGAGATATGTGTAGACGGACAGTGACATGGATATGCATTAAAAAAGCGATACGTTAAAAAAAAAAGAGGTTTGAGGTCTGCCAGTTTTCGAATTTAGAAGATTAAAGGCTCCTCCGGTCTTCCGAGATTGTTGATTCAACTACGTTAACAAAAATATTTGTGTTTCTACAAAACATAATATTTCTACAAGGTTTAATATTTTAAACAAAATTGTTCCCGATATTCCGAAATATAAATAATTATGTTCCCATTAACCTCTTCGCTCGCTTTGTACATAAAAAAACGAGAAAGAAAAATCACTTTGTGAACGATTCTACTTAAAATAGCATTCTAGATCAGGGATAGCGAAATCGTGACTCGATAGTAAAAATTTTTTGACGTGTGACCTGAGATGGAATTTACGAAATTTATAATTAAAATAAATATCACATTAATGACCCTATAAGCCCATTGGCGTTGGGGTACTACTTCACGTATCCAAGATACCAGTCCAAAGTTCGATCCTCGGGCTAATATTAAAACATTGTATGCGGAACACGTACTAGTACGTTTTCTGACAATTGATACTTGAGCGCGGGTCACGTACTAGTACGGGTTAATGTAACAACATGGTTTGTTTGTGGGTACAAAAATAACGGTATATACAGGAAAACGAAGCCGAATGTTCTTGTCTACTACATAGATTCTGGAAAAATTTAGACAAATAAAAACTAGTTTTTACATCAGTCGATGTGGAACCACAGAACGGGAAAAAATTAAAACTATATACTACTATTTCTATTTGATTTTTCCTATTTACGATACTATTATAAATTTATCCACTAAAAATATATTTTTTGTTTACAAAAATCTTATGGTTGTTATTTATATATTTCTATTTATATATTTGTTTATATATTTCAACATAAAATACCAAAAGTTGGTTAAAAAATTAAATAATTTTCGATCTACTGAAATTTAACTGAATAGCTAAATTTACGTGCAAAACTCCCGCTCCCAGTACAATTCCGCTGCGAAATGTACCCGCACACAATGTGTTAAAATAGCACTCTAGATCAGGGATGGCCAAATCGTGGATCGACAGTAAAATTTTGTGACCTGTGACTTGAAGTGGAATTTAGAAAATTTATGATTAAAATAAATATCGCATTAATGACCCTATAAGCCAATTGGCGTTGGGGTAGTGCTTCGCGCATCCAAGATACCAGTCCAAGGTTCGATCCCCGGGCTAAAATTAACTCAGCCTTTCATCCCTTCAGTGAGTAGACAAATTGAGAACCAATAATGCTTGGGAACTAAACACTGGGGGTTCCGCGTGAGTCTGACCACCTAACCAGGACATATGCTTACATCCCAGGGAGTTTGGTCTCTAAAACGGATATTGGCACCACACGCCATGTCCCCACATAAGCTGTAGCACCGGGAAGTTTAGTTTTTTATAGTAAACGACCCCTTCTTTCCATCAGAAGGCAGGACATTCATTTATCCGGAGATTATAATATTTCCCAGTTTTGTTTCTAATTTTGTTATATGTGTAACGCTGAGCAAGTATGTTGTAGGATATAGGTGCGATATATGACAGGAAATGTCCCTCAAATCTTCACATTTACCTACAAATATATTAATAAACTTTTGTATATGGGATACATATGATTTAGTTATTTCCATATATATTACACGGATTATTGGACAAAACAACGCCGGCGCCAACAAAAAGACCTGTCAGGTAGGCAAATTTTCATCTATAATTAACTACCTTTAAATCTGACGGGGCAGTACATATGTTATTCGACTGATTTATTGATTTTTATCATAAAAATTTATGTAATGTAAAAATGTAAATTAATTATGAAAAAATTTATGTATGAAAATTCTATTGTTAATTTATGAGCAGTTTTGACAAGAGCTATAACAGCAGTGCACTGATTTTAATTTTGTCAGATTGCAATCAAAAGGGGAGGTACAAAACTAGATAACAGCTATAAAGAAAAACTTTCTACCTTTTAGTTTTGAGTTATGCGAGATACGTACGTACAGATTTCAATTTGACTTTCGATGAAATGCATTTAGAAATGGTCAAAATGAATATCATATTTGAAAATTGAAGCTTCATGTACGTTCGTAGATATGCAACGCTGAAACTTGTCAAAATTGATCCATGCATGGTAAAAATGAATATTTGAGTTAAAATTTAAACTTTTAAAAACGAGCAACACGAGGGGTAATGATACCGGGACCTACAGCTTAAAGCCGATTCCGAACGACTACGAACATCCCTGCCACGGTGGGATTCGAACCCACGAACTACGGTAACGAAGGCCAGCATCCTAACCAATCGGCCATCGTTTGGCCATTCTAAATAGACAAAAAATATAAAAATTTAAAATATTATAAATTTATTTTTAAATTGTATATTTTATTTGTATACAAATTTAATTGCTTTTAAAACGATATGATGCTAAAAGGTATAAACATTAAAACTGTAAATAATTTATTTTTCTAGATTTCTAGTACATTAAAAAAAATAATGAAAATATTTCGATAACTGATTTTAAACTTATGATCTTTACGCAAACATGTTTTCTCCAAATACTTATATATTATTCAAATCTCAAAAGCAAAATAGTGTAGTATGAACATTTTTCGAATGTTATGTTTTATTTACATTCAAAATAATTTATTAAAAATTAATTTATAAAAGTAATTAAGCTTCAAGAAAAGATAAATTATTGCGCACTATACTTTACAAAATAAATAAATAAATAAAAAAAAACCAAATTTATCTTTTTATTGTTGGCAATAACTATAAAATATCGCTTTCTTTTTTCACAACTTTAAAAGCCACAGCTGCTTAAAATCATTCAATTTCTTACATTTTGTAAAAAGGGGGGCATTATACTTGGAGGTTTATATTTTACTAGACGATTTTCTTTTTATTCCTTATTTTTTCTTTAGGGTTATAAGCAGTATGGAGGTGTGATAGTCTTAGAAATAATAATTTCAAGCTGTATCTAAACCAGTTATTAAGATTTATTTTAGTAAAGAGGTGTACATGAATTCAGAACAAAATTTGAATTATTGCTTACACGAGATATTAAATTTTAATAAAGTTTGGGTAGTAGTTCCGAACAAATAAGTAAAATTTATTGTACGGTTCTTCCCCCTGCAGTAAATTTCCTTGCTTTTATGGATTGGTATTTCAGAACTCACCTCTAAATCTCACGTATGGTGTTGGATAAAAGAACAAAATTTCAATTACTGGTAATAGTTTGGTGAAAAATGAAAAAAACGAAAGCGCAGTTACTGAATATTAAGTATTAATGATGTATCAGGTTTATTCCTGAATTAGCACGGTTCTTCATTTGACACGTTGTTCTTCACTTTGATTGATTTCATAAATTTTATTAGTTGGTATTTTAGAAACCTACCTCAATATTCCATGTATTGTTCAATGATAGACAAAATCAGCTTTGAGCAATAAATCCAGGTCTAATTATCCTTTGCATTAAAAAAAGGAGTGTAGCTCTCCAAGCCTAACTATTTCAGCCTAATCAGTTTTTGAATAGAAAAAAAAATCATCGTATTTCACACAATTAACCAATTTTAAATAGATTAGTGTATACTGCAGCAACTCACACACACAAAAAGAAATTACTCATTTGGGGTAGAAGAAAGTTTGAATTACTAGTAACATGAAGTTAGTAAAAAACTAAAAAAAACCCGCAATTAATTAATATTAAGTATTAATGAAATGTCATTAATTATTCCCAAACAAATTAGTACAGCTCTAGACTTGTATTACTCTCAGCTATTCTTAGGGATGTTTTTATTCTCCTTAACGTTGAAAATTAACTTCCAAGATGTAATATAAATGTCATTAAACCTTGGATAAATTTTATATTTGTTTAACTGTAATGTCCAAATATTTAAAAAGATTGAGTACGCACGATAAACACACTTACAAACTGATATAGAAAATATATGTTGCACATTACTGCTTTATGCATCTCGTTAAATGCTGTGCTCGCGTTTCATCTCGAATAATATATGGCACTGTGATATACACATTGATGAAAATGCTGTTCTCACTGATCATCTTACATAACATATGACACTGTGATAAACACAGTGCTACAAGTCTAAATTGCCCTCCTGTGATCTGGTTCATCAACGTACTTCACATATGGTACTATGATAAAGACAGGGGAATAAGTATATATTAACTTTCAGTGAGTTAGCGCATCAACATGCGTAACATATGACCCTGATAGACACAATGTTACAAGCCTAAATTACCCTCCAGTGAGCTGGCCCATCAACATACTTCACATATGATGCTATGATAAACACAGTGTTGCAAGTCTAAATTGCCCTCCAGTGATCTAGTGTCTGCATGTACGTCACATATGATACTGTGATAAAAACAGTGCAATAAGTCTGAATAAACTTCTACTGACTTGGGATTCCAACATACGTAACATATTACATTTTGACAGACACAATGCCACAATCCTGAATTACCCTCCAGTGAGCTGTCCCATCAACATACTTCATATGATACTGTGATAAACACAGTGTTACAAGCCTAAATTATCCCCCAGTGAGCTGGCGCATCAACATACGTCACATATTATATTGTGATAAAAACAGTGCAATAAGTCTTAAATTAAGCTCTAGTGAGCGGGAGTTCTAACATACGTAACATATTACATTTAGATAAACACAATGTTACAAGCCTAAATTATCCTCTAGTGAGCTGGCCTTTCATATCTGCCACATATGATACTGTGATAAACACAGTGCTACAAGTCTAAATTATCCTCCAGTGAGCTGACCTATTAATATACACCACATATGATACTG
>CM063506.1:78031008-78056008 GCA_032207245.1 Pardosa pseudoannulata | reverse complement strand
GTTTCCCTCTTCAGAGGGCTCTAAAGGCGTTCTTTTTGTCCAAATGAGAGAAAATATGAACTACAGATAATTCAAATGATGCACTTTACAGTTATTAAATAAAAAATAGTAAAAAAAATCTACCGATAGGTAGTGTTGTAAAGCACATAAATACATTTAGTATTCTATCGGTCGGCTTCGTATTTCCTTCATAAGGCAGAATTAATTTACACCTGCAATGGAGTGCTTCTAGCTCAGGAAAGCAATTTTAACAGTTACGCTTTTTTTCCAAGCATTAATAGTTTACAGAATCAAAAAAATAATACTAAAAGGCATGCGTTGTAACGCAAGTGTTGTTACTCATTTTTAATATATGCGGATAAAGCCATTTAAGATACAGTGCCACCTAACGGTGCTTTTTTGTGCTAATTTTTTTTTTTATTTAGTAAATGTCAAGCGCATTATTTGCATTATATGTACTTCGAATTTTATTGTTTCTATGCCAATAGAACTTATTCTAGAGCACCCTTAAATGGGAAATTTCTTTTCTTGCTAATCTTGTTTATTTCCTAATTCAATGGGATTGAAATTTTCACTGAACCCAACGTAGCACTTTAAGGACTGGAGTATCATGTGGGATTCACTGAGATATATGATAAAATAATGAACCTATGAGTCGAAAAAACCTCTCAATCACTTAAAATATGGCGGGTGGTCTCCTTCTCATGACGGCAGACTTAGGAAGAAGGTCCATGACTGATACCCATCATCATGTTAAGATGCCTGAGAGCACAGTGACCAGTGAGAAGGCAAATAGCCTTCCTCAGTTCATTCCCGTAAAGCTCCAAAAGCTTTGCTCCAAAAGACTTTTATAAGACCCTCCCCAATGCGCCAGTCAGTATAAGGGATTCGAACCCATGAACTCCGATACTGAAGAGCAGCGTCCCATAAATTCAATGATTGTTCGGATAATCATGAAAGAGTTTAAGTCCGTACAAACAAATATGCCAGTAGTAATCAATTATGGAAGAGCTACTGCTCGAGGCCGGACAATTGTCTGGAGACCGTGGTTTCGAATACTGCTGTTCGTATGGATGTCCGAAGACGTTCAGAAACGGCTTTACGCAGTAGCGTAGCGATAGGATATATGGGGGGGACTATAGCTCTTTCCTAAGGATTGCTAACACAGTTTATGCAATCAATGCTGTTTTTATTGAGACATGAGTTGAGATATCAGAATCCCCCTCTTCTAATGGAAAATTCCTCGCTACACTCTTAGCTTTAAGCAATAGGCACTGGTCATTGGTTTTCATGTTGCAAAAAAAAAGTAAATAAATAAATAAATAAATAAAATATTATACCATCCCAAAATGAACTACCTGATTGGTTATTTTTTACTAGGTTAAAACTGTTGAAAAGTAAAATTATCACTCATTATTATTCAGAAACGGCTTTACGCAGTAACGTAGCGATAGGATATATGGAGGAGGCTATAGCTCTTCCTTAAGGATTGCTAACACAGTTTATGCAAGCAATGCTGTTTTTATTGAGACATGAGTTGAGATGTCAGAATCCCCCTCTTCTAACGGACAATTCCTCGCTACACTCTTAGCTTTAAGCAATAGGCACTGGTCATTGGTTTTCATGTTGCAGAAAAAAGTAAATAAATAAATAAATAAAATATTATACCATTCCAAAATGAACTACCTGATTGGTTATTTTTTACTACGTTAAAACTGTTGAAAAGTAAAATTATCACTCATTATTATTCAGTTGCTTTTAGCCTTGCAACTTCTTAAAAGGGCATTCACGTACTGATTATAGTGCTGAAAAGAAAAGAAAACCACCCATTACTATAAATTTTACTCACACGAAAGAATTAAAATACAATATGAATATTCAACTTATGAGAGAGTTAAAGAACTCAAATATCTAAGTGCTCAAATTAATGATCAGAATGAAATGCATCTTGAAATCAGAGCAAGAACAAAAGTAGAAAATTACTGCTGTTAAGTATTATAAAAATTACTACTATCATCATACTTAAGTAGAAAATTTAAGATTTCAGTATGCAAAATCATCTTAAGACTAATCGTTTTATATGGCTCTGAAACATGGACTCTGAGAAAGAGAGATGAAGAGATGTTGAGAATATGGGAGAGAAAGATACTGAGAAGATTGTTTTACGCTCTGTGTGAAAATGGCGAATGAAGTATTATAACAAATAGAGAAATATAGTAAATCTACAAAAAGTTAGATATTGTCACTGAGATAAAGAGAAGGAGAGTCCATTACTAGGTCATGTAGAGCGAGTGGATCCTAGTAGAACCACATGAAGAAAAGAAAACCACAGAGATTCTAGCCACTGAGGAAGACCAAGGAATAGATGGATGGATCAAGTCGAAGATGATTAAAAGAGTTGAGGAATCACTACCTGAAAACTAAAGGCATCTAGTCGGGTGGAATGGAAAAAGTCATAAAGGAGACCAAGACATTTCAAGGGTTGTGGTGCCAATGATGATGAATATAGAACTGCAATCTTAATTGACTTACGTCCATATTTATAATTCGTTCGGAATGCTATAGTCAACTTTTGAAACGAAGGATAATTACTCGGGACCTACTACTTAAGATGATTGTGATATCATTTTCAGTTTCAGGGTCAACAAGAAATAAGTTTCCCTCTTCAGAGGGCTCTAAAGGCGTTCTTTTTGTCCAAATGAGAGAAAATATGAACTACAGATAATTCAAATGATGCGCTTTACAGTTATTAAATATGCGCTTTACAGTAAAAAAATCTACCGATAGGTAATGCTGTAAAGCACATAAATACATTTAGTATTCTATCGTGTCGGCTTCGTATTTCCTTCATACGGCAGAATTAATTTACACCTGCAATAGAGTGCTTCTAGCTCAGGAAAGCAATTTTAACAGTTACGCTTTTTTTCCAAGCATTAATAGTGTACAGAATCAAAAAAATAATACTAAAAGGCATGCGTTGTAACGCAAGTGTTGTTACTCATTTTTAATATATGCGGATAAAGCCATTTAAGATACAGTGCCACCTATCGGTGCTTTTTTGTGCTAATTTTTTTTATTTAGTAAATGTCAAGCGCATTATTTGCATTATATGTACTTCAAATTTTATTGTTTCTATGCCAATAGAACTTATTCTAGAGCCCCCTAAAATGGGAAATTTCTTTTCTTGCTAATCTTGTTTATTTCCTAATTCAATGTTATTGAAATATGGAATTTTTCATTGATAACACTTTAAGGAATCAATGGATATGAAAAATAATTATTCGAACTATCATAAAATATATGGTCTCTTCTCATGAGGGATTAGGAAGAACAAATCATATGAACCTCATCAAACATGCCTAAAAAATTCAATGAGAAAATATGGTTCATTCCCGTCTCCAGCTTTGAAGACTTAGGAAGAAGGTTTAGACTTTTATAAGATACCCATCATCAGTTAAGTTATGAGAACATGAATTCTGATACAGAGGCAAAATTCAATGCTTCTCGGTTAAGTCAGTAAACAAATAAATAATAATAATTAAAGAGTACCCTCCCACAATGTCTTCCATGATTAAGCTGTTCGTATGGATGTCAGATGTTCAGAATCGGCTTTACGCAGTGTGTAGCGATATATGGGGGTGGTATAGCTCTTCCTTAAGGATTGCTAACACAGTTTATGCAAGCAATGCTGTTTTTATTGAGACATGTTGAGATGTCAGAATCCCCCTCTTCGAATGAAAATTCCTCGCTACACTCTTAGCTTTAAGCAATAGGCACTGGTCATTGGTTTTCATGTTGCAAAAAAAAAGTAAATAAATAAATAAATAAAATATAAAATATTATACCATCCCAAAATGAACTACCTGATTGGTTATTTTTTACTAGGTTAAAACTGTTGAAAAGTAAAATTATCACTCATTATTATCAGAAACGGCTTTACGCAGTAGCGTAGCGATAGGATATATGGGGGGGACTATAGCTCTTTCCTAAGGATTGCTAACACAGTTTATGCAATCAATGCTGTTTTTATTGAGACATGAGTTGAGATATCAGAATCCCCCTCTTCTAATGGAAAATTCCTCGCTACACTCTTAGCTTTAAGCAATAGGCACTGGTCATTGGTTTTCATGTTGCAAAAAAAAAGTAAATAAATAAATAAATAAATAAAATATTATACCATCCCAAAATGAACTACCTGATTGGTTATTTTTTACTAGGTTAAAACTGTTGAAAAGTAAAATTATCACTCATTATTATTCAGAAACGGCTTTACGCAGTAACGTAGCGATAGGATATATGGAGGAGGCTATAGCTCTTTCCTAAGGATTGCTAACACAGTTTATGCAATCAATGCTGTTTTTATTGAGACATGAGTTGAGATATCAGAATCCCCCTCTTCTAATGGAAAATTCCTCGCTACACTCTTAGCTTTAAGCAATAGGCACTGGTCATTGGTTTTCATGTTGCAAAAAAAAAGTAAATAAATAAATAAATAAATAAAATATTATACCATCCCAAAATGAACTACCTGATTGGTTATTTTTTACTAGGTTAAAACTGTTGAAAAGTAAAATTATCACTGAAAACTCTAAAAGAAGCAACACTACGCACAGTTAAAAAAAAAGAACTCAGCTTAATTAAAAATTAGATAAACAAAAATATCAGCACTCTAATAAACCATCGATCCCATAAATACAGATTACCTCTTTGTGTGCGCATGTTAGTTCTTAACCCATTTGGGATATCTCTCTATCTCTGCTCACAGCGCGCTCGCCTTAATGGGATAACTTAATGAAACCTAATCATAAACACCCTCTAAGGAAAATAAATGAACTTTAAATATTAGCGAAAATTCGGGGCATCTATTTTCCTCAAACACGTATTAACAGAGGGATTACTGCCTGTGTTGTTGGGAGGGGGATCAATATTAAGGGAATCCTGTTTTCATCAAGCTCTTGAAAAGGGGAAAATATCGTTCTTAATTTTTTCCCTTTTTACTTTCTATTTCCGACGTTTCTAAGAGCCTCTTTAAATTCCGTGAACATTTTTTTTCTATAAGTGTGACAGAGCGGATGACTTTTATTTTTCGTTAGCGATATAAAAAGAGCGGAACCAGAACATAAATTATTCCCCCAAAATAACTAACGAAATTGTGTGATGTGGTCATATACATTATCAGATATTTAATCAGCTTATAATGTGATTGCGATTAAAATTTTGATGCTAGTCACCCACACACATATCTTGTGCGGGAGAGGTGGTATTTAATACCTTTTCCTTAGACTGTACATCGAAGGTTCTTAAATGAATCAACGGTGTTCCATAGAACTATGGTGTGCCGTGAGTTTAAAGTAGGTGTTAGCCCAAAATTTGAAAACCTGAAAATGCAATTAAGACATTGTCTGCGGGTATTTTTCGCAGCGGAATTGTACCGTTTTGCGGTTAAATTTAGTTATTAGTTACACCTCAATTTTTCATATTTTATATTGAAATATATAAATGAATATATAAATAACAACCATAAGATTTTTGTAAACAAAAAATATATTTTTTGTTTTTTGTTGTATCCACACTCTGGGACACTAAATGAACAGAGCTCGTTCATGCATCCTTAGAATCTACTGCACACTTTGGTAGCACATGCTGATTGTCTTTGATTTTTGGAGAGAAACTGCTTACTAAGCTATCCTCCTCCAAGACCATTTTATCGTCTGCCATCGTCGACCTCGATAAACTATACCCCTTCCAGACGGTGGTAATGGCTTGCAGTGGACCATAGTGTGGAGAGGCCTGTATGAAGCCTCCACACTATGGCCAATTGTTCACCACTTCCTGATGGTGACCTTGAACGATGGTTCACGGGTTGCATCCATACACTGGGCCACTAAATGAGCAGAGTGCTCGTGTATGCAGACATAGAATCTACTGCGCACTTTGATAGCGCATGCTGGTTGTCTTTGCTCTTGACAGAAACTGCTTCCAAAGCCATCCTCCGCCAAGACCGTTTTACCGTCTGCCATCGTCGACCTCGATAAACCATTCGACCCCTTCAGACGGTGATAATGACTTTCAGTGGGTCATAGTGTGGATGAACCGTTATGCAGCCTCTCCACTATGACCAATTGTTCACCACTACCTAATGGTGACCTTGAACGATGGTTCATGGGTTGCATCCACCTGCTGGGCCACTAAATGAGACAAACACGTGTATTCGTCCATATGGTCTACTGCGCACTTTAGTTGCACATCTAGCTGCCTTTGATCTTTGAAGAAAAACCGCCTCGGAAGCCATCATCTGCCACCATCGAACACGATAAACCATACCTTCTCCAGACGGTGGTAATGGCTGACAGTGGACCATAGTGTGGAGGAGCCTTTAGAAATATATATCACGTGACAGAACAGCAAATTTTCTACGATAGTATCTCTACTTATATTTAATATTAAATTATTTGCGAGAAAATTTTTGTAAACTTCTTTTCAAAAGGAAATAAGAATATTTAACAAGAAAAAAATAAATAAGAATATTTATATTTAAAAAAATTCAATATACAAGTATTTACCTTAAGAAAATTTTTTTAAAATGTGCAATAAACGTTTACTATTGAATAACAACTAAATATTCAGTTTGGCTAGAATATTTCCAGTTAATTAAAATCTGTTTTCAAAAGTTTATTTTATATATTTTTTATTTTTGTTTTGCTACTGGGAAATTTAATAAGTCCACAGATCTACTTCACGAGGTGTTTCTCTTTAAAATCAGACGGGTGTGTTTGATTACCCGGTAAGAATGTTTTGATTCACGTTAAAATTATTTGCCGACAGCTATACCTTATATAAAAGGAAGAAGTAGTCTCTTTGCAAACTAGAACTCGAAATCTGTTAAATGGTCTGCTATAATTTAAGACACGACGATAAAAAAGGAAAAAAAAACTTCTGAAAGAATTGCTCCAGGCTGTTGGAGGAACTTATTCCTCTCAGCGCATGGAAAAAAAATTCTATTTCTAAAAAGTCCAGATATTTTCGATTAAATTCGAAACAGATGAGAAAAATACAATATTATAGAGATGTTTCTTTTCTTTTTTTTTAAATCTATATATCTAGGTAATGCTTACGTACGTGGCATATAAATCGGCATTTTTACTGAAATGGAGAATGGCAACAAAAGAACGCAAATAAACGAAAACTTCAGGGCTATCACGTCGCATCTTCAATGAGTTTGCTGTTCTATGGAACTTTTAAATATGATTAGAAATGCAGGGGAAAGAGGTTTGGGAATAATTGAAAATCTTGAACAATGAAATATGAAGAGAAATGCTGAACTATTCGGATATAGATCGGAATCTTCTAGAAAGTTTTAGTGAATGTCGAAATTGGCTTTACATGATAAATTTAGGTAGGTTTTTCAATCTACATAAAAGCTTTCTAATTATATAACAGTCTTTCGTATGGAAAACGGTAGCAATATTGAACTAATGATGATATATATCTTTCAGATTTAATTAAAACAATTGGATAGTAAACTGGTATAGTTTCCCTGCTATAGCAATTAATTTTTCTAGCGATATCCTATATCATCTGATTGCAAATGCACGCACACACGCACACACACACATTATTAAATATATACACGTTCTATAGTGGTTAGGATATGGAGATTTTACACTGGGATCTAGCAATCATTCTCAAAGAAGAGTTAGATATATTTATGTTACCCCATAATAAAAGTGAAAATTAATCATCTATGGGGTGATAAAATTCCCTACATACTTGGGGTGTGAAATGGCAAAATATTTTCGAGCAGCAATTCTCAAACTTTTTTCTCCACAGCATCCTTTTAGGGTTAAAATATTTAGCAGTCCATTTACCCTTAAAACGGTTTGAATACCAAAGAAAAAAAAAGAAACAACAGTGCAAATTTAATTCTTGCTTGTCTTCAATGTGACAATTGAAACATTTTGGATGAAATTTTTAATATCTCCTTTATTTATGTAATAATAAAATTCTATTAAAGTAAAATCCTAACTTAAATGTTTTCTGTTTTCCATGAAAATCTAGATTTCCTATGGACAAATTCTAAAGAACATTTTTCATAATAATGGGGGCTAACACTCATTTCCTGGCACCTTCGATTTCGAATCACAGCTCCGTTTATTCATTCTTCCCATGAATTGTAGAAGAACTATATCTTCTAGCATAAACTTTAAGTAATTAAAGAGACGTGATTGGTTACCGGAATGACATCATTCCTGGAGCCAGACACTTCCAATAGTTAATAAAAGGGCTGGCACACAGATCTTGTGGCTTTTTTTCCTTTGAGATCACGATGTAAACAATATCATCAAAACATTTCTGTGTTTTGTGTGTTTTTTTTCCCTACGGAGATTTGTGTGATTAGTGCCATCTTATGTCCTAAATAAAAGCTGTTATTGTAAGTCAACGTCTGCATCAATCTACTCGGCTACTACATTTAATAATTGCTTTACAATGATGACTACAGTATTTTTAAATTATGTGGACGATTTACATGTATATCAGCAGCAAATGTTTCCCTCAAATTTGACTTGAGGCTAAGGGGAGGGGGGGGGGTGATAAGGTTATTCGGATGCGCTCTGTTGTGTTTTTGCAGTCCAGCAGTAAATCTGGACAAGAGAACGTCTCTTTTCAGCAGGGATCAAGTTGCGAGAAATGCGGACACCCTTGCCCCCGAGAGTTGTGTTAAAAATAAAAGAAATTATAAAAAAAGTTGTTCAGAAAATATTAAAAGTATTAGCTTAAAAATAGGTAGAAATTCTGCTATATTATTATGTGCTTAAAGTTAAATTTTTTTTAATTCTGCATTCCTTAGTTACGAAGTAATATTGCGCACAAAGTTCGAAATAATTGTTTTGAGAAAAAAGAAATCAAAACTTTTTCTGCATTTGTTATGAATTTTATCCATAAACTGGATTCTACATGACATACCGACTTAATTTTTTCAATGAACATTCCCAATACTTTATTATATCGGATAAAATAAGAAAACAAAAATATTCTCCCTTAATGTCAAGGGAAGTACCTTTTACTTTCAGCTAGATCACCATTTAATTACCGTTATCGGCAGTGGCGTGCGGTCCATATGTGCAGGGTGTGCACTGCACACCCTAGCAAAATTATGAGAGACAATTTTCAGAACTATATCTATCTATCTTAATAAGGTATATAATAAATATTATTTATAATATATTCAAATATGTTGATTTGCTTGCTTGTATTCTCGCAATGAGTGCGGTACTAGGTGCTGCAGTAAGTAGCTCGTTCAAAAGCAAACATAAGAAATTTTTATGTGTACGCACTGCGCACTAATAGAAAATCATGCTTTATATGTATGGGCTACTGGAGAAGCACAGCATACTATAGCTCTGAGGCAAGTGCAGCTATTTTTCCTGTACTTGGCATTCAGAATCATCCGAAGGTACGGTTTATTAAGCATTGTATTAGAGCGGGACTTACTTGCTGAAACGCTTTTGGTTTTTTAACTGATTAACTGGCCATACCAATTTGCAGACGGTTAATGTTTAAATTTATATATTGTAAGATTTTATTTTCATGGAAATATAAAAGAAGTATTTCATCAATATAAAGGGAAATGTTTTAGTGTGGTAAATTAATTTCGGTGATGTATTATATTTATTGAAATAATTAGCCGAAAAACAACGTTGTTTTGTTAGACAAAAAAGAAATGAATTCTAATATAATAGTCCAAATTTTACCATTTATTGTGTTTTACAGACAGTATATAAGTTATATCTGTAACACCATATCCCTGGTTTTGTTTGTAAAAATTGCCAAGATGTTTTTCGCAGAATATGATTTCCAAATGTTAAAAACAATTAATAAATATAATTTAATCCACTGACCGAGCGAGAAACAGTTCGTTCTATTGCGACAGCATGCAATGAAATCCTCTGCACGTGGACTAGACTTTCGGTTTGTCGGCACCAATGAGCATCCTGGTGAAGTACCGCAGCGGCGGGCGCCATGTGGTGCTACGTTTGCTGAACATATGTTTTTCGTGGAATATAAGCTTTTCGTTATTTTATTAATCATACGGATAGACGTATGGATTTTGTGTACAAATAAATAATAAACGTTAAAGAAGTGTTTAATGTACATTTTTATGGTTTTATTATTATTGTTGTTGTTACTCTCTGCACACCCTGATGGAACACCTACCGCACGCCACTGGTTATCGGTTATTACACTAGGCACATATGAAGTGATAGAGAGCATATGTTCTGCTTATTAAGATACTGATTCTTTTCCCAGTTTCAGAATTTCTAGCTGACAGTTGAATAACTCACAGAAGATGATAGATGTGAGATTGATAAAGCCAACATCTGTAACCATTCCACATCCATTGTACTCCCGAAGGCTGTAATCTTTGAAATAAAACTTTAATGAAAACTGCACTCGTAAAAACAGTGTAAAGTTAAAGATGCAAAGGACGTTGAACCTCAGTTTTTAAATTTTAACGATATTATTATCATGAAAACTAGCTTATAGCCCTTCCTATGACGGCATCAGTAAAATTTTTAATTTTCAAGAATTGTAAAGTATCCTATAAGGAAAATAAAAAAATGGTTTGTTTTCTCGATGACAATTTCTGGTACACGCTCAATAATTTGTTTATCTTCTTACCCCTCTAAAGTCTCCCGATACTGTGAATGCAGCTGAGAATCACGTTGAATTCATTTAGTAAAACTGTGCGGTTATTTATAAAAAACAATCACACAAAAGAACAAATTTTTTAATTTTCAAGAATATATAACTTAAACGCTAGACATTTATTAGTCCTGGAAATAGACTCCTAGACTTTTATGAAAAGGATTTGTTGTTAATACAGGCGATAAAATGTTCATTGCAACAAAAATTAATCGATGATTAAATTTAAAATTATCACATATCTACCTAATCTAT
The DNA here is from genome assembly GCA_032207245.1 of Pardosa pseudoannulata. Classification (NCBI taxonomy): domain Eukaryota; kingdom Metazoa; phylum Arthropoda; class Arachnida; order Araneae; family Lycosidae; genus Pardosa; species Pardosa pseudoannulata. The sequence goes on along the minus strand of CM063506.1, from coordinate 78,045,049 downwards.
TATTGAAGCCAAATATAAAAGAAAATTATGTAAGTGATATCTAAGTCCAGCCATAAAACGTATGAAAATAATGCAGACGATATTTAAATAATTTAAAATAAGAAATGATTAAATGATACGGTTAAAAGAATGACGTCATAATGCTAGGAAAAAATGTTATTTTTATTCCTATTTATTATGTGATAAATTGATAAATTTAATCGCCTGCTCTTAACCTGGGAAATTAGGGCTTGAAATAATGGCATTAAAAGCTCGAAAAGTGGGAAAGGGGTGGATTTCGAAAATTTTAAAGACGACAGTATTTTACGCTTTATATGAAGCCTATTTATACCAATTTATTTTAGAATTGGATCGATAGTTTAGGAGAAGATAAACTTTACTCGCTTTGAATTTTGCTAACCCTAACTTATCAAGAATCCAATATAGATGCCTCTATCCATTCCAGGTCCAACCGCTTCATAAATTCGAGGACAGACGGACAGATAACTTAGGATATTATTATATAGGGGATAAATAATATTGTTACACGAAACATATGACACGGTAAGAAATAGAAGGATAGCCCTTTCATGGTTATAGACAAAAACACCCAGTCAGGTTCCAGCCTTCGGAGATGTAGCTTTTTTATTATTTGTCTCGTTAATTATTTTATGTTTTAATTGCTTTATACCTAACATTAGTTTTGTGGCTCAGTAGGTGTTAAATGTAATATTATTTAAGCTAACAGTCTGTCATTATTTAAATATCTTTGCCACATCACTAAAATCTATTAAAAATAATTTTCGGTTAAAATGCTAAATTATATAATATTCTTCAAACACTATTTTTTTAAAAGTCCTAGTGAACAGCATACTAACCAATTGTTTTCATATTTTCATTTTATATTTAGAATTTATATAGAAACAAAACTGGGGAAGAGTTTTCACTTACTTTAAACATTGTTTAAATAACACTATTAAGTTTTTGTTTGTTTAAGCCGAAGGATGACCAAGAGATTAGGGAGCTGATCTTTGGTATCGGTGTATATGGTTTGAACAACCCACTGTGGTATGGATGTTAGTAGCCATTTGAAATCGGCTTTAATCAGTAGGTCCAGGTCTCATTAGTCCTTATTTTGCAAAAAGTTAATCGTAACTTTCCAAACCAAACCAAACTATACAGTTTTCAATGTTTTAGCTACTATTTTTGCCGTTTCACGGTATTAAATGCTTTGTAAGTCGGGAAAATACTTCGCATTTTAAGAAAGCAATCCCAATATTTTGGCAAATATAATCCTTAATGTTTCCAATGAGAAATACATGAAAGCAATACACCTGAATCGTATTAAAATTACTACAGTTAAAAAGTTGTCAAAGGGAAATTTTTAAGTTTAAAATATGGGTGTATGATTTAAAAAAAAATTGTACAGCAGTAAAATAATTATGTTATTCAAAAAGTGTCTTTTGATACTAAAGCGTATATCTACCTTAATGTTTTCAGAACAAAATATAAATATAATTTTGGGTCTAATTTTAAAGGTCACTTGTTCCCTTAAAGGAGTGGCGTACCCAGGAGAAGGTACATAGGAACTTATGTACACCTTCAAAGATTTTCAATTTTCCAAGCAGTATATGCCCTTGCATACTTCCTAATAGTTCGTAAGGCATTTTCATTACATCGGCCTTTCATCAGGCACATGTCGCAGTAGTCACGCAAAGGAATACTTGGCTACCATGCGAAGACTACGGGTAGCTGCATGATGCAGCTTTTTAAATACCAGTTATACCAGGCTTAACGTCATTCCATGGCACACGCGCATGCATGACGCGATATACGCGGTGAACGTTTTAAACATTATCGTCTGAAAAGATATGCAAATACTGTTGTTGATATGTTCAATAAAGTGTTTTTTATTGCACAGGAAGTGATGTCATACTTTGATTTTCGTATTTTTCTGGTAAACTATGGATCGTACAGGAACGCTTCTTTGAGCAGTTTTTGTGTACTCTCAACGAGGAATCTAGCTTTGCAGAGTTTATGCAGTCGTTTTGGGACACCCTGTATAGATAATTAAAAAATTTAACAAATTAATTTCTTTCTCCTGATACTTATTTTTTCATTATGAAGAGGAAGATATGATCTCATCTGAACCAATACCTACAAAAATTATAGACCGATCTTTGCTATCTCTGAAAAAGTTCTGTGTCAGTCTTTGTAGTCGAAGAGAAAGGTGCATTCCCAAAGAAAAAACATTTCTAACGACAAACATAGCAATGTGATTAATTTATTTCTTATGCTTATTTAAAAATATATCTGTGAGTCAAGAAGAATTAAATATTTTGTAAAATGAAAACGGAGAATAAATATAACTTTATAAAATATATGCATAGAATTTTGCATTTCATTTGACATGAATTTTCTAAAAAACTATTTCATAGATATCGGCCTTTTCATCTACCATTAAATGAATTTTATTAACGATGTCGGATTCTATCAATTCTAGTGAATAGAAAATTTTGTTTTCATGGTCTGTTTATTATTTTTCTCAAAAGATATTTTTGTAATGTTTTTAAATTGATAAAAAATAAACCAATCTTTGAAAAATTTTAACTAACATATAAGATTGATAAAGATTAGTCTTTGGATTCCAGCAACTGGTAATTCTGAATCAAAGACTTAGAATTACCAACTAATGTATGTATGTATATATATATATATATATATATATATATATATATATATATATATATATATATATATATATATATATATATATATACATACATACATACATATATATATTTACACACATATATATACATATATATATATACATACATACATACATATATTTATGCACATATATATACATATATATATACATACATATTAACTAATTACTACGTTTTCGACAAGGACGATATGCTCCTCCAAATATTAATTTCTGGGTACATGATTGGAGGGGAAGAGAATTATTAAAGTAGTTGAACAGAAAATAACTTTTTAAATTACTTATTTAATTAAACGATGTTCCAGTTCTTTGATTCCTGTTTAAATGTTTGAGAATTTACAACCCTTATTTGTATATATAACACAGAAATAGCACAGGAGATACTGAAAATGAAATAGAGTATTATTGTTTACGAATTTTTAATTTTTAGTTTTCAAATTTTCACTAAAATAAACTTGAGCTTAACCTTGAAATAAACTAAAATAAACTTGAATAATAAAATGAACTTAAAGAAATATTAAAAATACCCAGACGCATATAAAATCTTTCTGACCACATTAATATTCATCAACGCTAGAATTGCCGATAATTACTATTTGATACTGAAAAGAATATCGGATTGTAAAAAAATGTTGTGATGGCCATCTTACAGAAATTTTATAATTTTTCTTACATTTTTTATGATTTTTAAACTATTTTAAGAATTTTTTTAGTTTTTTTAAGTAAACGAACACACACTAGCTAACAATCTTGAGCCTAGCTAACAGAATGGCCTAAGCCTCTTTTTATTAGCAGTATCAGTGTGATCGTAACTGTCAATTCATTGTCTGTAGTGAGGAAGCCACCAAGCGGTGCTCGTCGGGGTATTCTTTGCTCTAATTCCCACACTCTCTCTGTCTATCTCTCTCTGTCTATCTCTCTCTATATACATATGTACACACATACACACACACATACAAACATATACCCATATACATATAAATGTTATCAATCTCATTTTTATATTCATATTCTAGTGGTCACTAGGTTATTACATACTTATAAAGTATCAATATATAATTTCTTAAAACATAGTTATTCTTTATTTGTAGTTATAAAAAAGTACTATTATATGTGTATATGTATATATATATGTATATATATGTATATATATCTATATATATGTATGTATATATATATGTGTATATATATGTATATATGTATATATATGTATATATATGTATGTATGTATGAATATATATATATATATATATATATATATATATCAGTGGCTTGCGGTACCTGTTCATGCAGGGTGTGCAGAGAGCAACAACAACAACAATAATAAAACCATAAAAATGCACATTAAACACTTCCTTAACGTTTATTATTCATTTGTACACAAAATCCATACGTCTATCCGTATTACTAATAAAATAACGAAAAGCTTATATTTCCACGAAAAACTTATATTTTCAGCAAACGTAGTACCACACGGCGCCTGCCGCTGCCCTCATTAGGAGGTTCATTGGTGCAGACAAACCGAAAGTCTAGTCCACGTGCAGAGGATTTCGCTGCACGCTGGCGCAATAGAACGAACTGTTTGTCGTTCGGTCAGTGGATTAAATTATATTTGTTAATTGTTTTTAACATTTGGAAATCATATATTCTGCGAAAAACATCTTCACAATTTTTAAAAACCAAACCAGGGATATGGTGTTACAGATATAACTTATATACTGTATGTAAAACACAATGGTAAAATTTGGACTGTTCTGTTAGAATTCATTTCTTTTTTGTCTAACAAAACAAAATTGTTTTTCAGTGAATTATTTCTATAAATATAATACATCAACGAAATTACTTTACCACAGTAAAACATTTCCCTTTATATTGATGAATACTTCTTTTATATTTCCATGAAAATAAAATCTTACAATATATAAATTTAAACATTAACCGTCTGCAAAATCGTATGGCCAGTTAATCACTTAAAAAACCAAAAGCGCTTCAGCACGTAAGTCCTCGCTCTAATACAACGCTTAATAAACCGCACTTTCGGATGATTCTGAATGCTAAGTGCAGGAAAAATAGCTGCACTTGCCACTGGTATAGTATGCTGTTCTTGTCCAGTAGCCCATACATATAAAGCGTGATATTCTATTAGTGCGCAGTGCGTACAAATAAAATTTCTTATGTTTGTTTGCTTTTGAACGCGCTCTTGGTGCAGCACCTAGTACGACACGCACTGCGTGAGTACAAGCAAGCAAATCAACACAATATTTGAATATATTATAAATAATATTTATTATATACCATATAAAGATAGGTAGACATAGATGAAGAAAATTATTGTCTCTCATAATTTTGCCAGGGTGTGCAGTGCACACCCTGCACATATGGACCGCACGCCACTGATATACTGATATATATATATATATATATATATATATATATATATATATATATATATATATATATATATATATATATATATATATATATATATATATTGTCATGTGGATGGAAGTACAGGTGAAACACAATCAAAAGTCAAGCTTAAGAAATAACAATTTATTAAAGCCCAAGCTACCTAGCTCGTACTCAAACAACAACTCCTGCTCGCAGTTTTTTACAGAGGCTTTAATGAGGTAACATAACCTTCTAGAAATATTTTAATGCAACAGAAAATTATCATAATCTAGAAGTCTTCTTGACTACTTAAGAAATCGAACATAAAATTACGGAAACAAATTTGTCCTGACGCAGGATTGAACCGGAGACCTTTCGGTTCGTAGCCTGAGACTCTAACCATTGCGCCATGCAGCTCGGTGGTGTCACCTGAAATGTGGCAATATATATATATATATATATATATATATATGTATGTATATATGTATGTATTTATGTATGTATGTATATATATATGTATATATATGTATATATATGTGTGTAAATATATATATATATATATGTGTGTGTGTAACACGGCGAAGATTAATCAGCCGGTAGCATTGAGTGAAGCCCCTATTGTATTTACTTACCCGGGCTTGCTGGGCAAGGAAATTCCTAACTGATCTAGGAGTCGTTGCAGCATGAAAGAGAACGGCAATTCCGAATAGAACTTAAATTTTATTTAAGAGCTGTTAAAAAAGACATGCTTTACAGTCAAAAGAAGACAAGAGAATGACCAGCGAAACTCGTGCTGGAACAGATTTGGACCCCAGAGCCAGACGCAGAGAGGAAAATCTTTACCTCAGAAACGGTAACTTAGTCAGCGAATTTAACTATAAAAGTAACTTAGATCAGGAGAAAATCTGAGCCATTTGCCAGCGACAGCTGTAAAATGCTGTGAGTGGACAGAAAAATTGCTTTCATTGCATAGAAAAGTTTTGAGAAATGGGTCGGAAGAATTCGAGAGAAGTCGAGGACATTCCTTTAACCCCTTGAGGACCACACATAAATGCTATACGAGTTTACCGTTGTGAAAACCGTTGCCATTTAAAGTCATCTAATAATTAAATCTAGCATTTAAAAATTCAAATAAAACATTCCTATCTCCGATTACTCTGGTCTGTAAATATCAACCGAAGATCCGTGAAGGTGACGCTGGACTGATAAGAGTGAAATCGCTGCGTGTCTTATTCGAGACGTTGGTCGCGAAAGGGTTAATTAAGACATTTTGTGGCTGGGGAAAAAGATTTGAAGGAGTAGAAATGGAAAAGAGAGAATTTTTAAGAGATATTAAAGTAAAATAATTTTGGTATATTACATGTATATAGGTCGATAGATAAATAATACAGGATTTTATAAAAGGATAAATCTAATTTCGATTTGAAATAACTCCAAGTAGTGTTCCAGCATTAAAAATAGCGCTGTAAGAAGCAATTTACCGGTTTTGATGCACATTCAGAATGAGATAGATATTAGATGTAAATGTCTATGACTAAAATCTTTTTCTAGGATTCGAAGTTGATATCTAATGCTCCAAAACATGTGGTAGGTGTCTAGGAGCAAAAGATTCTAAAATAATTTAAAAGCCTCTCTTTCTGAAAGCAAATTTTTTATTTGAATTTCCCCAACAAATGTCTGCAGATTAAAACCTTAAAATTGCCACATTAAAGACATTTTAATATGAAATAGTTTTCAAACTCAGCCATTTAGCACAAGAAAATGAATTGTAAGCAAAGCAAAGAAATATTTTATATCTTAAACGTTTAGATCATTTGTCAGAACGTACGAAAACAAGCTGTTATTATATTTAAATCCTCCAATTTTCTAGCACACTGAAAATGTTGTTTTGGTTGAAGGAGCTATTTCAAGAAAGAAGCATACGGTTTCCGTAAACATAATGAGGTAGAGAGAAGTTGTATTAAAAGATCTGTAGAAATTGAAATCCGTCCGAAAGCAAAGCTGAAGAGGGCAGATATATCTTTAATTGGGTCGTTACTGGTGAAAGTGGGAGGGAAACCGCGTTGCATGTTCCGAATCGATTAACACTTAATGAAGCCACGATTTCAAAGAGTTGCACGGCGATAACGGGAGGATAATACATAAAACAGACGACGTGAATCATTGCTTGCATTCGCAATTTGGCTCTCATTACGCATGTTGAATATCGCATCGTTTGATGTGTTTACACAAAGGAAAACGAAGGTTTTAATGCCTGTCGTAAACAAAAGGCGAAAAATACACAATTCTTGCAGAAAAACCAGGGTTGCATCGGTTTTAACCATGGGGGTTTAAACCAGTGGTTTTAACCGTCCTGGTCAATATCAATTTTGACCAGTTTTGACCACTGAAATTCACTTCTCAACATATTTAATACTAATCGAACATAGTTTACTACCATATGATAAAGGCAAATTATATTTGTAACAAAATTATGGAGATTGCAGTTAAAATGATAATAAATTAATAACATTTTTAATTGTAAAATATCATGTTTGTTTTAATTTTAAAGTTTATGGTTTGAACTACAACTTATGTTTTTAACTTCAACTCATGTTTTATATTTTAGCTGTAACTCATATTTTATTTATTTTTTACTGCAACTGGATTAAATTTTTACAATTGCATGTGCATGGTTCATTTTTAAAATTCAAATATTCTTATTATACTATACTAGCATATAGCCCATCATATGACGGGATCAGTAAAATTTTTAATATTCCAGAACTGTTAAGTACCCAATGAGGCAGGTAATAAAATGGTTTGTTTTTTGGCTGAGAATTATCTGGTTCACTCTCAATAGTTTATTTATCGTCATACTCCTCTAGAGTCTCCCGATCCTGTAATGCAGTTTAGAATCACATGGAATTCATTTAGTCAAACCGTGTGGTTATGTATAACAAACAAACAAACTTCTTAATTTCCAAATATATATAAATTAAAAGTTAGATATTTAGTAGTCCTCGACTTATATGAAAAGAATTTATTGTTAATACCGATGATAAAATTTTCATTACAACAAAAAATAATCGATGATTGAATTTAAAATTATCACTTATATACTTAATCTATTATTTAAGTCAAATATAAAAGAAAATTATTTGCTTAATATGTAAGTTCAGCGATAAAACGTATGAAAATAATGCACGCGATATTTAAATAATTTAAAACAAGAAATGATTATATGAGATGGTTAAAGGAATGACGTCATAATGCTAGAAAAAAAAATGTTATTTTTACCTATTTATTACGTGAATAAATTGATAAATTTAATCGCCTGCCCTTAGCCGAGGAATCCATTCCAGGTACAACCGCTTCAAAAATTTGCCGACAGACACCTTAGGCTATTATTATATAGGGGATAAGCATGTTAAATCTCATGTAACATTTTGTTTAATTGCACTACTATTTTTATGGCTTATTAAAAGTCACTTCTAATTACAAAAGATTATTATATATTAAAATTAACACCATTTAAAACTATTTCTAACAATTCTGACCCTCTTTGACCACTTTTGACCAGTTTTGGACGGTAAAAACCACATTTATCCAATGTTCTGGTCAAAATCAGTTTTGACAGGTCAAAATTACACCCCTGAGAAAAACGGCTGAAAAAGCACAGGTGATCTGATCCACATTAGGGAAAATAATAATCTATATATATAAAAATGAATTTGTGTGTGTGTGTCTGTCTGTCTGTCTGTATGTATGTACTCAATAGACTCAAAACCTATCCATCCAATCGCCGTGAAAATTTGGGAAATGTTTAGGTATATCCCTGGGAAGGTTTTTGTAAATTTTCAACGTTCGAAATTCATTCCTTCCCCCTTTTTCGAGCATTTCATGTCATTATTCCAAGCATTATTTTCCCCGGTTAAACGCAAACGATTAAGTTTTTAATTTATCGCATCATATCTAAGGGAAAGAAGCAATGTTTCTAGCAATGTGACGTCATCCCAAGTAATTGTTTTAAACGCAGTTTTCCACGGTTAAAAGCAGGAGATTAAAATGTTCAATTCATCACATAATAAATAGGCGAAAATGATATTTTTCTATCATTATGACGTCATTCCTTTAAATATTTCATTTATTCGTTTCTTATTTTATATTATTTAAAATCGTCTGCTTAGTATCTATTCGATTTGAACTGAAATTTGAGATATAAAGTGATTCACTTTCATTTCTATGTGACGCAAATTGTAGCATTTTTATATGAGAACTAATTTTAAATTTAATTCTTGGTTCATTTTTACGTTACAATGAAATGCATATCAACAATATTCTAAGTACAAAAAGTACAAATTTCAGTGACTCTCATGGCCAAATAAAACCTATCATTTTATATAGTTATCTTCATATTCATATGGTTGTCGATATGAATGTGTGTTTGTTTCATACAAAACTATGTGGTTTGTCATAAATTTCCTTAATTTTGGAAAACATTTATTACTACCAACAAAATTAGCACTGTTGCTGTCAAAACCTGTGCTTCCTATTCTATCACGTAATATGGCAAGATCTGTTAACTTTGCTAATCAACGTACAGTAGTAATACAGTAATGCAATTTAGGGTTAAGCTTATATTTTACAATAAAAAAAGTTTGAGCAAATTTAATATAAGACAAATTCGATTATAAAAACTGAATAATGTTATAATACGCTTATGATAGAAATATATAAACATGCCAATGACTCGAACTGAACTGTGACGAATTTAGAGAGTTATTCACGAAAAATAAATCTTTGTTTAAAAGTAATATATTAAGTTCACCGTAGCGAAGCACGGGCAAACTTGCTAGTACATTAAAAAAATAAATCATACACACAGAGGCAGAGAGAGATAAATAGAAATCAGGAACTGTTTAGAACGAATGATGGCTGAATGACGGGGCGCTGGTTTTCGGAACCCGTTTAACGGAAAAAGAGCTAAACAAGATACTGCTACAAATCGTGCCGGATACCAGTAGCACAAGGGAATAAACTTTACCAAAAACACTCTGTAAAGCATTATTCAAGTCTGTGATATAAAGAATAGTTAAAATGTAAAATATCTTATATAATATATGGATGTATAAAACATATAGTGATATTTTAGGATACTTTATGTAAATATAATGCCACACAATTCTTGCAGAAAAACGGCTGAAAAATCACAGATGATCCGATTCAGATAGGGGAAAATAACAATACATTAAAAAATAAATTAGTCACACAGAGGCAGAGGGAGGATTTAGATAAAAACATGTCAGAAACTGTTTTGGCCGAACGATGACTGAATGGCAGGGCGCTGCTTTTCGGAACCGGTGTTTGCGGGTTCGAATCCTATTCAGTGGGGAAAAAGAGCTAAACAAGATACTGCTACAAATAGCGCCGGGCACCTGTAGCACGAGGGAATAAACTTTACCTCAAATAACACTTTAATGCAATATTCAAGTCTTTGAAATACACTCAAGAGCTAAAACATTATGACCACCTGACAATAACGAGTTGGCCCACCTTTGACGCGCAACAGTTTCAACCCCGCTTGGCATGGATGCCACAATTCCTCGGTAGATGGCCGGAGACAGATTGCACCAGATGTTTAAGCAACGGTTACGCATATCCGAGATATTGCGAATGGGTGGTATTTGAACTCTAAACCGTCCCATGACATTCCAAATGTGTTCGATTGGATTGAGATCCGGTGAGTTAACCGGCCAGGACATTAACTGGAATTCAAAATCATATTCCTGAAACCACTCCAACACAATTTTAGCCTTGTGACACTGGGCGTTGTCCTGTTGGAACATTCCATTTCCAGCTGGAAAAACAGAGGTCATGTAAGGGTGCAACTGGCCCACAATGATGTTCAAATACCCTGTAGTATTCATGGTCTGTTCTACCACAACCACGGGTCCCAGAGACGCCCAAGAGAACGTCCCCCAAAGCATAATACCGCCACCACCGGCCTGTGTATGACCTACTGTACATTGAGGGAGCAACTGTTCGCCTGGAAGACGGCGTATCCTGACACGACTATCGGCGTGATGAATGACAAACCGTGATTCATCTGACCAGGCAACTCTCTCCCACTGATCCATGGACCAGTCGCGATGTTCAAGGGCCCAACTAAGGCTCAATTAACGATGACGCTTGGTCAGCAAAGGCACACGAATGGGACGTTTGCTGCGTAGCCCCATATCCAACAGTGTCTGCTGAACAGTGTGCTCCGATACTATTCTGTTTGGACCTGCATTGAATTGGGTTGTCAGCTGAGCCACTGTCTAGCTCCGGTTTTGCTTCACCATGCGAGACAGTCTCCGACAACCTTTTTCTTTCATAGAGTGTGGACGTCCAACACCATGTCGTCTACTGCTGGTTTCACCGTCATTCATCCACTTTGCATAAGTATTAACAACTGTAGTTTGGGAACAACCCAAGAGTTGTGCAGTTTCAGAAATACTTGTTCCGAGCCTTCGAGCCATTACAATCTGTCCACTATCGAAATCGCTTAGATCCGCATCCTTTCTCACTACACACAGAAATGAGTGAAAGAATGATTCTTCAGACTCTCTAGCAGCAGTTAAATACCACTTTCACCTCATCAAGTGCCTGCCACGTCATCCAGGAGAGTTCATTGCAAAATGTAGGGGTCGCCATAATGTTTTGGCTCTTGAGAGTAAATAATAGTTAAAATGCAAAAAAAATCTTATAAACAGATGTATAAAATATATAGTGATATTTAAGGATACTTTGTGTAAATATAATGCCCCACAGCTCTTGCAGAAGAACGCCTGAAAAATCACAGATGATCCGATTCAGATAAGGGAAAATAGCAATACATTAAAAAATAACTTAGTCTCACAGAGGCAGAGGGAGAACTTAGATAAATACTTGTCAGAAACTGTTTTGGCCGTACGATGGCTGAATGGTAGGGCGCTGCTTTTCGAAACCGGAGTTTGAGAGTTCGAATCCCATTCAATGGGAAAAAGAGCTAAACAAGATACTGCTACAAATCGTGGCGGACATCTGTAGTACAAGGGAATAAACTTTCCCAACAATCACACTCTAAAGCATTATTCAAGTCTGTGAAATAAATAATAGTTGAAATGTAAAAAAAATCTTATATAATAAATAGATGTATAAAATATATAGCGATATTTAAGAATACTTTATGTAAATATAATGCTAAATACAAATTAAAAATGTGCATACATGCATCCTATTGTTTGCCCGAAGTATGCTTCTAGAGCAGTGATTATCAACTTTTTTCAAGCTTCCGCCCTCTGCGGAACTGAAATGTGTTCAACGCCCCCCTTTGTAAATATAATTTAAAGTGTAGGATAGGAGTACTCAATTATAAAAAGCAAAATATTTAAGTAATTTTCTTCAATAGGGTTACAAATCAAATTTGTGTTACTAAGACACGCTGAAGCAATGCTTAAATGAATGCTAAGGCCAAATGGTTAAGGCGCTGACCTTCGGTTTAGGAGTTTGTGTGCTCGAATCCCACTGAGGCACAGAAGTTCGTAGTCGTTCGGAATAAAGTACCCCTTCACTAAGGGCATCACAACTGCCCTGTGCAGTTATTGCTTTCCTCACCAACACCTGCTGTCCTGTCAGAAAATTCCATGTAGTACACCGGATGAACCGGACTTTTAACCTGGGCAGGACTTCTGCAAAGTATCCCAAGCACTTCCCGAAACTACATTGGTTGTACTTATTTGTCTAGACTGTCTACATTTTTTTTGTTATTTTAAATTTTATGGACGGAATGCTGACTTGGCCCTTGCGTAACGCATTGTTGCCGGACGGTCAGACCGAACCAGTTATTCAACACCCTACACCCGACATCGGGTGGGTGGCTGGTTACAGGTAGTACACGGCTTTAAGCAGTAGGTCCTGGTCTCATTAGCCCTCGTGTACAAAAGAGTAGATCGTAGCACTCCAAACCAAACCAGAAACGGTTTGGCAATCCCATTTAAGGTGTGGTTATGACGATTTGTTACACAAAGAAAACACAGATTTTTAAAAAAACATTTTGTTAAGTTATATTTTCAAGACGATATTGACGGTTCTCCAAGAATAACAGCCGAACGATGGGTGAATTAGTCGGTAACGTTGTTCATGGGTTCGAATCCCGCTCAGGGCATGAATGTTTGCGACCGTTCTGAATCGGCTTTAAGCAGTTCATATAGCAAAACAGTAGACTGCAGCGATCTAAACAAAATATGACAAAACCATGGAAAAAGAGCATATAATAGGGAAAAACGACTGACGGTATCAAGCTTTTAGCTAACTTTGGTGTTGAATTTTGACGGTTAACGATTTGATACACGTTCCATTAGTTAAATAAATGGTTCTATAATTCATGCTGAATCATACAGAATATAGCATGGCAAATAGCGCTCGCCAACAGGTTAGTTTAAAATAGGACGTTAAAAAGGGAATTTAGCCAAATGACAGAAAAGTTTATCCTTTAGGCATATAATCACCAAAATATTTTTACAAAATGTAATTATATTTAAAATATGTTAATTGGGTTAAAATATCATCACACACATGATTGCATAAACGAACATATTACTGATTTTCATTTTGTGGTTCATTTGCAATAGGAAAATTATGTAACGAAAATATGTAAAGAAATGGATTGTCACGTGATTGCAATAATTTCGCCAAATTTAACAAAAAAATTTAACTATTGAATTTAGCTAGCTCGGTATCAAAAAAATAAATCTAATTTCCTAATGAAATAAAAATAATATACATATTACCAACGTATAATTTCCAGATCTTTTGTTTAAGATGATAAGAATAGAAAAAATCCTTCTATTCTATACAGAGTATAAAAAAAGGTTTCCGGTGACCTACTATCCCCCCTCCCCACCATATATATATATATATATATATATATATATA